>VDFB02047230.1:544410208-544581266 GCA_007258455.2 Sequoia sempervirens
TGTCCCAGACTATAGGAACAAAACAGGGAATGGCATCAGTCAGGTATGCAAGTTTCGGAGCATCGCAGCAACCGAACCAGTAAGTTTCGAAGCATTGTAGCAAGATGTGTTAGAATTTGTATTTGATTAATCATGATGTCCTGCAAAATAGAAATGAATTTATCCAAGTCCAAAGGATGAAAAATTCAAAAGAAATTCCCTAAATTAATTACAAATACATAGACATGCAATTTTTTTTTAGACTAGATGATTATTAATCCAAACATTCTATTGGCTCTGTCGTAGCAGAGTCAATGCATTGCACTTCTCCTTGCATTTCTACTATTTTTGTAAATTACTCCATGTTAACTGGTTTATGGTAGATGCCATTCAATTTCTATTGACTAACATAGTTTGAGTGTAATCATCAATGGGCTTGAGTTGCATTGCTTCGTTTGAAAACACCTCAGAAATTTCATATGGACCCAGCCAATGAGTCCTCAGTTTCCCTTGATGATCTTTATATCGGGAATCGAATAACAGTGCCCAATCCTCATTATGGAACTTGTTTTCCTTTATATGTTTATCATGCCAGGCCTTTTGTTGGTGTTGAACTAGTTCAATTTGGTGGACAACATCTAAACGGAGTTCATCTAATTCACTAAGTTGCAGGACTCTTTCAACCTGGGCTCACTTGAGATCCAAGCCTAACTCCATTGTTGTTTATAGGGTTTGAAGTTCAAATTCAATGGTTAGAAGTGGTTTCTTCCCAAAAACTAATTTGTATGGACTAAAACCAATGGTTTATTTTTGAGTTGTGTTATAAGCCCAAACAACTTCAAGTAGTTTTCTAGTCCAGTCTTTTCCCCTTGATGAAACTATTTTTGTGAGGATATTCTCAAGCTCCCTATTAGTGACTTCTACTTGACCATTTTCTTGAGGGTGATAGGGTGATGACTTCTTATGCCTTACCTGGAAATGATAAGTGAAGGCTAACAGGACTTTGGACATAAATTGAGGTCCCTGATTTATGATAATTGTTGTAGGGGCTCCAAATCTGAGAAAATCTTGTTATATAGGAAGTCGGCTACTTGTTCTTCCCTAGCGACTTTTAAAGCTTGAACTTATGCCCATTTAGTCAGATAATTAGTACAAACCAAAATGTACTCTTTCCCTTGTGAAGGGGGATCTATAGGACCGATAAAATCCAATCCCCACTTTTCAAATGGTTCAAGAACTACCTGGGGTTGCAAAGGAATTTCATTGGATGCAGTAGGTCACCCCAACCTTTGACATTCATCACAATGGCAAACATATTTATTTACATCTTTATGCATAGAGGGCTAGTAATATCCTGCACCCAACATCTTATGGGATGTGTTGGAGTTATGGACAGACACTGAGAGGGGGGGGGTGAATCAGTGTCAAAACTTTTTCTACTTCGACCAAGATTTTTAATTTTGATTTCCTTTTCTTTCAACAAAAGAGTAGAGTAATCACTTTTGAAAGCACAAGGATATGACAACATTAACACAGTCTATTAGACAACTTATGAACATGTGATTTGAGGAGATATCTTGCATTTTCCAAAACAATTATGGCTGACATTGATTAACAATCAAAGCATGATGACAGTGCAGGTGTAATTCATAAGACTGTGCAAATGATGATCAACATTATTGACTCACTTCTTAAACAATTGATTTGAATGCAACTTTAAAGACAAGAAAGGTATTGAGACAACAAACACCTTTAGCAAATTATAACTATTCTTGAGCAATGAATCAAATGAGAACTTTTAAGCTTCCTTTTGAATTAAACTCTTCAGCAATGACTTGTGCAAGATATTTGAACTAAATATTTGCATATATGAAGGAACTATCATTCAAAAATGTTCAGACAGATAAAAATGATCACAATCAAGAAACATTATGACACCAAAACAAAGAGACCATAAGACAAAGGATTTACCGAGTGGAAAACCCTCCTGGGGTAGAAAAACCACTCCTAAATTGCCTTACTGGCTTAATCTTCAAAAACCACTGTTAACAATGCCTTATAGGCAAATTTCTGAGCACCAACTCAAGGAGCACCAACCCCTCAAATTATTTTTCAGAACAATAATAATATATCAAAGGATCTCTCTATTTTCAGTTAAGCTCATAACTCTCTGCTTCGTCTACCTAATGCCCTAGGAACAATATTCCAGAATTACATCCAGTCCCTCTCTTTACAGTTTTTCAACACTGGTTTTTATATACATTTCAAGTATGTCTATCATGAAGAAGGTCTTCAAAGAATGTGAGGTCAAAAAGGAAAACTAAAACCTCGTACTATTTTCAGGAAGAAAGATGCCAAATAGTAAATGTTTGTAGGAGTAACGCCTATCCAATAGGCTGTCAATAAACTGACAATCATAAATCAAAGTGAAATTAATTTGCCAATACAAGAGTCGTTTCACCTAGCTAAGAGTCGTCCTGAACACTGCAGAGAATAACATTTAATAAGCACAAATATCATTTAGAAACTAATTTTTGATGACCCAAATGCCCATTTGATTGTTTTCAGAAAAAATTGAATTTCAAACTTGAATTTCTGAAAACCCATAATCAGGAAACAACAAATCTGAAACGTATGAAATCATTTCTTTGCTTAAAAAGCATGACTGACCACCACTGTAAATCATAACCTCTAATGCATGAATAACAATACTCTGTCAGGACATCATTTGCCACATTAGTAATTGAAATGCAGAGAGCAGTTCTAAAAATGGTGAATATAAACCAGTATGTGCAGCATGAAACGCACAAATACCAGAGATTCAATGCCAACCAATGATGTCGGCCTGCAACTATATTTAGAAATTCCCATGTCGGCTACAGTGTCTAAGACTTCGTTAACCATTCGCTAAGACAACCAGATAGTCCTACTGAAGGCAATTAAATCGCCAGTCATTCCCCTTAGATATCGCTTTCACCGTGACCCATCAAAGTTGGGGAGAAGACATAATGAATACATTATGTCACGCTGAGATCTCATAAGTTATGTTCTTTCCAATCGCTGAGACATAAGAAATTTTCTCACCGAGATCCCCTTTTCATTTCATTCACTGTCGTTATAACCTTTTGATATTGAAAAGACCCTATGCAGATCACACTGTGTTTCACTGAAAGTCTCCTTTTACCCCTTGTAAGTCGCTGTAACATAATGGTTCTCTCGTCGATGCATCCTTCTATCTTATGAGGGTCGCTATAACATACCGACATCGGGGAGACCTCTCGTAGAATGCTTGAGTCATACCGAAAGGTTCCTTTTGTTTTATGCATCGCCGAGACATATCAATGTCGGGGAGACCTCTTGGAGAGCACACTATGTCATACCGAAAATCTTTATCCACTATGAGTCGCTGAGACAATACCAACCTCTCGCCGAAAGCCCCACATAAGACTTAGTCGGCAAGACCCAACAAAGTCGTTGAGACATTACTTCGAATATCATTAACTCATACCGATATAACCTTTGTGCACAAGTCGGTAAGACACCATGAAATTGCTATGAAATTTCATCGAAGCCACAACCTTTGCCAATAAGACCTTTCGATGCACGGTCAGTGAGACAATATGTCTTCGGTGAGACCACATACCGAATACAACACTCCTGCCGATATGTTCCTTTTCCTTCGGTCGGTGAGACAAAATAAGTTTGCCAAGACGTTACAACGAAGAAAAACCTCTTGCCAATGAGCACCCTTTGTTTCCGGTCGGGGAGACATGATGAGTTCGCTAAGACATTATATTGATGCCGCAACTCTTGCCGATATGTTCTTTCTTGTGCCGGTCGGCAAGACACAAAGCGCTCGATGAAAAGAACATGCTGATAGGGATCACCCTCTGTCATCGAAACCATGGAGAAGTCCTGCTAAAAGTTGCCTGTATGTAAAATCAAATCGTCATGACATCATAAACATCTTGCCGATAGGCGACACAGACGTTTATCAAAAAAATGGATCGGGGAGACCCTGGTGTTCTCACGCCGATATGTTCTTTCTTGTCACCGAAACAATGTACAAATAAGATAACCTAAGACTGCACGAAGCTCAAACTGAACAGTACCACAAGATATTAAAATTCTGAATGTAAATTATCCACTGAATGCCAAGACATGTAAACCATATAGACAAAACTGTACCAAGATAAAGCATGAGAAACCAATCTGAAACTGCCAACAAGTAGAATCAATTGAAAGGGATTTTGTCATCAAGGACAAACCATATGATCACAACTGAGAACCAACAGGATGTCCTATTGGCAGAATAATGGCCTCCAGAGGGGTCATCATGGCAAGCTCTAAGGATTCTATATGTCTCATATGCCCTAACACAATGTCATAAAACCATATCAAGACCACATTGAAATAATATTCCATTAATCCATTTGAACAGAGCACTATCTCCATTATCTTGTTTGATCTGAGATAATAAATTTGCAACTACGTTGAATTTTCCAGGTTTGTCGATAATGGTAACGTTGAATTCTTATAGAAGCAATAACCACCTGATTATCTTTTTGTTTACTACTAGTTCTTTCATTAGGTACTTGATAGTTGAATGGTTTGTGAACACAATCACTTTGTACCCAATGATGTAATGTCAAAATTTCTTGATTGCATGTACTACAACTAAAAATTATTTCTCCATCGTGGTGTAATTTCATTCGATGGGAGTCAAATTCTTACTAATGAAATAGATAGCATACTTTCCCCCATTCTCATCCTCCTGATCTAAAATAAATCCAATATCATCATCGAAAGTATCTACATAAATTTGGAATGAAAGGTTCAAATTAGGTCCACATAGGACAGGAGCAGAGATAAATTTCTCCTTAATGATCTCAAATGATGATTGACACTATGTTGTCCAAACAAACTCTACATTCTTTTGAAGGAGGGAAAACATAGGGGTTGCAATCTTTCTAAAATTTTCTATGAATCTCTAGTAGTATCCAGCATGTCCTAACAAACTTCTAACGTTAGTTTTGTTTTTCGTAGTCTCAAGTTGTTGTATTACCTCAATTTTCTTAGGGTCCACTTTTATCCCTTCAGCTGAAATGTGATGTCCCAACATTATCCCTTTTTCTACCATTATTAGGATTTTTTCTTGACTCAGGGATAGCCGATGGTCCTCACATCGCTTTAATAATTTTTCCAAATTTTGAAGGCCTTCATCAAAAGTTGACCCATACATGGTGAAGTTGTCCATGTATACTTTCACATAGTCATTCACTAGCTCGGTGAATATTTCCAGGATAGCTCTCTAAAATGTTGCAAGAGCATTGCATAGTCTGAAGGGAAGGACTCAATATGTGATTGTTCCCCAGGGGAAAGTAATTTTTTTTTTGTATTGGTCTTCTGCTGCTACCTGTATCTGGTTATATCCACTGAATCTATCCAGGAATGAGAAATACTTCCTTCCAGCCAAATTATCCAAGACTTGGTCTACAAACGGAAGAGGGAAGTAATCTCTATGGGTAGCTTTTTTGAGATCCCTATAGTCAAGAAACACTCTCCATTTCCCATTTTTCTTTGGGACCACAACCAGAGGTGAAACCCATTTGCTATCAGAAATGGGGTAAATGAATCCTACTTGCAGAATTTTCTCAATTTCTATTTTAACAATATATTTCAAGGAAGGATTAAGTTTTTGTTGTGGTTGGAAAACAAGTCTAACATCCTCAGTATAGATGTGATGGGTAAAAACACTTGGGTGTACTCCTCTCATGTCTGTATAATCCCAAGAAAAAGATTTAGATCTATTCACCAAAACATCAAACAATTTGTGCTCTTCTGGCTCTGTCAACTAGTTGTTGATATTCAAAAAAATTCCTAGTAATAACATGATGGTTTTGACCCCTGGATGGCTAGAGGTGATAGTATAAAATTCTCTAGTCAAAGTGTTGAGAGGATAGCTATGTGGTATGGTTTTCTAGAGTCTGGAAATATCTTTGAAGAAGTGATCCATTTTTTGAATGATATTAGCTAGGGGACAAGATAATCCCATGAAGTTGGTGTAATCAAATTTAGTGTGATCAACATTGATTAGTTGCCCTAGAATCTCTTCTACCTCCAACATTTCTTCATCACTTGAGTCTAAGGTAAGATTTTCCATGTTTTCCAATTCATCTTCCAATTCTTCACCATGTTGTTTAATGACTACCATAGCAAGTGAGGCTAGATTCTCTTGTTCGTTGGGACCATTTGGTTCATCAACCCAAACTTTCTTATGTTCAGCAGGTTTAGCAGGGGGATACAGGAATAAATTTTTACTATTGGGACCATGTGAAATGGTCATTCCTCCCTCCCTGCAGTCAATCTTGGCTGCAATTGTAGCTAGCCACAGTCTTCCTAGAATTATTGAATAAATGTCCTTTGGTGTGAGGGATTAGATTACTTGAAAGACTATTGGATATTCCCAACTTTTAATCTTAACAAGAACATTTTCAATGACACCTTTTGGAATAGCAATGGATTGATTTTCCATCTGTAACACTATAGTTGTGGGACGTAAATTAGTGAGTCCCAACTTTTCCATAACATCGATCATCATTACATTAATGGTTGTGCCTAGGTCCATAAGTGCATTAGGTATTGCTACCTCGTTGATTGTCACTGTTATAAGTGGACTGCTTGGGTCATCATATTTTGGAGCTATGGTTTTTCCATCCAAAAATTCAGCTAGATATTCATTTATGTGAATAGTGTTAATTCATTTTGGTTTTCTTCCTGGTGTTTTGATACACAACTATTTAATCAGTTGCTTTTGTTCAGGAATCTCTTTAATTGCTTGTAACAAGGGAGCCTCGATTTGAAGTTGTTTAATCTCTTGTATCAATGTGGTTTCGATGGATAAGGTCATTTCCATAGGGTTTTTCAAGGCAGTGGGTTTGAGATGCTCCAAAAAATGCACTTGAGTTTTCTCTTTCAAGGTGGAGTCCTTTAAAGGATCGACTAGAAGCTAACCACCCTCCTCTTGAGGTAACTTGGAAGTTCTAGATAAGGATTGTGGAAGGATCTTATCTTGATCACTCACTGGGTTTTGCTCTAAAGGTGTGGAATATGTCTTAGTTGTTTTAGCAAATTCCTTAATTAGCCCGTCCAGGATCTCAACTATAGTAGGTTGTTTGAGTGATTTTCTTGACCTTAACTGTAGGTTTCCACAATGAATAGCATTGAGTCCAGTCACATTTTCTTATTTCGTAGAATACATTGGGGTATTTTAATGATTATTCTTTGGATTAGGGATAGGTTGAGTTGGAAGTTGTGGTTGGTTAACCTACTCATTTTGTTGAGGGTTCTGAGGAGTTGGTAAAAGGTTTTGCTTTAGATTAGGCATCCTCCTTGGCCTAGTGTAAAACTACTTTTGAGGTTGATTCCATTGAGGAGCGGGATTTTGAGGATACCATTGTTGTTGAGTCTGGTTTGGCCATTGGGGGTTTCCCTAGGACTGATTTTCCCATTTAGGTGGCCCCAAGGGTAAGCTCCCCAGTTAGGTGGTGCTTGAGGCCAAGGTGTCAACCATTGATTATTCTTCCAATTGTTTGGGGGCCACCAGGAGGGATTTGAATTATGTCCGTAAGAGAAATTCCCTCCAGATCTTTTGCTTTCAAAGTTGACCTCCTCCTCAACCTGAGATGCATTTTTCTTGGAATTCTTAATTGCATTTAGGATCTCACATTGATCAGTGGCATGACTCTTCTCACAAACTTGGAAAACATCAATTTTGTCCAATGGGAATTCTCTTAATAGATGTTTGTTTCGACACTTAGGATAGTATATGGATAAGGTTTATGGATTACGTTTTTTCCCTTATATTCCATCCAACGTGGTGTTTAGTTGAATGAGAATGTCAGTTTTAATATTTATCTCTCACGTAGTTTTCCTATTTCATTGGAACCTCAAAAAAAGAGTAGACTTACGGATCCCTCCTCGAGTAAAAGAGAAATTATGGCATAACTCAATGATATCATTGAGTCCAAGTTGGGACACATCTCATTTTCCTATTAAATCCAGGCTTCTCCTAGCATCTTCATCAAGTCCCTTGAGAAATATGGTCTTCAAAATTTCCAGACTTATGGCTTCTCCACCACAACGTTTAGATAAGAAGATAAACCTATCCAGGTAATCTTCTAAGCTTTCATCTTTTTTTTTCCTTAGTTTGAACAACTCCTCCTTCCTATTGCTAAATCTACAGTAACTCTAGTATTTTTCCAAAAAGGTAGACTCCATGTGTGATCGAAAATATATGCGTAATGAAATAAAATAAATACTATTCAAGCACACCAATAAGACATTGTATCAAAACAGAAAATAAAAGGTAAGTAGATGCAAACTCAATATTCTGCTTCGATTGTCATCCTATTGTCCTCTATCTTCAGTGTTTTTATTGATTCCAACTTTTGCTCTCAGATTATATGCTAGGCTCAACAAACTGTCTTCCTAAAGAACGAGATTTAAATATGATGCATGATGCAAGATTAAGCCATGATATGGAATAAGACTAAGATGATTGAAATAAACATGATGCTATGATATTAGAATGCTAAATGAATTAAATGCAATGAACTCTAATTAATTGCCTATCCCCAATGCTTAGATTCACACAGGTATTTATAGAGTTTTTCGAAGGATTTTGATTGGCTGTCTTGATTGATGGTTGTGATAATTCCTAGCAGATCGAATGGCTGAAGATGAATGAAATTGAAGAGAAAATAGAAGAAAACCTGAAAACAATATTTTTCTATTTTTATGAAAGAGAAAAAGATAAGAAGATAAGAAATCATCTTTCTTTAAAAAGATAAAAGAAATATTTAAAAGCTGATAAATAATGAATTAAAAATTCAATTATTTATTTGTGGATGATATTCAACTTTTCTTAATTAAATTAAGCTTTTAAAGAAAACAGAAGAAAGTTTGTGATAAGAAGAAAGTTTTAATTAGAATTTTTGAAGAAAGCAGAAGATCTCATATTTAAATAAAATATTTAATTATGATATGAGAAGAAAACATAAGATTTTAATATCTAGCTGTGATTTAGAAAGAAAGCATAAGATCCTTTAATTAAATAAGGTTTATTTAATTAAATCACTTTTATGAAATTAATTAAATGACATATTTAATTAATTAGAAGAAGAATTTAAAATAGAAGAAAGAGAGATATTTAAACTTAATTAAATCAAAAGATTTAATTTAAATTCAAACAATGATAATTAATTTAAATAAATAAAATGTATTTATTTAATTAATTAAGTGGACATATGAAAATAATTAAATAAAATAAATTTATTTAATTATGAAAGAAGAATAAGATGAATGAACAATATAATTAAATTAATTAAATTTAATCATATGTAGAAGACTTTTAGATAAATTAATTAAATAATAAATATTTAATTAACGCCAGGATTATAGACATGACCATTTTTATGCATACATTTTGCCCCTCTTTGAAGTGATGTGTGAAACACATTGCTTCAAAGAAAACAAAAAATTTTCCCCTAATATGTTTCTGATTTTTGATGTCAATGATGCCCCCTCGGGAGGTAAATCACAGAAGATGGCGTTAAGAATGATAGGGAAACAGTGATTTAGCTCTCGATAAATGATGTTTGTGATGGCCCGGTGAAAAATAATATGGAAGGAATGAAAAAAGGCCATGAACTTTCACCCTAATAGACCCTTAAAAGGTAAAAAGGGGTAAAATGTAGTGTCATTTTCACCCTACTGCTACAGTGAAAAGTGAGCTCTGATAGTGACTTGGGGAGATGGAGATCCCATTGCACAGGCATAGATTCGAGCAAGCGCGCTGATACCAGAGACCAACTGCGTATGGACCACCGGTGAGTGATTCCAACCATTTATAATTTCAAATTTCGCATTTTGAATCAATTTTGCAAATGTTTTAGGTTGATTTTTAGTTTTTGCATCACATTTTAGCACATTTGATAAAAATTTTAGCGCTTTCACAGAATTTTGTAGTGCATATAGGAAATTCTATAGCACATATAGGCATAGGTTAAAATTGATCTTATAGCGCATTCGATAGATAGAGTAGCGCATATAGGTCAAAACTGGCTATTAGGATCTCGTAGCGCATTTAGGGCACATAATTGTGCATATAGGGCTAGGGCCACAAATAGATAAATTTGCGCATTTGAGAGTTAAAGTCATGCATCCACAGGATAGAATAGCGCATACCGAGATTTAGCACATCTAGGAAAAAGTTTAGCGCATTCGAGTGAAACTGTAGCGCATTTGTGTTTTAGCGCATCTGGGTAACAGAGTAGCGCATATGGGAAATTTTTCGCAGAATGCCCATGTGATGAAAAATGATGATTTAAATTGTTTCCTTAGTCAATAGATAGATGAATTGTAGTACCATCATGCTGATATGGATAAAAAAAATGATAGAAAATCTGATAAAGAATTGATAACTTTGCTTCCAAAATAGAAAACAAAGAGTAGATAGCTGATAACTTTGTGACGAACAACAAAGAGTAAATTGATTGACGGATTGATGCTGTGTTTGGATAACTTTGCTTCTTGCTATTTGAAAAACAAAGAGGAGATTTTTGATAAATTTGCTTTCTGTGATAGAAACCAAATAGTAAAATGAGGATATAAATTTGCATTCATGACTAAAATACAAATAGGAAATGATTTGTATGTTGATAAATTTGCTTTCTTGAAAAGAAAAATAAATAGTAATGATGATAGAGTAGATTGATTAGATAGTCAGATAGATTGATTTAACACTTGATATGGGTCATTGATTGAATTTGCTAGATAGATAGATCACATGATATGAGTCTGATTAATGTGTCCTTTGTGATGATAAAAAATAGGAGGCTTTCAAAAGCCTCCAGACTAGAGAGCGGTTCCCACTATGTTGGAAGTGAATAGGAGAGCTGACACGAGCAGAGTTACAGGGGATAGCAGATTATGGACTAGGACCTTTGTTGATGATGCCGCGAGGTATTCAGATCAACAAGGGACTGTTGACCGCTTTGGCAGAGAGATGGCACTCGGAGCATAACACTTTTCACTTGCTGACCGGTGAGATGAGTGTGACGCCCAAGGATGTGTATAGGATTCTTGGGGTTCCAGTTGTCGGTGCCCTTGTAGTTTATGACCACAAGGAGATTGGTGGGACTGAGGCGCTGCAATGGATATGTGGTGATGCGAGCATTTGTGGTTACTAGATAGATTGGGAGGATTTCAGTAGGTATCCAGCCTTAGTTGTCGTGTTGGCTACATTTATTGGAGGCTTCCTTGGACCGGATCATTGGTTGAAGGGATTTGCAGTTGGTTGGGGTAGGATGTTGGAGTGGTTGGTGACACAACCACGGAGGTATGCCTGGGGGAGTTGTATATTAGCTGACATGTATCATGATCTTCATCAGGTTGTATATAGAGGATCCACTAGCTTGGCGAGTGGGGTGACGCTTTTGTAGATCTGGGTGTGGGAGCATATTGCGATCACGTGACCTTAGTGTACAAGATATAGGCCAGCAGGGAGGCCCTATGTGTATGCATATTCTGGTGCACTTGTCCAACAAAAGCTGGGCAAGGTAGAGTATTGGCGACAGTTATTGGATGATATAGATGCAGTGATATGGAGACCGTACACAGATTGTGAGGCATGGGGGAGTGATCACTTAGAGATGCCATTTGTCTGCAGACCACGATATCTAATAGGGTGGATGCCCTTTATTATTGAGATATTTCTGGCATTATGAGTGCTGAGACAGTTTGGATTTACATAGGGGATGCCCCAGGGCATTGCTCATTATGGGTGGCACAAGGGTGATCCAAGATGGGGGACATGCATTCGATACCAGGTAGGATACACAGATTATTCTACCTTATAGCCAGAGATATGGACAGATAGACTAGAGGTGCAGGATGCTGGGATGACCGATGATTATGCACATTATTTTCATACGCATCCATTTCCATGATTTATAGTGCTAGATGAGCCATGGGCGATTAGGGTAGCACCGCAGCTAGGGGCAGGGAGACAGGAGGATGTGGTCGGCGGAGAGTAGGTGATTGGTGGAGAAGAGGAGGAGGAGGGAGATGAGGAGGAGGGAGAGGAGGAGGGAGATGAGGGTGAGGAGAGCGGAGATGGAGAGGATGGAGATGAGGACAACTCAGATGGCGGAGATGATAGGGGAGATGATGGTGGAGAGGAGAGGCAGCAGAGGTTGGATAGTCTGGGCAGAGCACAGATTGTTCAGCGAGCCAAATCTAGTGGTAGACCACAGACAGTGATTAGGGTGTCGTCCTCATCTCAGCAGGCATAGATGGCTGCATTGCAGGCTCAGGTTCAGACTTTTCAGGGACAGCAGGTGCAGCTACAGATCCAGCTAGCTCAGGCTCAGAGTGTGATAGTGCAGTTGCAGGCATAGCTTTCACAGGCTAAGACACAGGTACAGGCGCAGGCTCAGACACAGGTATAGGCTCAGGCACCTGCCCCAGATCCCTAGGTGACACAGTTGGTAGCAGAGAGGGATGCACTTAGACGACGGGCACTGGAGGTCGAGGGTGTGGCACAACGACTCATGGGTACCGTAGAGAGTACATCATTATAGGAGACCATTGCAGAGGGATTTGAGGCAGCCAAAGAGGTTGAGTACTACAGAGTCTGATATGAGGAGTTGTGTCCTCCTGAGCATTGAGAGCCTTATCCCCGATCACATAGTAGTACGAGGACCCAATCACAGACATCGACACATGGTAGAGAGGTTACAGGGCCTCGACGGGATCCTGATGTAGGGGGTAGTGGTAGGCCGCCTCCTTCCGAACCAGCTCCTTCAGGGGCATCTACCAGCTAGTGATTGGGATAGATATATTTTGCACATATGCAGGGCATGTATATTGAGTTTTGATCATATCTTATGTATCATGTTCAGAACTTTTTAGTTTCATTGGACATTGGACATTTGTATGATTTTGATGAGCGATGATTTTGATGATGATATGTTTGTGCATTTTTGATAGGATATGAATGCTACTTTTATGCATGTATGATATGAGATGGATTTTGATATGTTTTTATTGTTTTTGCTGACTAATCTTATGATGCAGGATGATCTAATGATATGATGCAAATGGATGATCTAGGATGTAGATACAATGATTGTGAGAATGTAGATATGAATTGTTGATTTTTTCGAATCTTTGTTTCAAATGTAGAAATGAATAGTATGTGTATGAAATGCATCATGAAATTATGATATGAAAATGGTAGATAATGAATGTGATACTGATAATGATAATTATGAAAAGATAAATGATATATTTGGTAATGTTTATGTAATGGAAAATGGTGATGAAAATGAAATAATTATAATGTGGAATGCAATAATATGAAACAAATGAGTGTAATGGTAATGGAATGATACTAGATGATGATGATGATAAATAATAGTAAATGATAAATGATAAAAAGATAATGATATAAGAGAAAAGGAGATGATAATAGTAATTGAAAAATGACGATGTTAAAAAAAAATGATAATGATAATGATAATGATAGAAAATGAAATAAAAATGATACATGATAATGATAATGATAATGATGAAATGATAATGAATAAGAAATGATGTTGATATGAGAAATGATAATGATGATGATAATGATAGTGAATGAAAATAAAAATGATACATGATAATGATAACGATGAAAATAGAAAATGAAAATGAATGAATGATATAGACATGATAATGATAAATGATAAGGATATAAGAAAATGATAATGAATGAATGATAGAAAAATGGAATAGAAATGATAATGATAATGATAATGATGGGAAATGATAAATGAAACAAATGTCCAAATTTCCTCCATAAAGAGTTCAAAACCACATGACAACCGTTAATGTTTTCATTCAACCTTTCAGAACACTGATGTGAATCCAATATGCAGATATATACAAATGATCTAACCAACCTACAACTAAATGAAACTAACCAATTTGTTGAGCCTATGATAAGCATTCTTGAATCATCATAGAGCATCTTAAAATGTTGGAAGTATGTACAAGCATCAGAGGGGAAATTAGCGCCAATGATGACCTAAGTACAACTTTCATGATTTTTGATATAGCAAGCGAACACAAGCATCCAAGTATAATTGAACCAAGATGACCTAAGCATTTCTTGCATAAACAGACAAAGATTAACCACCCTTTCGATGCAAATGTGGAACTATCATTAATGATATTGCTTTGGTAATCATGTCCTGTGACATATTTGCATTGAATTAATCGTTAACCTCAAGACAACAGACAAAGAAAAATCATTCTCATTCCTTGCCACTCTAGTTCAGTACATCATCGAGTGTGCTCCAGAGTAATGATATCAAAAATCAAACAATTTTTGTTCAAAATGTAATAATGTTATTTCATACATTATTCAGATTTTTAGATCATCCAATAGACAATGATATGGTATCTGCTGAAAATTTGCTCATGATATGGAGTGATGGTCGGATAATGTTTCGCGTGAGTTGGTTGTTTGTTCGTATGATCAGATTTTATGACATTGTCCAGCTGTCTTAGTATGCTATGAAAGTTAAGTGCCCCTAGTTGAGTTTTTGCCCTGTTTATTGACACAACTTGCAAAAAAAGGAATATGTACAATAATCAAGCCATGGTAAGACGTTTTATCACTCTAGGAAAATGACAGTAGGATGATGCAATTATAACCCTAAGATGCGGAAAAAGATGCGGAAAAAGGAAAGCTGAAAAGCCAAAGTGCAAAATAGGAACTAATAGATGGAGAGGTACAGATAGCATCTGTTTGCCAGATTTTCACTATCTGTGTTTATTGCATTTTTCTGATTTCTTTTTGATTTTTTGTATTTTTCTGTCAATAGACTGCCTGTTTGCCAGGTTTTCACCCTATGGCATTTTCTGTTGTTTTTGATTTTTTTTTTTTGGGACTTTTTGTTTTTGAATTTTTTGGGACTTTTTGATTTTTTTTGTTTTCTTCAGGACTTTTTCTGATTTTTTTTGTATTTCTTCAGGACTTTTTCTATTTTTTTGTATTTCTTCAGGACTTTTTCTGAGTTTTTTGTATTTCTTCAGGACTTTTTCTAAATGATGATAGCTGACTTAAACATAATATTTCTTGAGATGCATGCTGTTGATGGGTTCATCAAATAGGTCCCCTTCTAGCGTTGATAACTTGTAAGCTCCTGAACCGTAAACTGCAATAACCACATAAAGACCTAGCCAATTTGGTTCAAATTTTCCCTTCTTTTCTTTGTCTTGTTGATTGCATGGGTTCTCTTTTAGAACTAGATCACCCACCTGAAAGGTACGTGGCTTTACTTTGTGATTATAGCTACGAGACATCATCTGTTGGTATGCTTTCAAATGGTCAGTTGCTCTCTGTCTTTTTTCATCTAGAAGTTCTAACTCTTGTAGTCGGGAAACTCTGTATTCATCATCGGTTATGAGACCTTTCAGTGATACTCTGAGTGATGGTATTTCAACCTCTAAAGGCAATATGGCTTCTGCTCCATAGACCAGAGCAAAGGATGTTGTTCCTGTTGGTGTTCGGACACTAGTTCTGTAAGCCCCCAAGGCGGGATTGAGTTGAACATGCCAATCTTTCCTTGAATCATTTACAGTCTTCTTCAAAATCTTCAATATAGTCTTATTTGAGGCCTCTGCTTGGCCATTCCCTTGTGGATAGTAAGGTGTTGAATATTTGTGCTGAATATGGAATCTCTCACAAAGTTCATCAACATCTTGATTCTTGAAAGGTCGACCATTATCTGTAATAATGGCATTAGGAATACCATACCGAAAAATAATGTAGTTGAGTATGAAAGATGAAATTTGTTTTCCAGTGACTTTAGAGAGAGGTACCACCTCAATCTACTTAGTGAAATATTCTATCGCTGTGATGATGAACTTATGCCCATTTGAAGATGAAGGATGAATCTTGCCTACTAGATCTAACCCCCATTGAGAAAATGGCCAGGTTGGTGTGAACGAGTGAAGTTCTTGTGCAGGAGCATGAATAAGATTCCCATGAATCTGACATTTCGAGCATGTTTTAACAAAAGTGAATGATTCCCTCTCCATTGTAGGCCAGTAGTAACCCATTCTTATCAATTTCTTGGATAAAGTTAGTACACTCGAATGAGTACCACAAATGCCCCCATGAACTTCTTGTAAAGCTTTGTCAGATTCGTCACGTTCAAGACATCAAAGTAAAGTACCATCAAGACCACTGCAATAAAGGGTATCAGTGATAAGGGTATAGCGAGAGGATTTTCGGATAAAGTTACGTTTTTGGTTACGAGATAAGTCAGGTGGTAAAATGTCATCTTTTAGGTAGGCATAAATCTTACCATACCAGGGCGAATCGGATCCTACCAAGTGGCAGATAATTTGGCTTTCGGGTGTGTCATAAGCAGGTGTAAATAATTGTTCCACCAGAAATTCATAGCGAGTCTATTTTTCTGGGAGTTGTAACAATGAAGCGATCGTGGCCATAGCATCAGCTGCTTTGTTATCAAGCCTTGGAATTTGTGTGAACTGGATGTCCACAAAGTACTTCTTGAAGTCATCGATCATCTTTTTGTATGGCAACAATTTGTCATCTTTAGTTTGATAATCATCATTGATTTGGTTAATGACTAACTATGAGTCACCATAAACTTGTAGCTCGGTAATCCTCCATTCCAATGCTGTCTTTAGTCTAGTGATTAGTGCTTCATATTCGGCTATGTTATTGGTGCATGGAAACATTAACCTATATGACCAAGGAATGGTATGTCCTTGAGGGGTGACAAAGAGAATTCATGCCCCCGATCCATGTTGATTAAAAGAACCATCAAAGTATAAGGACCATAGCTGCTTAGATTCTATAGTGAAAACATCGGCATCTGAAAATTCAATGTGCAAGGGGTGCTTTGCTTGTAGGGAAGCGTCTGCTAGTTGATCAGTGATAACTTATCCCTTGATTGCTTTGCGATCAACATAGTGTATGTCAAACTCACTCAGAATCATGACCCATTTTGCTAACCTTCCTATCAATGTAGCTTTGCTTAATAGATATTTAAGTGGATCAATCTTTGCAACAAGATTAATCGTATGCGTTAACATATAGTGTCAAAATTTTTGTGAAGCAAAGACTACTGCTAGGCAAGCCTTCTCAATGAAAGTGTAGTTGAGTTCATGTCCTGTCAATGTTCAGCTGATATAATATATTTCCCGTTCTTTCCCTGTATGGTCTTCCTGTGCTAGCAATGCACCCAAGGATGTTTTTGTTGTGGCAATGTACAAGATCAATGGTTTATCTAGATTTGGTGGTACTAGAGCTGGTGGGTTAATCAGGTACTACTTGATTTGTTGAAATTCCATTTCACATTTGTCATCCCATCTAAAAGGAACATTCTTATGCAGGAGATGTGTGAATGGTAGACTTTTATTGGCCAATTGTGCAATGAATCTTCTTATGGACTAAAGTTGTCCTTGTAATGATCTCAATTGACTGATGTTCTTTGGAGGAGACATCTCCATGATTGCCTAAACTTTAGTAGGATCTACTTCAATTCCCTTTTCTGAAACAATATATCCTAAAAGTTTTCCAGATGTGACCCCAAAAACACATTTCTTGGGATTTAGGCAAACTTTGAATTTTTCCAATCTGGTAAATATTTTAGACAATATTTCCAGGTGTCCTTCTCTGGTGTATGATTTTTCCAATATGTCATCTACATAATCATCCATGAATGTATGCATCATGTCATGAAAGATCGTAGTCATAGCCCTTTGATAAGTAGCCCTAGCATTCTTTAGACCGAAAGGCATGACATTCCAATAGTACGTTCCCCACGGACAAGTGAAAGTTGTTTTCTCCTAGTCTTCTGGTGCAATTTTGATTTGGTTGTAACTAGAGAAACCATCCATTAATGAATACATGGCATGGCCAGCTGTTAAATCAACTATAGTGTCAATGCTTGGAAGCGGAAAGTCATCCTTAGGGCAGGCCTTGTTAAGATCTCTGAAATCAGTGCACACTCTAATGCATTTATTCGGCTTTGCTACTGGGACAATATTGGAGATCCATTCTGCATGGGCTATTGGTCTTATAAATCCTGCATCTAAAAGTTTCTTGAGTTCTTCTTTAACTAGTAGTGCAATGTGAGGATGCATCTTTCTGAGTTTTTGTTTCACTAGTTTAGCTCCTGGTTTGATAGACAAATGATGCATTATGAGATCAGGATCAAGACCTGGCATGTCTACATAAGACCAAGCAAAATTGACTTGATTTTCTTTGAGAAAGTTCATGTACCCTAGGATTTCATTATCTGTCATTGATTCAGCTACCTATAGGATCCTTGGATTATCTGTAGTTTCAATATTGATTTCCTTTGTAGGGTTGATTAAAATGGGTGATCGTTCATGATAGTGCTCCGGGAGAGTGTCAAGTGTCCCATCAGTTGGTGCCTTGAAAAGGTTTTCACCATCTAATACGCTCTTTATTTTATCTTTTGTTTGATCTAGTACTGCCAGATTATGGTTTTCACCACTAGATCTTTCTTCTTTATTTTCAATTTTGCAGCTAGGAGACTTGACACTCTCCTGATTTAAGACTTTGTGCTAAAAATCGCTAGTGGAACAATCATTTACATCATCTACAGAAAGAAAGTTTATGATAGCTTTGTCATTTGGAAAAATAGGTATATCAATAGGTTCAGATAGATCCTAGTCAATAAGATCAGGATGGATCAAAGGTAACAAGTCATTTGGTCATGTGAAATCAGCGATGGTTAGGGTCAAAATATAGTTATCGATAGGATCTGAGGTATGAGGTAGATCAATGATGGTACTATTCTCCTAATAGTCTTGTTCATTAAAATCCAACTCAGTATCACTAGACTCATAGTTGCTTTGTAGTTCAGATTCTTGTGGTTGGGACCCTAAACCTTCTCCTTTGATTAAAGTTGGTGTATACTTGTGTATGACATCTACCTCTTTGTCTCTCCAAAATTTATCATCATGAATGATATCCCATTCATATTCAGCAAAGTCTGTATCAGAGTTATTTTCTATGAAATTCAAGGTTGATGCAAAACATGCATCCTTTTTATTAGAACCTTCTTGTAGTGTAAAAACATTACCATGTGCTTGTTTGGATGGGGTAGCGTCATAGCCTAGTCCAGTTTTATCATATGCAACAAGCCCTGGAAGATGGATAGGCTCAACTATGCCTTCTTTTCTTTTTCCAATAGGACCATTGTCATATCCCATCTTTTGCATGATGGAATACCCTTTCCCATATCGGTGAGTTGGTAAGGTGACATTTAGAACTGTTTCATCTTCATCCTTATAAAGCCAATTCAGAATTGTTGTATCCTTAGGATCTCCCATGGGGAATTTTTCTTTGATGAATTGTCCATTGAACTTGGTAGTTGGCTCTATTTGTAGTTGTGTTGATGTTGATGCTACTAATATCTGTTGTTGTGTAATAGAAGGTTGTCCATGTGATCGAGGTGATGTAGGTAGATTAGCAAGATAGAGAGAATATTCCCCAACTCCACTTTCCTTGAATTGCAGTTTCTTGTCAAAGCTTTTGGCTAATTGACCAATTTGTGTATCATTCATAGGAGAAGTATCAGCAAGCGCTTCTCGATTGTTTGGAACCAAAGTATCCTGACTAGCTTTGACACTGGAACAAGTTTGGATATTTGAATTATCAGCTGATATAGTGATTTCCTGTTCGTCATATGGAAACTTAAGACATTGATGGTAAGTGGACGGAACAGCTTGCATTTCATGAATCCAAGGACGACCCAACAAGATGTTGTATGCAAGATCCCGGTCTAAAACTTGACAAAAGGTATTTTTGATAACAAGTCCCACTCTGATTGGTAGCATGATTAGACCTTTAGATGTTCTTTCCTCATCATCATAGGCTTTTATAGTAATCTTCCTTCTAGGATCAATGGAGTCCTCTGAAAATCCTAAAGCTTGAACCACCTTCAAGGTACATATATTTAAACCAGCCCCTCCATCTATTAGGACACGTTTAACACGGAACTTGTGGATCATGACCTCTAAGTATAATGATGAATTGTGGGGATGAGTCATTGAGACATCATCTTTCTCTGAAAATGAAAGACATGTAGGTGAGGACAAATGTCCTACCATGGCTTGAAATTGGTTCACATCCAAATCCGTGGATATAGTTGTTTCAAAAAGGGCCTTCTCTAAAATTTCCTTATGTGCAGGGGAAATCTTCAGGAGTTCTAAAATGGAAATTTGAGCCGGATTTTTTCGAAGTTGGTTAACTAAGTCATATTGATGTTAAGGGAAGGGCTCAATGGATTTCGAAGAGACACCCTTCAAGACAACTTTAGCTTGTGCTCTTGTCGTGACATTAACTTGTCCATTGTCTATCTTTTCATTGATTTTTATAACGTTGATTCGCTCATCATCCATATAGAGGTGATGGATTACAGTGTCATCGATTTGATTCACATTTTTGTCAGAAGACTCTCCCTTTTGATAATTTTGCAAGGGGTTGCGAAATGCTTGGTGATCATTTTTTTTTTGTTGTCCTTCTATTGTGATAGCGCCATTGTCAATTAGGTCTTGAATAGCATGCTTCAAAGCTTTACAGTTGTTTGTACGATGACCTCTGCACCTATGATAGTCATAATAATACGCTTCATTCCATGATGGAGGTTTTACGCTAGGTTCATAATTGCGTTGAGGTGGTAAAGTAAGGGAATTTTTTTCCATAACCTCTTTGAATGCAGATTCCAAGGATTGTCCCAATGGAGTGAAAGTTCTTCTACTAGAAAAGAATGAAAAGCGTTGTGGGTTCGTGTTTGAGGCATTCCCTAAGGTGTTGTTGTTGTTGTTGTTTCCACAGTAGTTTTGATTGTTGATAGTCCCTTGATTGGGGGTAGGATTTTGATTCATGTTGTTCTATGGAGGAGGAGGATTGTTTCCTTGATTTGTGACAGAATTGACATTGTTGTAATTATTGTTGCGAGAAGTATTTGGCGTACTCAGAACAAATGGCTTAGTTGAGACATGGTTTGCATCTACCACACCATCATTTACAATGTTTTTGTTGCGAGTCCAAAACTTAGACTTGTCTTGATTGTTATAATGGTTAGATGAGCTAGGATTATCCTTGTCAAGTTTTATTGTCCCTCTTTTGACCAAAGCACCTTCAGTGGTCATGGCATCCTCAATCAATTTCTCAAAGGAAGGTGGACAATGTAGATTTAAACGATAGCTCATTTCCGAATTTAGGCTGTTGATGAAAGTAACCATTTTTTCCTTTTCAGGAACATGACGTGGATATCTAGCAAACATTCTTCTCCATCTTTGAAGAAAGGTAGTGAAAGGTTCACTAGGCTTTTGTGCAACTTTGCAAAGATCAATCATGGTGATTTGGTGTTGGATGTTGTAGGAGTATTGTGTTACGAACAAATTGATCAATTCCTCAAATGTTTGGACAAGAGGTGTAATTTTTGATAGCCATTCCATAGAGTGACTTCCAAGACTCCTAGGGAACAAACACATCAAGTAAGTGTCTTCATGTGCAAATTCTAAAGTCATGTTTCGGAAGTCTCTAACGTGATCAATTGGATCTGATTTCCCATTATAACGATCAAATTTGGGAATTTCACAATGTTTGGGAAATGGAATCATATTGAGACTTCTATCAAAAGGATAATGACATATGTCATCAAGAGTATATTTCTTTGTTGTGGTCCCCCCTTGTAACTCTTTGATTTGTCCTTGGAGTGCCTTAAATTTTTGAGTAAGAACAGTAAGATCGGATGGGGATGTTTCTTCTTCTTTGCTCTTTAATTTCTCAATATCAAAATCCTTAGGCAGTTTAGCTCCTTGATCCACTAGGAAGAGAAAATACTTTTCTTTGTCACATTGCAGGATATTTTCTATGGCTTTAAGAAACTTGGGGTCTTGTTCAGCCTCTCTAATGTGAAGTTCTTTCTCTTGCTCATCATCACTATCTATAGGAGTTTTGTTCATGTCCTTGTACTTATGAAATGGGTTTATTTCTTTATTAGCCATATCGTCGTCACTAAAAAGAGGATTGCGATTCACACTATAATGAGGATTACCACATTCACCTTCTTCTTGAATGTTATGGGTAGGACCTTCTTGTTGAGAGTCTTCTCCTAGTTTGTTGTATTGAGATCTTGTAAAAATAGGCATATGATAATGATATCTTGATCTAATAAGATGAACAAAATCCTATGACATGATCAAAGATGTTTCCAATTCTTGATTGTGGCTTCCAAAGACGAAGGATATCTGAATCTTGTTGAGGGAAGTTGAATCAATAGTCCAAAATTTTGCTTGTGAGGTGCACTCCTAAAGTTTTGATCCCTGCTTTTTGAAAAGATTTGTAAGTCTACTGAAGGTCATTGAAGGATTTGACTAGGATGCGTTGAATATTCAATTGAAGGTTGTGGTATATTCCCAAACTCAAGAGGTTGATTAAGATTGTGATGTTGAGATAGAGCTAATCTTTGATAATAAGCTTGAGTCTCCAAAGGCTCTACAACGTACTCGTCAGTGAATCCTCTGACATAGTCTTGGTATCTATGGAGAAATTTGTGATAATGAAGCAAGACGTGTCGACTCTTATACAAAAATTCTCTTCGGTCCAAAGTTTCCTTGTAACTTAAGTTCGTTTTGGGTTTCTTGATCCTATTGAAGACTGATTTCTTGACAAACTTGGTTGATTTCCATTTCCTCAACATGGGAGAGAAATATCAAAAATTTGGGCCTGTGTAAAAATTTTGACAGCAACCTAAGCGCTATTTTGTTCCCTAAATGCACTGTAGAAAGAGGTATATGCACTGGAGAAAAAGTTAAATGCGCTGCAGAATACCTTGAATGCGCAGAAATAGACCTTAGATGTGCTAAACCAAGAATCATATGCACTAAAATAGTCCCTAAATGCACTAAAACAGTCCCTAAATGCGCTGGAAAATGACTCAGATACATTGAACCAACAAGCATATGCGCCAAAACATATTTTATATGCACTGCAATTTTTCCTAGATGTGCTAAAACAGTTTTCCAAAGACAGTTTTTGACTAATTTTGAAAATTTTCAGCTGAAGTTTTTCATATTCATTTCAGATGATCTTTTATCTGAATTAATGTTCTTGAAAGCACAACAAACAATCTAATTTAAGTTGATCATAACCAAGCACAACTTAAGTTAGGCCAGGACAATATCCGCTAGATTCCACATGGGTTTACTCAACCGCATATCAGTAGCATGTGAATTCAAAAGCTTGGCTGCACGGGCTCCCCCTTACAGTGCACTCTCTTCTCAGGCTAACCAAGCTTCCAACCCCCATGAAACTCCCATGGTAGATTGATCACCTCTACTAAAGACTGTGAAAGTGTGGAAGGCTTCACACCGACCGGTGCTAGACTAGCAAATAGAAGGTTTTTGGCTTTCTAAACAATGATATTTAATTCGGGACCCCCGTTTGAGTGGCCATACATAGGGCAAGAGATTATTCACCATTAAGGTGGCACTCCAGCCTAAAGAGGTTAAGATCAACAGGGTTTAAGGGAGTACAACTCCATCCATATGACACATCCGCACAAGCAACCTTAGGTTTTCCCTTAAGGTTTACATTTATATACCGGTTGGGGGTAGCTTGGCCTTAGCTCTGTTGCCGGTTTGAGTCGCGTTGAGGTGATGAAATCCCCAGGAAGGCCTAATTTCTAGAGTCAATAACCATTTCTCTTACACCCAAGATCGCACAAGTGTGTAAGGGGAAAGGATACTTCGATTATCAAGTCAAGGTTACACAGGGAAAAGTGGGTCTAGTTTTTTGATCACTTAGTTTGCACAGGGTGAGAGCATAGTCACCTACCACTTTCAAGCACAATAAAAAAGAGTAGACAGATTCATTTTAGATGCGCCAAAGTAAAAAATGATTTAGTCTAAGTGAAGATTTTGCTTCACAATAGGCATGGGGTTCTTTTTAACTACACGATAAAGATGTGGTGGCTACCCTAGATTGATTCATTTTAAAACCAGTAAGGAAAAGAAAGAAATTATGTCTGCGAAAGGCGTCAGACTTAGAATCTCTGTTACAACCCAAATGCACCAAAACAGATAGTATAAGCGCAGAAAAATAACTCATATGCGCAAGAAAATAACCCAGATGCGCAAGAATAGAACCCAGATGCACAAGAACAGAACCCAGATGCGCAAGAATAGACACTATATGCGCTAGACTAAAATGTAAATGTGGCGAATGATCTCCTATATGCGCTAATTAAATTCCTAAATGCTCTTCAGAAATTCCTATATGTGCCATTCTATTCCCTAAATGCTCTTCAAAAATTCCCATATGCGTCGAAACAGTCTTCATATGCCCTAAAGTACCTGCAAAACGAAAATTTTTTGGATCTCCCAGATGCACTGCCGAATGCCAGAAAACCTGCATGTAAAACTTGCAAGAAAACCTGCAAGAAAGAAGTCTAAAATGGGGGCATTGGGCCCCATGGTGGGCACCAAAAATGTGTGATCGAAAACATATGCGTAATGAAATAAAATAAATACTATTCAAGCACACCAATAAGACATTGTATCAAAACAAAAAAAAAAGGTAAGTAGATGAAAACTCAATATCCAGCTTCGATTGTCGTCCTATTGTCCTCTATCTTCAGTGCTTTTGTTGATTCCAGCTTTTGCTCTCAAATTATATGCTAGGCTCAACAAACTGTCTTCCTAAAGAACGAGATTTAAATATGATGCATGATGCAAGATTAAGCCATGATATGGAATAAGACTAAGATGATTGAAATAAACATGATGCTATGATATTAGAATGCTAAATGAATTAAATGCAATGAACTCTAATTAATTGCCTATCCCCAATGCTTAGATTCACACAGGTATTTATAGAGTTTTTCTAAGGATTCTGATTGGCTATCTTGATTGGCGGTTGTGATAATTCCTAGCAGACCAAATGGCTGAAGATGGATGAAACTGAAGAGAAAATAGAAGAAAACCTAAAAACAAGATTTTTGTATTTTTATGAAAGAGAAAAAGATAAGAAGATAAGAAATCATCTTTCTTTAAAAAGATAAAAGAAAGATTTAAAAGCTGATAAATAATGAATTAAAAATTCAATTATTTATTTGTGGATGATATTCAACTTTTTCTTAATTAAATGAAATATTTAATTAAGCAGAAGAAAGTTTGTGATAAGAATAAAGCTTTAATTAGGATTTTTGAAGAAAGCAGAAGATCTCATATTTAAATAAAATATTTAATTATGATATGAGAAGAAAACAAAAGATTTTAATATCTAGCTGTGATTTTAGAAAGAAAGCATAAGATCCTTTAATTAAATAAGGTTTATTTAATTAAATCACTTTTATGAAATTAATTAAATGACATATTTAATTAATTAGAAGAAGAATTTAAAATAGAAGAAAGAGAGATATTTAAACTTAATTAAATCAAAAGATTTAATTTAAATTCAAACAATGATAATTAATTTAAATAAATAAAATGTATTTATTTAATTAATTAAGTGGACATATGAAAATAATTAAATAAAATAAATTTATTTAATTATGAAAGAAGAATAAGATGAATGAACAATATAATTAAATTAATTAAATTTAATCATATGTAGAGGACTTTTAAATAAATAAATTAAATAATAAATATTTAATTAATTGCCAAGATTATAGACATGACCATTTTTATGCGTATACAATCTTTAGCCCTATTTTGTAATATTATTGTATACCATTGCCTTGGGAACAACTTTGGAATTGACTGCTCTTTGCCATGAAATTATTTCTCATTGTTGTCTTCATTTATTGGATCTTTCACCGACTGTGGCACTTGTTTCCTCACTAATATGGTCTTTTGCTCTCTATTCCTTCACTGTTTATAGCAGTAGTATGCAATCCTTGATGATTGATCACTATTTTTTGTCAATTCTCAAGGTATCAATACAATGATTCCTCATTGCAATAGAAGCATTTCCTCATCATATCGCCACTATTTTGGCATTACATGCTACTCACATCCTTTGTTTTCTTCACATTCTTTTGAATAGTGATATCATTGTTATCAACATTTGTGCTTCTAAATTCATGCACTAGAAATCACTGTCTCATATGTGTCTTTATATACTATAAGGCCATTTCTTTTTTTTGCTTTGATCAAATGTTCTTCAATATTTTGCATATATCTTGAAGTTCTTTGTTGTTTGACTACTTAGTCCTCAATTCATGGCACTCCTTACTCACTGTCCACTCCAACATATCTATTCTTTTTCATGAAATCTACCCCTTCATGAATGCATAGATGGATGTTATGAATAAATTATTACATAATAGAACAATAAAAGTAAGAATCACCAAATACCATAGACATTTCTTAGTGATAGTGCTATCACCTAAGCAAAGCATTAGTTTATTTGTACAAAATGGTTGCCATGCTACAAGTTCATTTCTAGTTAAAATTTGGTAATACATATTTTTTTCTTGAACCATGAATGAAAACATTATTGCTAAAGATTTGATGGATTGATTCAAATACATTGCTAAGTTTTCTATGCAATTGGCATTTCTATAGGGCACCATTATTTAATATCCATTGACTGAAATACCCACAACATCTAATGATTGTTGTTGTTTGCAGTGCTTTAGACTTCGTACGTGTTTTAATGACTGTTCATTAAAACTAAGACCTCATAAACTTGTATTTATGCAATTTCTGTTATAGTTAATTATCTTTGTATCAAATTGCTAAATTTATACATTGTTGATTTTTTGGACATCAAGAAATGAAGAAAAAGAATATAAGGCACAAATTACACAATAGTGATCACAATGCTGAAATTTCAGTGACATATTATGAGCACTTTCATGAAGAATGTGTGGCCAAGAATAATGAATATTTATCACGTCTTGGTTTGAAAAACAAGCAAGTTGTAAATCCACTGAGTAGTATATTATTTGTTTAATAATGTTAAATGAAATTTTATAGGAAAAAACTTTATGTATATAAGACATGATATGATTTTTATTTGTTTTTACAGGAAAGAAAAAGAGTGTGTAGAGAAAAAAGAAAAAGAAAGTAAAGATACAGTGTTGCTAGCTCGTACAAGCCAATGCTTTTGTGATTCAACAAATGTAGTTGGTGAAAAAAATAATTGTGATGAAGTGAAATCTGCGGAGACCAGTACTGATCTACCTAATCATGCCATACATGATGTGCCCAAGGAGCATGAAGTTCTAATTAATGAAAGTCATGAAGAGAGTTCACTTGCATTTGATGGGCCTAAGAGTGCACCTGTCGTATCTACAATTTTTGATGGAATTAGTGGATCAACTAGAAATATTTGTAGTGGTTCAATAGAAGATCTTTCTGCTTATGATAAAAGACAAAGATTGAGTCAAGATTTATACAGATCTACATAGAGGAATGCAAAAGAAAGAATATTAGAAGGGAAGAAGCCATTCTTGGTTGAGGTATCAAGACATGGTGAACCTATTGGGAAAAATGCTGCAAGGTGGGCCTATGAGTTGGGCGTAAGATGTAGGGCCCATTTGGATATTTGCAAATCAAATTTTGGCGAGAAAGATCCATGAAATGTGGAATATGTTATACAAAAAATGGAAAATACCTTTGACATTGTTGGTGGAAAAATATCTAGAAAATATTACAAGCACAAGATGAGAATTTTGATGAATAATTTTAGATACAATTGTAGAAAAATAATCATGGAGGGAAAAGAGACATTAGACTCCACTCTATCTCCTAAATAGTGGGAGGCATTGAAATAAAGTGTAACGCCCATCGTGCAAACCCCAGAGAACAAGCATTGCAACCAATTTTTTTTAATAATAACATAAGGTAAACATGCAATTAAACATTAAATACATTTACATTGCACATTAACACTTTAACGTTAAATCCTCTAGGGCACGCGAGGTCGCATCACAACACAAATAATAACAAAAGTAAAAGATAATTATTAAACAACTTGCTAATAACATTACAAAACCATTTATAAAAGTACATCCATGAACCAAGAGTGAAAGTATCACTACATCCCATATTACAATCATAAAGAATCTCTTACAATAATGTTACAAAGGATCCTAAATGCTACATCTTCGATTTAACATTACACTACATTACATGATTTTAATAATGAGTTACAATAAATTTCCCATACATGTGGGATGATACAAAGTACAATAATGAATGAAGCAAAGTGATCCACTGGTACAAATTCCAACTGAAGAATGTTGAGGAGACGATCATTGATGGGGAACCCAATGGGTGTAGAGCACGTTCCACCCAACCATGTGAGTTATAAATAACTCATCCCCCATGCTCAAAGATGACAAGGAAGAGATCACGACCATGAATTCCAAACGACTCCAACCGAACAATGTAGTGCAAAACTTAAGTACAACATCAAGGATTACAATGACATAACCAACAACATTCATGAGTCAACATAATAACTTAAAGTCATAAATCTCATCACATCAAACAAGGCAATAACCATTAACCAAGTAACGAAAGAACATTCATAAAACATTTACAAATGAAACTGAAACAATGAACATCATACAATTCCAAAAGAACTAATACAACACTCAAAATACAATTCCAAAAGAACTGATACAACATTCAAAATACAATTCCAAAAGAACTGATACAACATTCAAAATACAATTCCAAAAGCAATAAGGAAACAAAGCAAACGGGTGTCTAGTGGAGAGTGTCATCACATAGCTTTCATGGGTTATCCTGGCCCTTCCTCAGAATTGAGGCACCGATGCCCATCTATGGATATCCTAGCCCTTCCTCCTAAATGAGGTGCCGGCACCATATGGTAGCTCATACGAAGCCGATAACCTCTCATGAGGATGAGGTTACGACTTTGCCGACCACGGCCTTCTCAGTCTATCATTAGTTTGTGATAGCCCTAATGCATAGATGAGGTATCCAATATTTATTATATTATGTGTTTTACTACCCATCCCCCTAAATTCTATTTTTAGGTTATCACTTGTTATACTACTCTTACGTGGGTTATCCTGTGCTCTTCCTCCTTTTGAGGCGCCAGCCCCCACGAAGAGCCACTCTCCCAACCGATCCCAAACATAAACCAAAACATGACAAGGGTTGTACCATAAAGATTAAAGCATACAACTCAAACACTAACATGTGAGGCATTTCCCATCTCGCAATAACTCAATATCAAAAGACAACAATCTCGTACAACCCTTTCTGAGATAATACAATAAAACTCAACCTCAAGAATACAACAAAACGAGGATCACATATAAATCATGCCTCTGGACTCAGGTTCACAATAACTAAAATTGGGTTCACAATTACAACATGGTTCCCACATCGAGAGAAAAACCAATGATAATAAAATGGAAAAATAAACAATTCATAAGATCTCACGACTCAAGACACTATTTCAAGCTTTTACACATTGTCTTCGCTACACTCAAAATAGACAACAGATTTTTATTGCATTGATAATTTCTATTTTTCCACGATACAATTTGAAATCAAAATTCAATAACACTTTTACCACCACATTTAATTTGTTTCATTTAATAAACCAATATTATTCAATGTTTATAATTTTTCGCCATTAGAACTAAATCAATACACTATAACATTTACAATTTATCTATTTATATATACAAATACAATCTATATAAATAAATATTTACTTTACTATTTGTCATCAACATTAAACAAATAGCCCAACTGATTAATATTAAATATAATCTGGTTAATACTATGCTCGATATGAAAATATATTTTAAATATATCATATATATATATATATATACATACATACATACATACATACATACATACATATATATATATATATATATATATATATAACACATAAAAAAAATAAAATAATAAAAATAGAATTAAAAAACAAACATTTTATTTTAAAACCAACCACCGAACTGAATGGCCACTCGGCCATGCACAGTCCATAGCCTTACGGTTGCTAGACTGTGTGCAGCAGCCTTGTCGACTGTTGTGGGTAGCGCGACAGTCGTAAGGACTGCGCACAGGTACGGGGGGTAACGACTACAGCCGTCCCTCCCTCAAATTTTTAAATTTAATTTTTTAATATTTTTTATTATTTTTTTAATAATATTTCAACAGTACAAATTTTCCAAGATTCGGCCCCAAAATAAATAAAAAGATCTTTGAATGACTTCATAATAAAAAATATAGATGTATATATATGTATATATATGTATACTCTATATTTATATATATATACATATATATATATATTTTTTGAAAGTACAAAATATTTATATATATATATATATATATATATTTAATATATACACTGTATGATTATATGAATGAAATATATGTATATTTATCTCTTCACAGATTTATATATATATACACATGCCTAAATATATATATATATCTAAAACTTTTTCTTTTTTTTTTAGACTGCAGGAATCGGGTAGCACGACCCCCTATAAACTACAGTGAGCCTGGTAAACTTTTTAATGTGACCGGCGGTGCTGACGCGACATGCCCTCCGGTACCATGGGGGTGGGGAGACTAGACCTCGTGACCAACCTCCTGCAACAGGAAAGATTTAGCCAACAGAACTAGGGCCCCAACCCCTAAAACTCAACCATTTGAATAAAATAATTATTTTGCCACCATCAAAGGATGAAGACAATTGACATTTTCAAACAATAATTTTGACAACATTTCATTTGTTTGTTTGAAAATTTCAAATTTCCAAAAGAATTTTCTTTCTTAGAAAGTCAATTTATTTATTTAATTCAATTTTCCTTTGAAAGTGAAAACTAGAGAAATGATAAAATTAAACCTGGAGTCTTGTGCTGTTGAAACTTTGGATGAAACTTCACTTGATTCAGAAGCCCTTTGAGTCACTTTCGTTCCTTTCTTCAGATCTTCATCTCTCGATTTCCTTGCTCAGATTTTTGATTTAATCTTTAATTCAAAAGAATCTCCCTAGAACAATGAAAGTAAAAGAAACCAATTTCCCCAAACACTTCCCAAAAACTTCAGAAGATTAATAATTCAGAAAACATTATTATTTTTTTCAACTTCTCTCTCAATCTTCTATGAATGAAAACTCACCAATTTTCAATTAAATAAAACATACCTCTTTTCTTTTTCGAAAACTTTAAAAAACATCACTTAAAAGAAATTTTCTATTTTAATTCAAACTTTTCAGTCAACACTTAATTTCCATTCGTCCTTTTTATCTTTTATGTTCTTTTATTTATTTATTTTTCCTTTAATCAATACTTTTCTGCTTTATTTTAGATTTTGCAAGCTTTACTTGCAATGCACATAATTTAATTTATTTAATTTATTTATTTTATAATTATCTTCAACAAGATAATTTAATTAAATCAACAAAACACAATTTTAATATTTAATTAACATTTAATTAAAACACGTGACTTTTAAACTAAAACTTTGAAATATTTAAATACACATTGATCTAACATTATAATAACAATTATTACCACCATTTCATTAAATAAATCACAACTTATAAAATACCAAAGTAAAATACATACGAACAAGACACTTACACAAAACATAGTAATAAAATACCAAAATGACAACACAATGATACACAATACCATTCAATTGGGACGGTTGACAACATGGGATGGGGTGACTTCCTTGTCATCTCTATTTCAACATTATGCCATTGGGTTATTGGTGCTCACCCTGTCCTGCCAAAGCATGTGCAATCGAGACTCTGTACCTGCAATCCTTGCATCCAAACAAGGTCGTGTACATGTACATATATATATAAAATCAAATCATTACATTGCTAGAAGGAATTGTAGCATAGCAGGGCACTCGCAAACGAGTGATGCTACACTATCCTTTCATCACATCTATTCTAACAATTATAATATTAATGATAAAATAACAATTATAATATTAATGATAAAATAGCATTTCTAAACTAGCAGATCATATCATAACATAATTTACTAAATCACTGCATCAATATATTTCCAAAATCAACTAACATCACCAAACCACAATATCATATGAAATATCCATGTCTTCAAATGTATAAGCATAATCACCAAACAATCTAACTATCTAGTCCTCCAAACCAAACAATAAATAGTACAATCATAGTCACGAAGTATCAAGCATAAAGCTTTAAAAAATAATAAATCCAATAGTATGAGGGGTATTACATAAATTATGTGTTTCGAAGAATATTTTACAAAGAGTAACAAAGGCAAGAGAGAAAGAGATAATGTGAGGACTGAATATACATTTGGTCGAGGTGGGTTGCAGGCCAAAATGGAAAAATGTGGAGTAAGTGTATGGATTTTTGGTTCAATTTACATTGTGTTATTTATTTCAATTTTTTATTGAACTAACTATACGTTGAAATTGACATTGTATTTTAGGTGGAAAACAATAATAGAGAAGCAGGTGTAGGAGATGTTGTCAATTATATGGTAGCACTAGATCGTACTAAATCTAATACTAGTATCAAAAGGAAATCCAGTTTGTCAATAGAAATTTCATAGCCATCTATTGAACACCCAGTGAGAGCCTCTCCAAATCATGTCAACTCAAATGAAGAGTACCAACATATACTGAGTTGCTTAAACTGTCTCACTGAGAAAGTTTCATAGTTGGTTGCCTTTGTTAAGCCTATAGTTTCTGCATGGAATGACCATAATTCCATGGGTTCAGATCAGGTAAGAGGCTATCCCTCAATATTTTGATTATCAACTATATCATCTTTATATTGTATTCTAAAGATGTCTACAAATTTCATAAATGTTTTCCACAACATGCCTTTATAAAATTACTCTTGTGATCTCTAGGAAAAGTATTATGATCATATCTAGAACAATGAATCTATGAAATTTTTCCTTTTGTTTGATTGAAATCCATTGCCATTGTCATAAATGTTGTGACTAAGTTTTATGACAAAATAACTATGAGATCAATAAATGATCTGTTAGGTCTCAGAAGTGCAGGTTTTTAAACCATAAGGGGGTGTCAATCCCTTAATCCACCTTTGTCCCACAAACAACGTAAACAAGATTGATTCCCCTGATATATATTAATTCTTGATAATCCATGGTGATATCGGGCCATCAGGGGAATGCAAACATTCATTCCACTGATGTTCACATGTTACAATGATGTGCTTGTTTTTGTTGACTCTATCGGTCTATCAGGGAGGATGCCTTAGGAGTCAAGCTGATAGGGTATTGTTACACTGATACTAAGTTATTAATTGATTTCATAGAGCCATCAATGAGTCATTGTTAGGCCGATAGTGCTAATTTTTATTTAGGAATTGGGAAAGATTATGGAGTCTCAAACACATTTATGGGTGTGACAATTTGGCAATGTGGGCCAATAAAGAAGAAATCTGCAAAAAATCTCGATTAATCCTAGTTTTGAAAAAAAATTGCAAGTTGGATGATTTTTTCCCCATTTTTTAAAAAAATCGACCTTTTGGTCAACGATTTTTTCCATTTCAAACCGCAAAATTTCCAAAACAATGCATTTATAACCTGCAAAAAAATGTGAATAAAATCATGCTGATTTTCACTTGAAAATAAACCATGAGACCATAGCTTGTTGCTTACTATTATGCTTTGATAGATTTTTTACAAGCATCCATAGCTTGTTCAAAAGTACTTGTTTTAAGGTTTTAGCCATAGGAGCAAGGCAGTGAATTGTTTGATAAAATGCTTTGGTAGACATGTATGAAAGATGTGGTAGCATAGACAAGGAAGTGAACTATTTGAAAAAATGCCTCAAATAAATGTGGTCTCATGGTGATGGAATGGAATGAAAAATTCCATCACAAGAAAATTGCTATAGATTGTCATGGCATTCCATCACCATTGAGACCACATTTCTTTGAGGCATTTTTTTGAACAATTCACTACTTTACAGTCTATGCTATTGCTTATTATTATTCTTTGATAGATTCTTTCCAAGCATCCATAGCTTGTTTGGAAGCACATGTTTTAGGATTTTAGCCATAGCAGCAAGGGAGTGAACTGTTTGATAAAATGCTTTGGTAAACATGTATGAAAAATGTGGTAGCATAGACAAGGCAATGAACTATTTGAAAAAATTCCTCAAAGAAATGTGATCTCATGGTGATGGAATGCCATGACAAACCATAGCAATTTTCTTGTCATGGCATTCCATTAGCATGAGACCACATTTCTTTGAGGCATTTTTTCAAATAGTTAATTTCCTTATCTATGCTATTGCTTACTATTATGCTTTGATAGATATTTTCCAAGCATCCATAGCTTGTTTGAAAGCACCTATTTTAGGATTTTAGCCATAGAAACAAGGCAATGATCTGTTTGATAAAATGATTTGATAGACATGTATGAAAAATGTGTTAGCATAGACAAGGCAGTGAACTCTTTGAAAAAATACCTCAAAGAAAAATGACTATATACTGTGACTTTTATGCTTGGAAGGGATTTGTTGACTATTTTTTAAATGAATTACTCCTCATCTAGATTTTTTTTTTGCTTGATGGTTAACTACATGCATATCACTTTTATCAAAGTAGCACAAAAACAAGAATGACTTGATGTCAATCATAGTTGTGTTGAAGTTGAGGTAATATAATAGTTGTTGTGGACAAAAATTTATAGCTCTTGCATTCTTTACTTGACTTATATTAACTTTGCATGATGATTAAACCACATGCAAGGAAATTATATGAAAGCATAACAAAAAGGAAAAGACCCTGTCAATAGAGCTTTCGGCAAAGCTACACAACTTCAGGACAATGTTGAAAGTGATTATGTTGAATTCAAGGAGTATAATGTGCATGATATTGATAGTTGTAGTGGTGTTGAACTTGAGGTGAGTGTTATGAAATGTTACTTTTCCTTGATTTTGAAACCCTTCATGTATTAATGGTCCTGTTATGATCCCAAATAGTGAACAAGCTTATGGAATATTGAATAAACAACTAAAACATTGAATGTAACCCGTAGAACAATCATTGTACCTAAATGGTCATTTTTTAGTGGGGATTGCTGGCACTTAGTTACTTTATGATGCTTGACTATATTTTAGGGCATTGTAATTGACCTTGTCAACATCTTGAACTTAGTGTGCTACTTCTTTAATTGGATGATACATGTTATTTCCTTCACAGATTTGTTGTTAACTCTTCATTATGGCTATTGTTATTAAATAATAGTTTCTTTTGATATTCTTGTTGCTTTCTCTTAATGTCTTTTTCTTTATAGTAATGATATTTGCTATTCGATCCATTAAACTCATTGTTACAACCATAAAACTCACTGCCCTTGCACTAAACTCACTACTACAACTATGAAACTAATTACTACTACTAGTTCATTGGACATCATTCCTTACTTTTTTTTGCATACTTTTACACTATTTTCTAATAGTGAAAGTTTCTTTCTCTATTATTTATGTGACCTCTACATCCAACCTTATTTGTTACTCCTTTACTATTTCTATGAAAGCCACAGAGAAATATTACATTGTTTCCTTAATGATTGCTCTTAATGGCTATCACATGTTGCCTTGATACATTTTGTTCTTTCTTCTTCTTTTATATGTCATCATTGATAGGGTTATGTTGACTACATGGGGTTATGTTTTAGAGCTTTAATGCCACTATTTTTGTACATTCCAATATATTTCACCTTCACCTTGTAGTAGTAGTAGTAGTGCTCTCATATTGTATTCTTTGTTTTGGTGCATTAGCAACCTTTTTTATGTGTAACAGTGTTGTCATAACCTTACCTATCATGCATGCATGGTAATGTAGTGTTTATATTTGTGGTCTTTATACTTGATTAGCATGAAGCTAATAGTAACATTGTAAGAATTACTATGAGTATTATTTTTTTAGTAAATTAGATTGATCATTGCAATTATTTTTGAATTTTTTTTTTTGCAATTATTTTAACACACACATGTAAGTACTATTTAAGTAAGTAATGGTTGTTTTATTATGCAAATAAGGGTAATCATTACCTATGTAATATAATGTGTTATTTTTTTTCTTTTTGCAGAAATGCATTGATAAAGTCAAAGAAGGGGATAAAGTTAGGGTGTTCGATCCATTTGATGGTGATGTTGTGGGAATTGGGCAGATTCACTCCCTATCTATTATACATGGAGTGAAGCAAGAGCATACATCGGTGTAAGGGCAATCCTGTATCACCCAAAAAAAGAAAGATTTTTAATTTCCTGTTGGTTGTTTCTCATATGTTTTTGCATTTTTGTATACCCCCTTTAGCTATTAAAATATTTGAAGCCAAATTTGAGGTCCTTAGAGGCTTCAGATGGACCCAAAAATTTGTGAAAACCCATACAGTAGTTGGCCATAGGCCCTACTTTATGACATTTTCTTTTCGAGAGATTTCTGAAAAGGTATTATCATTGAAAATCCGACGGTTGGATTAAAAGTTATGGCTTTCGAAAGTTGGTGCATTTTTAGAAATGTGCTAATTTTTGAATATGAATTTAAATTTGAATTTCAAATTCTAATTTGGGTGCCAAACCGCTAAAAATAAAATTTGAATGTTCTTTTGGCTCCAAATTGGAAAAGAGCTCTATTTATGGGCGGGATTTCTGATTTTTGGTAGCTTTTTGAGGAAAGAGTCTGCATGCTATGAAAGGGGAAAATACTGTAATTTCTATAATTTTCTATAACTTGTATGTATTGCAGAGCTTGAGTATTTGTGATCCTCTGCATGTAAGAAGTTCCATTATAAATAATAATAAATTTCTCTAGTTGTTGCATCATTTTTTGTGTCTTGGGTTTTCTCCCTCGTAAGGTGGTATCAGAGCGAGTTTTCTTGAGCATGTGGAAAGATTGCAGATCATGAGGCAGTTTGCACTAGGACCGTGGTTGTGGGTTCAAGATCTTCAAGATGCCTCCAAGAGTGATTCCTGGTAGGCGTGGTGGTGCTAGAGGTGGCAGAGCTGGAAGAAATGCTGGTGGAAGAGATCCATTCGTGGCTGAGGGTTTCAGAGCCCTCCAGAGACAAATTAATGCATTGCAAGAACATATGAGAAGAGGGTTAAAACCGGGAAGGAGAGGAGAAAGAGAGGATGTAGAAGAGGTGGAAGATTTAGACATAGAAAAGGAAGAAGAAGCGATTGATCAAGATCAGATGTGACTGATAAGGGCCATTTCGAAGATTGGAAAAAGACCCAGAATAGAAGTTCCTAGTTATTTCAAAAGTTGGAACTCGAAAGAGTTGATCGACTGGATCAACGAGCTAGAAGAGTATTTTGAGTATGAAGTAGAGGACCCAGATCACGTTAAGTTTGCAAAAATGAAGCTAAAGGGCCATGCCAATATTTGGTGGAAAGAGGTCCAGTTGGAGAGAAATCGAAGAGGAAAAGGAAAGATCATCAGTTGGGATCGCATGGTGGAGAAACTGAAGAAGCAGTTCATACCAGTGGACTACGAGTTAGATCTGATGAATAAATTGCAAGGGTTGAAGTAAGGAAGTAGATCTATGAAATAATACACAAAATATTTTCACAAGGTGGTGATCTCACAATAGTGGTTTACAATTTTTGGCTAAACTAGACGCTAAAATCATTTTTTTAACTAAACGTTCACTTTCAGGAACCTATAGCGGCTAAACCGTGAGGAATTTGAAGATGATGCAAACTAGAGTTTTGTGAAATTTTGTCTATTGATTCTAAATATATATTTTTAAAAATTTTTGGAATCAAATTTCACTTCTTTTTCCATCTGCCTCAAAAACTAGTTTTTTTTTCAGAAAACAACATTTTTAAAAAGTGACGCTCACTGTATGACACATAAATTTTTTTCCGTGAATGATAAAATTCTAATTCTTTCAAATTTAGATTCCTAACTCTGATATCTAGTGCTTCCACTTGGTTAGATATTTTTTTATTGAATATTTTTTCTTTAATCAAGTTTTGAATTCAAACCAATTATAATTCAAACATAGTGCGACTGTATAACGCGTAACTTTTTTCATGTGTATCGAAATTCAATTTTTTTTCTTTATTGGATCAAGAACTTCAATATCTAGTGTACAAATATTTTTAATTTTTTTTTTTAATAATATGCTATTTTTCCACGTGCAGAACAAAGAGCTCGATTTTTGATTGAAAAACCTATATTCACGATAAATAAAAAATAAATATAATAACTAAATTAAATTTATTTAAAATTATACTTTTTGGGAAGCTTATAATAAGGACTACATAATTTCAAAAAAACAAATTTGAAATGAATTCATTTGATCCGCCAAAAGGTAAATCAAAAGTTATTTTTTATCAGCATTTTGATAGGTGTAAAGGAGACTCTGTTATAGGTATGGTTTAAAACTAGTGGGGTTCTATCCAAGGGGGTTTGATTTAAAGTAGTTTGATCAAACCTTCTTCAATTGGAATTCTTTAAATGGAACCTTTTAAGGCTTAAATCATTATATTTTCTAAAAATATGTGATTTCAACAAAAATCAGTTCCTCCTAGAAATTGTAAACTAGCTTTGTGGGATCACCTAAGGAGAAGATAGCTTGTTATCTCAATGGGTTATGACCAAGCATTCAAGAGGAGCTAAGCCTGGTTAGAATGACCACCATTGAGGATGCATACTAGTTTTCTCTATATGTGTAGGAGAAGCTGAACAAAATATTTGACAGCAAGCAAAAAGGATGAGGAGGTCAAAGCGAAAGGGGTAGTGGAAGATCTTTTGGCAGTTGAAATGTGGATGGAAGAAAAAATAAAGATGTGGGTACCAGTCGACGCCAAAATAATGATAACTTCTACAGCCCTCATGATCAATACAGTGGTGATCAAAGAGGATGAGGATGAGGAAAATATGGGCCAAGACGAGAAAGAGGTGGTTTCAGAGGAACTTGTTTCCATTGTGGTGAAGAAGGGCATCGGGCCTATGAATGTCCACAACAACAAGGAATGATAGATAGAATGCCGAAAGGTTATGGAAGGGTTGCACATGCAGATGAGGAAATTCAATTCGAGCATTCAGATGATGCAGAAAGGGGAGAAGCCCTAGTGGTTAGAAGAGCCTTGGTGACTGATGAGAAGGAACCAGAATAGATGAATAATCTATTTTGCACAAGGTGCAAGTGTGAAGACAAATGTTGTGATGTCATTATTGACAGTGGGAGCACCGATAATCTAGTGTCAAAAGAGATAATTACGAAATTGAAGCTAAAAAGGGAAAGGTATCCACATCCATATCGGATTGCCTGGTTGCAAAAAGACCACAAAGTTTTGGTCAATGAGTAGTGCTTGGTGAGGTTCAAGATCAGAAGCTATCATGATGAGGTACTATGTGATATCATTCCCATGGATGCATGTCACATGTTGTTGGGGAGGCTATGACAGTTCGATAGGCGAGTTGTACATGATGGCCATGCAAACACTTATTCCCTAATAAAGGATGTAGTCCGCCATAAGATGAAACACCTGAAGAAGGATGAAGAAAAGGTATGCAATAGTGCTATAATTTGTTTTGTTGATGGAAGGAAATTTTTAGAAGGCATGAAGCATGAGTGTATGTGTTATGCATTGATTCATAGAATGGATAAGGAAGATAATGAGAAGGTGCCAGCAGAAGTTTCTAGACTATTGGGTGACTTTTAGGAGATTGTTTCTAATAATGTACCTGAGGGTTTACCACCAGTGAGGAAGATCATTTGTTAGATTGATTTGATCCTTGGAGCCAGTTTTTCAAATAAGGAAGCTCACAGAATGACTCCTGCAAAAAATGAGGAGTTTAACAGACAAGTTCATGAATTGTTGAGAAAGGGCTTGATTTGTGAGAGTTTGAGTCCATGTGCAGTACCTGCAGTACTAGCATTGAAGAAGGATGGGGAGTGGAGAATGTGCACAGACTCCCAAGCCAAAAACAAGATAACAATAAAATACAAATTTCCCTTGCCAAGGATGGATGACTTGATGGACTGTTTGAGTGGACGTGCTGCCACAATAATGGGTTACACTTTTTGGGACATCCTGATTTTTGCCTGAAATCACATATTTTTAGAAAATACAATTATTTATGACTTGAAAGGTTCCATTTAAATTATTTTAATTAAAGAGGGATTGATCAAACCCCCTTGGATAGAACCTTGTTAGATTTAAACCATACCTATAATCGAGTCTCCTCTACACCTATCAAAATGCTGATGAAAAACCACTTTCGATTTACCTTTTGGGTGATCAAATGAATTCATTTAAAAATTTGTTTTGTAAGCCTACAACCCTTATTATAAGCTTCCCAAAAACTATAATTTTAAATATGTTTAATTTTAATATTATATTTATTTTTTATTTCTTGTGAATGTAGGATTTTCAACGAACATCAAGTTCTTTATTTCACACATACGAAAAAATAGAAAAATAGAGAAAAAAATTTCTAAAAAATATATATGCACTAGTTATTGATGTCCTTATTCCAACAAAAAAAGAATAAGTTAATTTAAATGAATACAAAAAAATTTATCGGGCCAAAGTACACCTCTCCAAATTATAATTCTGTTGGAAAATTAATTCAAAATAAAATATGTAACAAAAAATCATGAAAAAATATCCATCCCTAGATATTGGTGTGAAAATTTTGTATTTTAAAAATTAGAATTGTATCCTATCTATAAAAAAAAGTTACGTGGGCTGAAGTAAACATCACTTTTTAAAAATGTTGATTAGTAGAAAAAATAAGTTATTAAAAATTACATAAAATGATTCACAATTTATTTTTTAATTTAAAAAAAATATATAATTAGAATCTACACAAAATATCTAACAAATAACTAGTTTGATTCATTTTCAAAACTTTAATGGTTTAGCTACTATAGGTGTAAGAAAGTGAATGTCTAGTGAAAAATTCTAATTTTAATGTCAAGTTTGGCCAAAACCTGTAACCAATTATTGTGGGATCACAGTACTTCACAAAGATTGACCTAAAAAGCATATATCACCAGATTCGGATTCGGGAGGGAGATGAATGGAAGACCGCCTTCAAAACCAAAGAGGGCCTATACGAATGGTTAGTCATACCCTTTGGGCTAACCAATGCACCGAGCACATTCATGCGGCTCATGAACAAGGTACTAAAAGAGTTTTTAGGGAGTTTTGTTATTATGTACTTAGATGATATTTTGATATTCAGTAAGTCCTTGGGTGAGCATTTGATGCATATTCATAGAGCCTTTGAAAAGTTTTTTTTTTTTTTTTAAAAAGAGGGGTAAAAACTTTATTGAAATCGAAAGAAGATTAGTACATAAGAATAAGGGAGCCCATCAGCTCCCACAAATGAAAACCCAGAACAACAAGAGCATACAAAAGCACCAACCAACCAGCCACCAGTAACTTATCCCTCCATATCATCAGCAATAACCTTCTCAAGATCAAGAACATATTCAGGAGATAACTGTCCCCACCCCTCAATCCTCCAATCATCCTCATGCTCTGAAGCCCACTTGGCCAAACAATCAGCCGCCCTGTTCCATTCACGTGGGATGTGGACAAATGACACCACTTCCAATGTAGAGCACCTCTGCAAAATCTGTCTAACCACTATAGCAATCTGCCAATCAACATCAGCAACCCTTTTCTCAAGCAGCAAATTAACAATAATCTGTGAATCAGATTCACAGATCACCTTTCGCCAACCCAAGGCGCACGCACGTTCAATAGCCCAAAGAATAGCCAGCCCTTCCATAAGGTTGTTAGAATTCCGCCCCTTATGGATGGAGAAAAGAAAAATGACAGAACCAGTACAGTCCCTACCAAGTCCACCAATACCCGCAGGCCCTGGGTTACCTCTAGAGGAACCGTCAGTATTAATCTTCAGAAACTCCGTCGGAGGAGGCATCCATCTTCCAACCCTTTGAACCTTCTTTTTCACTCTCCTACCTCTTCTAACACAGACCGAGACAGGAGTCAACTCTTGTAACCACAATCTATTCACAATCTCATCATCTCTTTTCTCCAACGGAAGAGTCACTTCACATTTGGCTTCCACTGTCTCTTGGAGCATCCCAATAATTCTGTACCAAACCTGCTGAGCCATCAACTTTTCTTCGCGAAAAATCCTACGATTCCTTTCCATCCAGATTTGCCAAAGGATGAAAGTAGGACCAATGCTCCACAAAATCTGGAGAAAAGAGGCCTGGGAGGGGGGCCTTCCCAAATTACTCTAGAATTCAACAAGAGAAGAAGCATGAACACAAGGATGTTTCCAAACTCCCCACCACCAATGCCAGAGCAACAAAGAATAGGAACACCGGAAAAATAAATGGGAAGAATCCTCCTCACTGAACCCACACAAAACACACATAGAGGGACCTTGGAACCCGCGTTTATGGAGATTCTCCCAAGTCAAGCATCTATTCCAAGCAAGAGTCCAAACAAAACAATTACACTTAGGCCATGAAAACTTGTTCCACACCTGTTTCCACCAAGGGACCTCCACCCCCCCAAACTTACGAGAAAGCAACTCCTGATAGCCGCTAGCAACCGTATATACACCCTTAGGGTTCGGGCTCCAAGAAAGAATATCCTTATCCCTAAGGGAGTTGCATTGTCTGCTAGCCAAGATATTCTGAAGCACAATACCATCCTCCTCCAACCTGGGAACAGGCCACTCACCAGGGTCCTTCCACCTAGCCACCTCCACCTGTCCACCAAAGTCAAACTTCTTAAAATCACTCACTCTAGACCAGCCGGCCTCCAAAAATCTCTGCGACAGATCCATCAAATTAGGGTATTGACGAAGAATGGGTGGGTAACCATCCCAAGAATCAGACCAAAACATAGCTTCAGCCCCTTTATTACAAATCCAGAAAAGGCCCTCCTTGATTAGCGCAGCCCCTTTCTTAAGCGTTCCCCAAATCACCGAGCCTTTCCCCATCAGAGGAAATCGGGGAAGCTCCTCCTTACAAATCCCAGGAAGATACTTGTGGGATAAGATCCTAGCCCAACTATGATCCTGTTCCACACACCACCTCCAGTAGAGCTTTGCAGCCAAAGCTAACCCGGACCACGTCGCCTTCCGTAAACCAAGACCCCCCACCTGCCTTGGGCTACAGACAACATCCCACTTAACCAAGCTCCATTTAGATGAGGACAGGCTACCCGCCCATAAAAATTGTCTAGCCAGAGAGTCCATCTCCTTCACAAACCCAGAAGGAGCAACCTGTAACATGCACCTATAAATAGGAAGAGCCTGCACCACAGACTTAAGCAAAAGCACCCGTCCAGCAAACGACAACCATCTGTGAGTCCAATGACTAACCTTAGCACGAAACTTGTCCAAGATATTCTGCCATGATTCCCTGGGAAGTCTACCAAAAGAGATAGGAATCCCCAGATAGGTTAAAGGGAGAGAATCAATCTGGAACCTCAAGATATGAGAAATCCTTTGCTGTATTGGTCGAGGAGTATTAAAAAAGAAAATGGAGGACTTGTCCTCATTAATCCTTTGCCCAGCAGCAGCAAGATAGATATCCAAGGCCTTGCGGAGACAGGAAGCTTCGCTGATCTTGGCAAGACCCATCAAAGCCGTATCATCCACAAATTGCAGGTGTGACTGAGGAGGCAAGGCATTTCCCCACTTCCACCCCTGAATTAAACCCAACTCCACATTGCGCTTCACCAGCCTACCTAGACCCTCCGCCAGAAGAATAAATAAGTAGGGAGAGACAGGATCCCCCTGACGAAGACCCCTGGAAGCACTAAAAAGAGCAGTAGGCTCCCCATTAATCAACACCGAGAATGAAGTGGAAGTAACACAACTCATCACCCACTGGATCCATTCCCTAGCAAATCCAAAAGCTGAAAGAATTTTCCGCAAAAAGGACCACCTCACTCTATCATAAGCCTTTGCCATGTCAAGCTTGATGAACATAGCCTTTTCTTTTGAGGATGCCATCGAATGAATGGTTTCCGTTGCAATGACCACCCCATCCAATATTTGGCGATCCTCCACAAAACCACTTTGTTCCTCAGAGATAAGACCTCTGAGCCATTTCTTCAACCTTTCAGCAATTATCTTGGAGATGATTTTATACACCACATTACAAAGAGAAATGGGACGAAATTGATTCAAACGATCCGCCCCTTCACATTTGGGAATGAGAGCAAGGAAAGTAGAGTTTAAAGCTCGAAGCATCTGCTTGTTTTCCTGAGACTCCCGCACCACCTCCAACAGGTCCAACTTAATGATGTCCCAAAATTCTTGATAAAATTCCACTGGAAACCCATCAGGACCTGGGGCTTTCCCTTTCTTCATCTGAAAAACGGTGGCCTCTAATTCCTCCATCAAGATATCCTGCAAAAGATGCTCATTCATCTCCCTAGTGACCAAAGAGGGGATACAAGCCAGAACTTGGTTTTCTTCCTCCGAAACATCTTGAGAGTCTTCCCGAAATAAAGAAGCATAGAACTCAGAAGCTTCTCTAGAAATATCCTGTGAGGAAGATAGTTGCTCACCCCTATCATTCACCAGAATAGGTATGGAATTACCATGCCTCCTAGCCTTCACCGAGTTGAAGAAAAAAGAAGTGTTCTTATCCCCCTCTCGTAACCACTCCACTCTAGCCTTCTGCTTCCAAAAAATTTCCTCACGCAGCTCGCACTCCTCCAAAGCTTTCCGGGCCCTGGTCTCTTCCCTGAGTAAGTCTTCAGAAAGACCACACTCCCTTATCTCCCGAGTGATGACATCCAAGATAGCTTGAGCATCAGCCTTAGCGTGAAAAATATTGCCAAAGTAATGCCTATTCCATCTTTTAAGTTGATATTTTACATACTGTAGCTGCTTAGAAAAGGAATACATGGCAGTGCCAAAAGCAGGTCTTCCCCTCCGCCACCAATCAGCCATATGCACCTGCAAAGAAGAATCTCTTAACCACATAAGTTGAAACTTGAAAGCAGGGGACCGAGCCACCCGAGCAGAAGAAGCAGAAAACTTAATAGGCCAATGGTCCGAACCCCTCCAGTCAAGAATCTCAGAGTCAGAAGCCAGCCCTCCGCCAACCCAGAAACAGGACACCAAGAATCGATCAAGTCTCTCCGCAATACAATTCTCCCCCAATCTCCTATTGTTCCAAGTAAACTTCCCATTTCGAGGCTTAATGTCAACCAGGTTCAAAGTAGAGATGCTATCACGAAAAAGGAAAGCAGAAGGTTCTAGTCTCGCAATACCACCCTTCTTCTCATCTATCTCAACAATAGCATTGAAATCCCCTGCAACAATCCAAGGGAACAAAGGAGCTAGGCTCCGAACATAACTAATATGAGACCACAATAACTGCTTACCAGGAAAATCAGTAGGTGCATAAATGTTAGAGAGAAGAATAGTTTCCCCCAACTCTAGACTTGAAACAACCACAGAGATCGAGGACTTGGAGGACACCCACCAAAGCGGGCGAATCTTCAATGGATTCCACATGCAAGCCACCCCACCTGCATTACCATGAGCCCCAATACACTGGCAACTACCCCGCACCCAAAGTTTAGACATCAACCCCATCATACCTTCAACAGTTAACTTCGTCTCCTGAAGAAAAAGAACATCAGGAGAATGAGAACGCAACAAATCCCTAACAGCTTTTTGTCGAGGGCCACTGTTCAAGCCCCTTACATTCCAAGAGAGAACAATCATTTTGGAGGATTAGAGAAATGTGAATCCAGAGTCTTTACAGACCCAGCCTCCACCAGAGACTCCCCCATCAACTTTAATTTCTCCAAATCCTTCTTTCTCCCTGCTTTAGAAGACTTCTCTACAACCCCTTTCTTTAGGTCCTTCTGAAGAATTCCTAGTGAAGGAGAAGCCTTATTTCCTTTTACCAAGCCTGCTCCCGATTTCACCAGAGGGCTGGAGAGCCCTCCTTCCCCAGACACCAGCTCCACAGAAGGCTCAGGCCCCCCAAGTACCACCAAATTCAATTTCGGATCCAGCTGGGTATCCCCAACTTCCGGAGGAGATTGGATGTGCTCTAGGAAACTGCCTTCTTGAACCCCTTCAGAGATACCGTGATCCACACTCAACAATCCCGGATTCACCTCCTGATGACCAAGGTCGTCAAGCACCTCAAATCTATTATAGGAATCGCCATCCTGGCGCTCCTTAAAGGTCCTCTTTTGGCCTCGATTCCTGTTGTGGGCCTTGGCGGGAATGAAACCCTCAGCATCCATAGCCTCAGTTGGCATTGTCTCCTTACCCTTGCCACCCTTTGGGGGGTTACGAGGAGGTTGAGTTGACTGCATCCCTGGAGGTTTAAACTTTGGACATCGTCTCTGCAAATGCCCATATTCATGACAGAGACGGCAACGAAAAGGCAAAGTTTCATAGTCAAGCTGTTGCAACCAAGAGCACGAGCCAACACGTATTTCCAAAGAGTCTGGGATAGGGTTATTCAAATCCATTTCAACACATATACGAGCAAAAGTCATTACCTTTCTGTCCAGAGTTTGTTGAGAAGGACCCACTGGTTTTCCCAGTAATGACGCAACTTGATGCAATATGTCATTGCGCCAAAATTCCACTGGAAATCTAGGGAGACGAACCCAAACCGGCACCCTATTCGGAAGCTCCTCCGAAGGATTAAAGCCTGCATGCCATGGCTTAATGAATAGACCAACTTGGTTGTGGAAGTAAGGCCCACCTTCAAAAACTCTATTGCGATCCGCCATGCAATTAAATGTCACCATGAAATAGTTGTTGGCTAACAACATTATTTCCATCTCACCCTCGGGGGACCAAGAGCGATGCGCCCATGAATCCAAAAATTGGAGCGAAACCCTCATTCCCAAAAATTTGCATAGCAAAGCATGTTTTGAGAAATACTCGATGTCCTCCGCAATCGATTCAGGTTGGATCACCAGCACTGGCCTTTCCTTGGAACGTTCAAGGCACCCATTTGTCTTCGGAATACGAGAACCACCCGCATGAACAAATCCATCAGTACTTGAGTCATTTGAAAACAAAGTATTATTAAAAACTTTTGGAGAGCAAAATGGGGTCGAAGACCCAAGAGCAGCTCGAAAATCCAAAGGGGATTTGACCCCAGATGACTCCCCCTGAGCCATGCAAAAGCGGATCTCCCAACTTTGAGCAAGAAAACTGAAAAACCCACCCACAGATCCCGAACGAGGTAAAGATCGGACCAAAGGAGAACCAAAAACCACTAAAAAGAGGCAGCCGAAAGAGAAGAATGCAGCAAGTTGAAACCCCAGGAGAAAAGCTTCTGCCCCAGCCATAGCCCACACGCCAGGAGAAGAGAGCACACCGGAAAAAAAACACCACCCTAGCAACCTGAACACACCCCACCCACCAGCAAAAACTCCCCAAACGCAGATAGAGGACAGAAAATAAGCATGCAGAGAGGGCGAAGCCCTCATGCATGGCGCGGCCACACACAGGAAGCCGCTTCACTCAGCGCCATTCCGCCCAGCCAAAAAAACTTTTCTAGAGCCTTTGAAAAGTTGAGAGAAGAGAAATTATTGATTAATTTGAAGAAGTGTAGTTTTGTGAAGGAGTTAGTGTACTTGGGGTTTGTTGTCTCGGCGGAAGGTCTCAAGATGGACCCAAAGAAGGTGAAGGCTATTCTAGAATGACCTACCCCAAGAACTACTACTGAGGTGAGATCTTTCCATGGTTTGGCCAGTTTTTATAGAAAGTTCATTAGAAACTTCAGTAGTATTTGTGCACCCCTAACTGAAACAATGAGAGGGGATAGAAAATAGTTCAAGTGGAGCACTGGAGCAGCGAAGAGTTTTGATCTGTTGAAGCAGAAGGTGACAAAGAAACCAATTTTAGCCCTCCCAGATTTCAATAAGGTGTTTCAGGTGGATTGTGATGCTAGTGGTTGTGCCATTGGAGCAGTGATGAGCCAAGAAGGTAAGCCCATTGCCTATTTTAGTGAAAAGTTAAATGATGCAAAGAGAAAGTACTCTATATATGATTAGGAATTTTATGCAATAGTTCAAGCATTAAAGAAATGGAGATATTATTTGCTACTAAAGGAATTTGTTCGATTTATTGATCATCAAGCATTACAGTATCTGAATAGTCAAGGAAAATTAAATCAGAGGCATATGAAATGGGTAGAATTTTTGTAGAGTTATACCTTTGTTTTAAAACATAGGAGTGGGAGGTCGAATATGGTTGTAGATGCCTTAAGTATGAGGAAAACATTGTTGAATGAGATGTAGATTGAAGTGGTTGGGTTCTATGAACTCAAGACTTTGTACCCTGAGGATCTTGATTTTGCAGAGGCTTGAAAAGCTTGCAAGGAGCCTGCTATAGTTGACAAGACAAGGTGGTTGGATTTCATAATCCAAGATGGCATGTTGTTTAAAGGAAGCTAATTGTGTATTCTGAGGAGTTCCATGAGGGAGAACCTGATAAAAGAAGCACAGTGGAAGAATGGCAAGACATTTTGGTCGGGATAAGACTATTACCATTATTGGTGAACAATATTATTTGCCCCAATTGTCACAAGATGTGAAGAATTTTGTGCAGAGTTGCAGGGTGTGCCAAATGGCTAAGGGAGTGAGCCAAAATATACGGTTGTATCAAACCCTACCTATACCAAAGAGGCCTTGGGAAGATATAAGTATGGACTTTGTTCTTGGTTTTCCAAGGACACAGAGAGGGAATGATTCAGTGTTTGTGGTAGTAGATAGATTTTCAAAGATGGCACATTTTATTCCTTGCCAGAAGACCCATGATGCAGTGCACATCACTGACTTGTTCTTTAGAGAGGTGGTGAGGCTACATGGTTTTCTAAAGAGTATAGTCTCAAATCGTGATACCAAGTTTGTGGGATACTTTTAGAGGACCTTGTGGAAAAAATTAAAGACAGAGTTAAAGTTCAATTCTACATACCATCCATAGACTAATGGGTAGACTGAGGTTGTGAACAAAAGTCTGGGTAACCTACTAAGATGTTTGGTAGGGGATAAACCCAAGGGATGGGACTTGATTTTACCCCAGGCAGAATTTGCTTACAACAATTATGTCAATAGAAGTACAAGAAGATCACCATTCCAAGTTGTGTATAAAGGTAGTCCTAGAACTGCTCCAGAATTGAGGAAGATGGACCAAGAGAAGAAGACTAGTGCTGAAGCCAAAGACTTTGCAGAGAACATCAAGAATGTACATGAAGATGTAAGAGAACGCATTAATAAGATGAATATGCAGTATAAGGCTAAGCCATATCAGAAGAGGAGGAATAAGGAGTTTCAGGTAGGTGATGAAGTGATGGTCCACTTAAGGAAGGAAAGGTTTCCAGTGGGAACTTATAATAAATTGAAGATGAAGTAGTGTGGTCCCTGTAAAATTTTGAAGAAGCATGATTTAAGGAACACATATGAGGTAGGGCTGTTGGATGGAGTCAAAATTTCCCCTATGTTCAACATTGCAGATTTGACAAAGTATCATGAAGGTGGCACAAAGAATGGTCCAACAATAGAATAGTGTAACATTCCCACACCTACTTCAGAGAAGGAGGAGATTGAAGCAATCTCGGATAGCTGTGTGGGAGGGAGTACCATAAATAGGTAGTATGAAGAATATCTGGTAAAATGGAGAGGAATGCTTATGAAAGATTCATCCAAGTTTCCCAAAACAGAGGTTGACTGCTTGGGTTTTCCTCAACCATCTACGATGTGAGGGGGTCACTTCTCAAATTACCCTGGGTGTCTAATGCAGGAGCATCTAGTGGTGTAAGGGCAATCTTTCATCACCTAAAAAAAGAAAGATTTTAATTTCCTGTTGTTTGTTGCTCAGATGTTTTTGCATTTCTGGATACCCCCTTAAAATATTCGAAGCCAAATTGAAGACCCTTAGAGACTCCGGATGAACCCGAAAGTTTGCGAAAACCTAAAGTATTTAGTTGTAGGCCCTACTATGTGCTACATCATTTTTTTGAGAGCTTTCCGAAAAGGTATTATCATTGAAAATCCGACAGTCGGATTAAAAGTTATGGCTTCCGAAAGTTGGTGCATTTTTAGAAATGTGCTAATTACTGAATGTGAATTTAAATTTGAATTTCAAATTGTAATTTGGGTGCAAAACCGCCTAAACTCAAATTTGAATGTTGTTTTGGCTCCAAATTGGAAAGGAGCTCTATTTATGGGCGGGATTTTTGATTTTTGATAGCTTTTTGGGGAAAGAGTTTGCATGCTACAAAAGGGGAAAATACTGTAATTTCTATAATTTTTTGTAGCTGGCATGCATTGCAGAGCTTGAGTATTTGTGATCCTATGCATGTAAGAAGTTCCATTATAAATAATAATAAATTTATTTAATTTTTGCATCATTTTTTGTGTCTCGAGTTTGCTCCCTCGTCATGGAGTCAACTTGAAAGCAACAGAACAGTGTAACATTCCCGCACCTACTTCAGAGAAGGAGGAGATTGAAGCAATCTTAGATAGCCATGTGGGAAGGAGTACCAGAAATAGGCAGTATGAAAAATATCTGGTGAAATGGAGAGGAAGTTTTGTGGAAGATTCGTCCTGGCTGCCCAAAACATAGGTTGACCGCTTGGATTTTTTTCAACCATCTATGATGTGACGAGGTCACTTCTCAAATTACCTTGGGTGTCTGATGTAGGAGTATCTAGTGGTGTAAGGGAAATCCTGCATCACCCAAAAAAAGAAATATTTTAATTTCCTATTGGTTTTTTCTCAAATGTTTTTTTATTTCTCGATACCCCCTTTAGCTATTAAAATATTTGAAGCCAAATTTGAGGCCCTTAGAGGCTCCGGATGGGCTCGAATTTTTTTGAAAACCTAAAGTAGTTGGCCATAGGCCCTACTTTGTGCCACATCATCTTTTTGAGAGCTTTTTGGAAATGTATTATCATTGAAAATCCAATGGTTGGATTAAAAGTTATGGCTTCTGGAAGTTGGTGCATTTTTAGAAATGTGCTAATTTTCAAATGTGAATTTAAATTTGAATTTCAAATTGTAATTTGGGTGCTAAACTGCCAAAACTCAAATTTGAATGTTGTTTTGGCTCCAAATTGGAAAGGAGCTCTATTTATGGGCTTCTAATTTTTGGTAGCTTTTTGGGGAAAGAGTTTGCATGTTGTGAAAGGGAAAAATACTGTAATTTCTGTAATTTTTTGTAAGTTGCATGTATTGCAAAGCTTGAAGATTTGTGATCCTCTCCATGTAAGAAGTTTCATTATAAATAATAATAAATTTCTCTAGTTGTTGCATCATTTTCTGTGTCTCGAGTTTGCTCCCTTGTCATGGACTCAACTTGTAAGGAATAGGAGATGCAAATGTAAACATTTTAAAGGTCACAAGTAACATACCCCTTGTTTAAAAAACCAAAATAGATGGATTTGTTCGTCTGAAAGAGAAAGAGGGAACCTTCACATGGTGGCCACTAAAATATTTGCAAAAAATCATATAGTTGAAAATGTTTATCATGTACTAGTTATTGTTAGACATTTTGGCTCACTACTTTATATAGTATTTTGAATGTGTTGTTTAGGGATCTTAATTATCATGGTGTATTTGAAAGAGTTGGAAATTCTTAGACAACTTTGACATTTTTCATTATATTTACATATATATTCTTAGATAGCTTTGACATCTTGTAACTTGATATATATATATATATATATATATATATATATATATATATATATATATATATATATATATATATATATATATATATATATATATATATATATATATATATATATGTATGTATGTATATTTGCATTAATTTTTTTATTATAGATTACCTTTGTTTATCATGATGTTGAATCAATCTTTTAATTCTAGCATGTTGTATCTTGTTTGTATATGTAATATTTTTCTTTGCTTTTATGTTTTAGTTGAAGTTTAATATTATGTTAGTTTTGTATTATAAAATTTATGGTGTTTAATAAATTATTCATTTCATGACTATATTTTCTACCAATTAATAAAAACCAGTAAAGAAAAATGAATAAATATATAACTAAATTAATGACTAAATTAATTACTAAATATATGACTAAATATATGACTAAATTAATGACTAAATATATAACTAGAATAATGACTAAATATATGACTAAAATAATGACTAAATTAATGACTAAATATATGACTAAATTAATGACTAAATATATGACTAAAGTAATGACTAAATATATGACTAAATATATAACTAAATTAGTGACTAAATTTGTGACTAAATTAATAACTAAATTAATGACTAAATAAATGGCTAAATATATGACTAAATTAATGACTAAATATATGACTAAAGTAATGACTACCATGATTAAATAAATGACTAGTTAACAAAAATCAATGACTAAATTAATGACTAAATATGACTAAATAAATCACTACCATGACTAAATAAATGACTAAAATAGTTTATTCATAAATTTGGTGGTGTTATAAATGACTACAAATAAACCACTAATAGTCACGTGACTAAAATTAGTCATTTATATGCAATTTTTAGTAGTTTATTTAGTCATATATTGTTGTTTGTGTACTAGTGATGGGAGGATATAGCTAAAATGAGATCTTTATTTCCATATCTTTTGCTAGCTTTCAGGAAGAAGCTTTAGCCTTGGGCGGGGGGGGCGAGAGAATGTAAGGGGGTCACTAGTGCTACTTTTGATACTTTGGTTGGTTTATGTTTTTATAGTGTGGTGTGTTGGACATGTTTTATGAGGTGGTTTTGGTACATGGACAATGCTATTTTGATTTGTGGACACATATAGTAAATTTACATGTTTAGATATTTACAAATTTTGGATGATGTGGTATGGCTATCTAATAACATGCTTTTGATCATTCATAATGTTATTTGGTTAATATGGTATGGACCCCAAAATTGTTTTGTTGAATATCTAAATTTTGCAATTTTAAGTAGATTTGAATTTAAATGGTGGAATTTATAATGTTAGAAAATTTCTATGTGTATATATAGATATTGTGTTTACATTATATTTCCCAAAAAGTACTAATGCTTGTGCAAAGATATTGTAGGTGGGGAGCCATGCCCTTGAAATTTGGAGGCAAAGCCCCTGATGTTTAAAATCTATTGATTTATTGATTTATACATTTATTCCTTTGATTATTCATTTTTACCATTTAAGCAGGAAAGAGGATTATGCTAAATATTGGTTGATTTTATTATGAGTTTATGAAAAGGTTGTGTCCTAATTTGCAAGTGATTTTTCAATTGTGGTAAGTTGAAAAAAATACAGGTAGTTTATTTAAAAAAGAATTTTGGGTGAATTCGATCTCTCTCTCTCTCTTTCTCTCTCTTGCTCTCTGTGTTTTTTTTTTTGAATTGGCTAGAATAGGTTCATTGGAAAGGAAGGACTCAAGAGCTCCCCTGGATTGGATTGATCCTAACTTGGATAGCCAAGGTAGGGTTATTTTAATGATTTTAATTTACATTGTAGAGATTGAATGAATAAAAGATTTCTTTTATTGTTATATTTCTCAGGAGTATGTTGTTTATCTATTTATTTCTCTTCTATTGTGTGTGTTATGGGGTTGAGTGTTTGAACAAGGAGTGGATCTAACCTACGGGTTGAGATCCTCCTTCATGTGCAGTTGAGGAGGGCATGGAGCCTCTTTCAAGGAGGTGTAATTGAAATGGTTTTATGTGCAGATTGGAATGAAGGAGGGTGATTGTGGTTGTGCAGGGAATTAGCGGTGGAATGTAGGAGGATGTGTTGGAAGGTTTGCCACAAAGGAAGTGCAAAGTTTGGGATTATTAATGAAAATAAAAAATGTAAGTTTGTTTTCCCCGAGAGAGAACTAAATCCCCCTTCCCCCCCTTTGAAAAATCCAACAACGGGTTCTTTTTTATTGTGTACATGTTTGATTTTTATTTTATTTTCTTGATTGTATTATGAATTTGGGCTTGCCTCCTCGAGTTTTGGGTTTCTTAGCTTTTGTGTTATAGATGAAAGTTTTGTTGAAAATTGGGGAAAATAAGGAATTCAAGAGGTTATGTATTTATGTGTGTATGAATAGTAATACTGTATGAATATTGATAAATTTTCATAGTTGTTCTTTGGGAAAAGGCCATGGGCTGTAAACAAATAAGATCACTCAGATATATTATATATATATATATTTATTTATACTATTAGGTTTTGTACTTTTCAAAAGGTCTATTTAATTGGAAAGAAAATTGAACTCCGTGTCAAATAGATGTTGTGTATTCGATTCACAGAAGAATTAAAAGAAAACCCTAAGCTGCAAAATGTATACATGTTTTTACTAATAGAAACCAGGAAAAATATGCATTAATTGTTTTATTGAATTCAATAAAATATCCTTAAACTACCTTAGTTGAATAATTGTTTACATTTCCTTATAAGTTTAATTACTTTTAACTTTATTGTTCCTTGCTTCTAAATTTTATTTACAAAGAGGGTAACAAGAGTATTTATTTTTCAGCCTATCCTTTTAATCTTTGTATTCTTGATTTTACAGTGTATGATTTTCTTACAATTAACTAACTAACAAAAGAAAATGAATGTAGAGTTAAATTAAAAAGAAAGTTTAAAAGAGCATGATAATTTATATGTGGTCAATAGCTTGTAAAATACATTAATTGGTAATGTGATTATCTATAGTCAAAATGTTTCACCCATGTGGAGGTAGATTGATTGAGTAAATTGGTTTGTTATAAAACCCTGGGCAAGAATTACATTCAATTCTTTTATAAAATCATGGTAGCTAAATATCTGAATACCTTAGGTGGTATATATATAATTGATATTTGAGATTTAGGGTAACAAGTATTTTTTGTTACAACCAATGACGGTGTTCCTATCGTAGCTTCTTGTACTTGTGTAAAAATTTCATTTGCAATACCAAATCGACCCCTTTTAGCTAGTGCAATGTTTGTCCTATTGTAGATAAAAATTTCCTAGTCTTTATGCCAATGCTTTACAATCTAGTTCTCTAGCCTCCGTAGGATGTGTCACCTCCTTTTTTGGATCCCTCCTCTCTTTGCTAAAAGCTACAAGTGATTCCAATTTCTCAACAATACACCCTCATAAGCATTCTTCGTATACTGTTTGTGCAGATTTATTTGTTTCCTTTACTTTAAGCTAGTCCTCCGCACTCAGTTCTATGTTCCCAAGCTTCCATAAAGAAATCCTTACTTGACATGCAAGTCAATGCTCACTAATATGTTAGCGAACCATTTGGGAAATTCAAATGATCTTTGGTACAATCTCAAGTTCTTTATGTTAAAGGTGATAGTGTCATGAAATCTCAGTAGCATGGTTCTTTAGTGAAGATTTGATTGGTTCTTTTTCTCGATCATCTCTCGACAAAAGGTCTCTACTTCTAGTTTTTAAATATATATATATATTTTCAACAAAAGGCATTTAGCCTATATTTATATTAATATATGTAAAATTTACAATATCAAAGTACATGTGAATCCAAAGTATAGCATATACTATTAGAAATAAATTTACAAACCCTTCCACTGCTATGGAAAGCTTTTCAAAAAGCCATAAGCAGTCATAAGCAAAATCATGTATCTTATACTAAAATTTACAATTACTGGCATAATAAGCCATATGTAGATATACTTATGACAACCCACATAGCCAAGTCAAATCAACCTGCAAAATCACCTTATACCGATCATATGCCTTCAAACTGGAGGATGTGAAATAGTTCATATAACCTAATAAAGGAAGAGTGTCTCTTTCTTAGCCCATGTTTCATCGTGCTCCAATCCCACGATTAAAGAAATCCCCACATGAATGAACCCTATTGTAAGTATTTAATTCATGTATATTTTGATGTGTTGTTCGGTATAATTTAAAGAAGTGTTAAACGCTATTCTCATTTTCTTAAAACCAAATGAATCAAGTTTTATAAAACAAAAATTTATTGTGGGCATATCATTTTATATGAATCCTATTGGAGCCTTGTTAGTCTTTGCTACCTCATTGCTAATTCTAGTTTAACTATAATATTTCCTTAGTTCTTTAATAAATATATTGAGTAATTCTTGAATTGGACTCACAAGTGGATAAAGTTAATTATTTCTTTATACCTTCAAAGAATTCATTTTGGCTAATAATTCATTTTTGAAAAGAGTCCAAAATTGGTGGCACTTTAGATGCTAGTTAAGTTGATGGATGAAATTAATGATGATAGTTTGAGAGTTATGGATTTGATAAAGGTATATTCCAGCTTTTATTTTTAAATTTTTAGGTTTATCTTTAGTTGGATTTGGAAAATCCATAGTCCTCAGTGGAGTTTTAAGTCAGTTTTAAGTCTCTAATGTGGCTATGTCCAAATATTTTATTTTATTGTCAAGTATTAAATAATTTTATTACATGGTATAATCAAACAATCATCTATTTGGAATATAAAGAGTTGGTCGATGAGTTAGGTAATAGAGAATGATGCTATTAAGACAATAGTGTTTTTACTATTACACATTACTTCATGGAAGATAATAGTGTATGGAATGCATTTCAAGGATTAATAATTATAAGAATCTAACATTATCCTTTTGTTTCCATATAATTAAAGAAATTCTTAATCAATTGAGGGATGTTTATCTTTATATCAATTGTATTACTTAACTTATTTCTTAATTTTGAGTAATCATTTTGTGATTTATTGGTTTTTCCTAGTTAGGGCATTAAAAAATGTATCCTTGATTGGGCTTTAAAAATACTTTGTATAGTCCTCTAATGTCAGATCTGAGATGCTTCTTTTTTTTACAAACTTGTCAAAATGGGAAATGGATTCTACAACTTAGTTTTTGTGTCTTGGCAAGAATGATGACAAAAAATGCAACAATGTAAAATTTATCTTCAAGATCTTTTTTAATCTTTCTTTAACCTATAATCCACCCATACACAAAGAGGGAAAATGTTTTTTTTTTTTTTATATGGAGGTTTTCCTTGGTCAAACCCCAATTTGATAATTAAACCTTGATTAAAAGATAATAAAAGGGTAGGAAATGGTGAATGAACAATTTTTACAACTTGCCACCCTTCAATTGTTTCCTTGAAGGAGTAAATTAATACATATCTCTTCAAAGGAATTGGATCTCACTTGCCTGATTTGCTTGAATGCTTGAATGTTTGGATGCTTGAGGATCTACAATGCATGTTAGCCTTGACAAGGGTAAGTGCAGGATCATGATGAGCCAAAAAATGGCAATATGATGGGTATGTGGTTGACGACTATTTTTTCACCCAAATTTGATCAAATGAAAAGGGTTTTTAAAGGAGATTCTAAGTTTTCCACCGATATAAATTATGCTTTACTTTGAATTTAATAAGTAATTGTTATTCATTTTCTATTCAAATTACGACTAAAGTCCCGATTGATAGGTTGATTGAAAAACATCTATAGCTTTCAAACGGTATGAAATGTTTTGAATCCAAAACATGCATCACCTTCTATGCTTCGCATACTATAGGATTAAAAAAATAAAAAATTGAATTTCATGAGGTTTTGACCAAGATAAGGTGGTCAGACATACGAGTTTTTATACTTTTTAAAAAGTTGTAATAAAAAAATAATAATTTATTATTTACTTGGAAGAAAATTACAAAAAAATATGCAGCACATCAAGACATGAGTCCTCTACTTATATCTAAAATATTATAAAAAAATATTATCATTTTATTGTGGTTAGGGTGGTCAGACAGACACCTACTTCTTATTTTTCCTTGAAATTTAAGTACCACTACATTGAAATTTCAAATTTTCACCAAATAGAATTTTTTTTTAAGGAAACCTAGTAGTTTAGAAACTACATTCAATTTTCTATAGATTCTATTCTTACATATTTTTGAAATAATATAGATAAATTATTCAATTTTTTACATCAACTTGCCTAACTCTGATTTTTTTGAATTTTTTGCCACTTAAGAGCTTGTTTTTTCCATGATGATCCTGTACATACCCACAAGATGACATGGACACACATAAACTTGGACATGATGTTAGGATCTTGATTGCTACTCTAAACAACTAATAATGTTGCTCTTGAATGCTCTTGAAAATAATATTTTCTTTTGAAATTTTTCTTAATTCTAGATCATGTTTCTTTATAAAGTGTTAGATTCCAAATTGCCAAAAGACTATGTATTTATAGGTGTTTATCTAATTTACCAAAAATTATATTCCAAAACACGCCACTTAGAATTTGAAGTTGAATCATTAAAAGACCACCAAAAAAATTTTTAAAATGGGTCCTAGCACATGAAGGGGACCCATATGCCCTTGGGTTCAATGAGTCATAGCCTAAATTTCTAGGACACTCATAATTCATGGCAATTAAAATATTAAATACATTTATTTATTTTTGGCTCTTCTTTTGGAAAATGGTAAAAATAAGGGTTTGGAATGAATATTTTGGCACATAAATAAATATATTTATTTCAACAAATTTATAATTTCATTTACTTTATTTATAGTTGTTAAATATATTGTATTTTTAGAAATAGTAGCTTAGAAGTAATAAATAAATCACACTCTTACAAGGGAATGCAATAGACTACAACTACTTGTTAGTTTACATTTAAAGTTTTATGTAAGATGAATTGATTTGTACCTTTGATTAGAATAACTACTATTTATTTATTTTTAAATCACTCTTCAAAGTTGTGGCAACAAAAAAAGTATCGCTTGTGCATTTCCTTGTTTGTTTGGGCCCTCATTATGAATTAAGCTTAATGGTGCCTTGATTTAGTGTTGCAATGTGTTTTAAACATTTACATTAAGTCCTGGGCCCTTGTGAACTAATGAACTTAAATGGTACCTTGCTAAAGTGTTGTGAAGTGTTGTAACACACTTTCACACTTTTCTAAGGTTTTATCAAATAACTACATCTAATAAACCTTTTTTAACCTTAATCCATCCTTATTTGGAGTGTTGTAAAGTGTTGTAACACACTTTCACACTTTACTAGGGTTATCATTAATAATTGGGATTTCTTATGCTTTAATTAGCCCTATTTTGCATCCAACAACCTCATTTATTGCATCATTTCGAAGATAATCCAGACACAAATCATGACCCAATCATAATATACGTGTTTCAAGCTTGAATGGGAGTATGTTCAGGATCATCATGGAAAAAATAGGCCCTTAAGTGATAAAAAAATTAGAAAAATCAGAGTTAGGCAACTTGACGTAAAAATTTGAATAAATTATATATATTATTTTAAAAATATTGAACAATAGAATTTGTAGCAAAATGAATGTAGTTTCTAAACTACTAGGTTTTTTAAAAAAAAATTAAAATCTATTTGGTGAAAATTTGAAATTTCAATGCAGTAATAGTTAAATTTCAAGGAAAAAATAAGAAGTAGGTGTCTGTCTGACCACCCTAACCACAATAAAATGATAATATTTTTTTATAATATTTTAGATATAAGTAGAGGACTCATGTCCCAAGGTAACGCCCCATCATACGAACCCCAAAGGACAAATTAACAATAATCACATAATTTTTTTTTTAAAGGTTAACATAACATACATGTAATACACATTAAGTCATAACATGAATTTCATTTAAGTAGATTCATTAACACATACATCCCTTGGGGTACACGAGGAGTCATTACGTGACTTAGATCCACACAATGACAAAAAGGAATAAAAGCCAAAATATAATCCATAACAAAGTAAACATTAATAAATGTAACACCTACATGATATTGATAAGAAACCATTTGTGTACACAAATACAACGTATACATGATTAACTAACACATTGATTAACAATTTCCATAGCCATTATCCACACTGAGTTAAACATTACATAACAATACAATGCTCTAAAGGTACAATGATACAAAAGTGTTTCCCAATCATGAATGGAAACCATACAACAAGAATCATGATACAAATGAATAGATGAATACACAATATCATAATTGGCTCCAAGACAAATATAACCCTGGAGTCGCTGCAACAGCACCAATCCGTACCTCTCGATCCTCGACTGGGGACCCAATGGGGTGCTTAGCACGTTCCACCCGACCATGTGAGTCCGAAGACCCACCCCCCATGCTAAGGAGCTGACAAGAAAGAGACCTCAACCAGGAACATCCAAACAGGGAACCACAAGACTCAACAACATAAAAAAGTATCATAAAACTCAAGGATTACAAGAATTATCATAATAACTTAAAGTCACAAATCTCATCACATAAAATATAACAATAACCTGTAACCAAGTAACCAAAGGAAGATCATGAAACACTTCCAAAACAAACTGAATTAATAAACATAATACAATTCCAAATTGCAATTAATAACATCATATCACAGTACCATAAAAGTACAAGGTCATAAGTCAAATATCAATGAGATCATACAAGACCACAAAGTACACCAAAAATGTATCAAGGCAATACTCCACAAATCAACATAAGTCCATTTACCCACTTGATCTAAACCAACTCCCATAACATACTTCTAGAGGAACACAATAAAGTAAAAACACCTGGGCAACTAGGGGAGAGTGTCATCACATAGTCCTATATGGGCTGTCCTGTGCTCTTCCTCCCAACTGGAGGCGTCGGTCCCATCTATGGCTGTCCTGTGCTCTTCCTCCCAACTGGAGGCGCCGGTCCATAGGGTGACTAATGCAGAGCCATAAACCTCTCGCGAAGATGAGGTCATGACCTTGCCAACCATGGCCTTCTCAGCCTTCCATTAGTCTGCGGAAGCACTAATGAAGACGAGGCATCCATTTTTAAATCTTATACTGATATTACTACCCAACCCTCCTAAGTTAATTATTAGGTTTTCACTTGCTTACTAACTCACTCGTGGGTTATCCTATGCCCTTCCCCTTAAACGGGGTGCCGGCCCCCATGAGGAGCCACTCTCCCTAGAGCCCAACAACATAAAAACCAAGGGTTGTACCGTCATAGTTTGAACAAAGAATCACAACATAAAAGCATGTGAGGCATTGCCCATCTCGCTAGCAAGTACAAAATCAGAGTCTCTCAAAGTTTTGTACAACCCTTTCAAAATAATGATACCAAAACACTTGCCACTTCAAGGCACATAAAAGAGAGAAATCATCAACTGACAATCATCTCAAGCCTCTAGAAACCAAAAAGAATGAAAACCCACAAACGAGTGTAAAATGAAGTAACAAGAGTAAGTTAATGATACGGGGCTTCAAGCCAATTTCAACACCAACCCAACGAATAAAAGATCCTCAAAAAAAAATAAACTAAGAGGGTCATATTCATCAGAACATCAAGGACTTCAAGATATTCAAAGGAATCCCAACCAAAATCAACTCAAGGAAAAATCACCTCAAGATGGAACATCAAATTCTATATTAACCACACAAACAAGCAATCACTATTTCTATGAACTTCACTTTTCCAAACCACCTCCCATTATCAACTAAATAGTAAGACATTTCTTCCACATATAAAATACTAAGTAATCACTAATAACTCAAAGTGTTCTAAGTTAAATAATCTATCAATTTCTTACTCACCTAAAAGACTATATTTAACAAACTACCTTTTTGTTAATCCACAAAGAGTGATAACATTATACCAGCATTTAAGGCTTACTTTATATCTTATCTCTTCCATTATTGAAGCATCATTTAAGTCAAACTGAAGAAATCCTACCACTATAGGTATCCATATATACATATAAAGACATTTCATCAATTAACTTCTTTAGAAATATTCCAAATAAATAAATAGAGCTATTACCTTTTTTACTCACATATAACCATTACTATTGGAGCAATCCTCTAGAAATTTAATGTTTCTAATTCCATTAATTGAGAATCCAACAAATTCACCTTTAAAGAATTTATCAAATACAAGCATTTAACGAAACCTTTTGGTTAAGCAATTATCAATAATTATGACTAATTACTCAACAATAAATATCTAAAGTATCACTATTCCCTTGGGGCTCTTATAAATAAATTAGTGTTCCATATTAATTATTCTCAAATTTACTCTTCTACCTTATTATCACTTACTAAAATAACAAACTTAAGAAACTTCTCAAATAACTAACATAACTCTTTAACTTAACCACATAACTTATTTAGTTAGATTCGTGAACAGTGTTTCAAGGTTTTGTAATGATACTTATTCTAAGTAACCAACTACCTTAGAAATATTAAGAGTTTAACCAAGAAAGTATAAACATGGAAACGAAACCTATATGAAATAACCTAACATTACATTCCTAGACTTTTGATCAACTAAACATACTTAGACTCCTATAATTGAACTCATAAAGGAGACTCACATAAATTTCCCAGACCATCCAAATAAAATCATTCCATCAACATGAAGTTAGAGAGACTAATGAAGAATTACAAAATGATACTCATTTAATGCATAACTACTAGATTTATAAATACATATATTTACAAGCTTGATTATGTAAAGTAATCTAATATTCATAATGTAAGGGCTTAATTTATTTTAAAATCTCCACAAGATCTTTTTATTAAATGAAATTTATTCATTTAAAGTTGCCCTCAATTACTAAGACATATCTTACAATAAACTATAAATGCATATATATATACATCTCTCCCTATATATATATATTCAGAATGTTGTTTACAAAACAACAATATATATATATATATATATATATAGCATATATATATATATATATATATATATATATATATATATATATATATATATATATATAAAAGTAACCATATTAATATCAACATATAAAAATATATCTATATATCTTCGTATACACCTAAGTCTATTTGCATCTGACTCATTAACTTTGAATGGGAGCTTGTGAAAGAGTTTTCATCTCTTACTGAAGAATGTTAAATATGTAAACATCTTTAAAATCAATTTTTTTAACTAAGAATCCATATAAATATACTCCTCATAGATCGAATACCATCCATAAACAATAATCAACAAATTAAATTCCTACTGCCCAAGAAGGGTGGCCAGGTGAGACGACTGAGATAGATTGCAAACAAAATCAAAGAGATTACTTAAATCTTTGCAAATCTAAAAGCTACAGCTGAGACAGATTGCCAGTGGTTTCAGGGGGACTATTTAATTCTGCACAATGTCTCAACTCTAAATGTTGTAACAGCGACAGGTTGCTAAGTATAAAAGAAAGTGAATATTGGAATTTGGAAATATCGCCATCTATTTGCATTATTATCAAATCCCAAATGCTATCCACAAGACGGAAGAGAAGGAGAACACTGAGGTGCAAATACGTGACTTAAGAGTCTTTCAAGGAAACGCAACTAGCAGATATAAAGACATCATCTCAAGGAATGCAGTGATGCATGATATGCACAAAACATATTTGATAAAAATACTTAAGGAACTTTCAAGAAATGCCACAGAACATGAATCTCTATGCTTAATATTCCGAAGATTGAATAGACTATAGCAGGAAATGGAACGGCTGAAGGTTGACTCATACAACACAGAGACACCCAAATGGCAACTGCGCTGAGGACAGCTGTAAAGCTTCAAGGAATTTGACATAATGACCATGAGATATAAACATTTTAGTTCCGCAATGATTTACTGCAATTAAAAAATCCTAAAGGTAGAGATAGCTGCACTGTACGAAGGATTTGAACCCAAGGTAAAGGAATATTTCCGCCTAATCAAAATACTACATTGCCAAATACAGCCGATTCCTAGATAAGAATAAGAATTAAGAATGAAATAAAAAAAAATCAAGATTTGAGGGACTACCTATATGATAAACATAGGACACTTTGTCAGGGTTTCATTTAGGGTTATGATTAAAGATTACAATCACCCAAACAAGAAACGAGCACTGGTGAATGGCTACAACAGGGTATTCTTAGCTACACAGAGTAAGGAACCATATACCCTTTTTTTTTTTTTCAGACATTAAATCATACTTTGTTCACTAGCTCACAAAGTTAAAACATTCAATAAAAGACAAGGAAATGAGATATCCAAGAAAAGAACCCGGAACAATGGAATAGCTAAACTGAACAGTTGCCAAATAAATCCCAGTTCAGACCAATTTTTCCAAATCTTTATTTACGGCTTCTGGCTCTTCTGCTCCTCGCACCTCTAAAACCTACACTCAAAAGTGATGAGGGTGAATAGAAGACCTCCACCTCATAGCCACAGATCCTTCCTTCACACTAGATCTCCGAAATTGATTCAAATCGGAAAACAATATCCACACAAAACCCGTGATTTGTAATTTTCTTTTAAAAGTATTGTGCAGAGCCCCTATTCATTTTTTTTTCCCCCAAAAGCTAACTAAAGTTATTATTTATTTTTCATATTCTCCAGTTCTCTTCGACTTCCAACTGCTTTATAGGTGTAGTTTCTTTCCAACTTTTCTTGTTTTAAAACCCTTCAGCTTCCTATCTCCTTATCCAATTAAATTTCTTATTATAATAACTATCTTTGAACAACTAATAAATTATTAATTATTATCAAATATCATTAAAGAATACTTTTTACAAAACAATTAGTTTATTTATTGATTAATAACTCTTTACTTAATATTTTATAAAACTAATTTATTTAATTTTCATCTTTATTTCTAGTTTTATTTACTCAATGCTATTTTAATTAATTGATTACAAGTTCCATCAAATTTTATGTTAACTGCATTAAATAATCACACACAAAACAACAATAACGCAATTAAACACTTACACAAAATCTGGAAAGGTCACAACGGAGGGCACTACATCCTCCCCCCCAAGGCTTCGACTTACTCTGGGAAGTTGAGCTTAGGCATAAACACGATAACACAACAATATCAATGATCATAAGCACATCAACGCCATAAATTAAAACTTCAAGTAAACGTCACCAAGTAAGCAAGGAAAATTAAACAAACCAAAAATAAGGAAATGATACCAAAACAAACGTGGTGACGGGATAGCAACCAGACCAATTGTCAAACACTAGGACAGATGACGAACTAGGTTGGGGAAACTCTCTTGTCAGCTCCTATGTTCAACATCAAACCCATTGGGTGTATATAATGCTCGCCCTGTCCTGACAATGTAGGTGGAATCGAGACTTAATTCCTGCAATCCTACATGCAAAAAAATGTTGTGCACAATACATATATATCACAAATACATCATGAGAGGAACTCCCAGCATAGTAGGGCACTCGCGAGCGAGTGATACCACACTGTCCCTCCCACCAAACTGCACATAATAGTCAAAACAATTCTAGTAACTCATAAACAGTTTGCTTCTAATTAGTTAGGAAATATTCATATAAGGATACTAACCATAAACCTAATTCATCTACTATATCAAAATGAATTACTACTTGACATTATAAGTATTTATACCTCCATATTACAATTACATTACCTTTGTCACTATGCTTTCTGAATCCCACTTCTTGTAAATCAGAAGCTACCATAGAGCATTGCACATTAGTACCAATAATTCAAGTTGCATCTTAACCTCAAGATACTATATTCTGCTAAAAATCATAAAATAATTATCCACAAAACCTCACATTTTTGTTAAAACTCATAATTTTCACACAAAGAACTCCACTTTAACCATTATTCAACACCAAATCTCACATCAATTTCAATAAAAAGGGTAAAAATTTTACACCTTCACAAATTCAAGAAAACATAATTCATCACTCAAGGACAACAAAATCACAAATTCCACACACACTTGACCTATTCACACACATAAAACACATCACCAAGAACACATCACACTAAAACTCAAGGGTCCATAGAGCATCCCTGATAGGAAGGATATTGGTGCATTGCGCACTACACCGAGGGTCCTATCATTTCCCATTAGTTTCCTGCACCATCGACCCGACACCATCTAACAGAAGAAATTCAGATTCACAACAATGACAAAAGCAAAGTGAAACTCAAGACTCATGGGTCTAAGCGCAAGGTTACATAGTGAGCACACATAGTGCCCAGTGTATGAACCTATGCTCTGATACAAATGTTGTAACGCCCCGTCGTGCGAACCCCAAAGGACAAATTAACAATAATCACAAATTTTTTTTTAAAGGTTAACATAACATACATGTAATACACATTAAGTCATAACATGAATTTTATTTAAGTAGATTCATTAACACATACATCCCTTGGGGTACACGAGGAGTCATTACGCGACTTAGATCCACACAACGACAAAAAGGAATAAAAGCCAAAATATAATCCATAACAAAGTAAACATTAATAAATGTAACACATACATGATATTGATAAGAAACCATTTGTGTACACAAATACAATGTATACATGATTAACTAACACATTGATTAACAATTGCCATAGCCATTATCCACACTGAGTTAGACATTACATAATAATACAATGCTCTAAAGGTACAATGATACAAAAGTGTTTCCCAATCATGAATGGAAACCATACAACAAGAATCATGATACAAATGAATAGATGAATACACAATATCATAATTGGCTCCAAGACAAATAAAACCCTGGAGTCGCTACAACAGCACCAATCTGCACCTCTCGATCCTCGACTGGGGACCCAATGGGGTGCTTAGCACGTTCCACCCAACCATGTGAGTCTGAAGACCCACCCCCCATGCTAAGGAGCTGACAAGAAAGAGACCTCAACCAGGAACATCCAAACAGGGAACCACAAGACTCAACAACATACAAAAGTATCATAAAACTCAAGGATTACAAGAATCATCATAATAACTTAAAGTCACAAATCTCATCACATAAAACAAAACAATAACCTGTAACCAAGTAACCAAAGGAAGATCATGAAACACTTCCAAAACAAACTGAATTAATAAACATAATACAATTCCAAATTGCAATTAATAACATCATATCACAGTACCATAAAAGTACAAGGTCATAAGTCAAATATCAATGAGATCATACAAGACCACAAAGTACACCAAAAATGTATCAAGGCAATACTCCATAAATCAACATAAGTCCATTTACCCACAATCTAAACCAACTCCCATAACATACTTCTAGAGGAACACAATAAAGTAAAAACACCTGGGCAACTAGGGGAGAGTGTCATCACATAGTCCTACATGGGCTGTCCTGTGCTCTTCCTCGCAACTGGAGGTGCCGGTCCCATCTATGGCTGTCCTGTGCTCTTCCTCCCAACTGGAGGCGCCGGTCCATAGGGTGACTAATGCAGAGCCATAAACCTCTCATGAAGACGAGGTCACGACCTTGAAAACCACGGCCTTCTCAGCCTTCCATTAGTCTGCGGAAGCACTAATGAAGACGAGGCATCCATTTTTAAATCTTATAATGATATTACTACCCAACCCTCCTAAGTTAATTATTAGGTTTTCACTTGCTTACTAACTCACTTGTGGGTTATCCTGTGCCCTTCCCCTTAAACGGGGCGCCGGTCCCCACGAGGAGCCACTCTCCCTAGAGCCCAACAACATAAAAACCAAGGGTTGTACCGTCATAGTTTGAACAAAGAATCACAACATAAAAGCATGTGAGGCATTGCCCATCTCCCTAGCAAGTACAAAATCAGAGTCTCTCAAAGTTTCGTACAACCCTTTCAAAATAATGATACCAAAACACTTGCCACTTCAAGGCACATAAAAGAGAGAAATCATCAACTGACAATCATCTCAAGCCTCTAGAAACCAAAAAGAATGAAAACCCACAAACGAGTGTAAAATGAAGTAACAAGAGTAAGTTAATGATACGGGGCTTCAAGCCAATTTCAACACCAACCCAATGAATAAAAGATCCTCAAAACAAAATAAACTAAGAGGGTCATATTCATCAGAACATCAAGGACTTCAAGATATTCAAAGGAATCCCAACCAAAATCAACTCAAGGAAAAATCACCTCAAGATGGAACATCAAATTCTATATGAACCACACAAACAAGCAATCACTATTTCCATGAACTTCACTTTTCCAAACCACTTCCCATTATCAACTAAATAGTAAGACGTTTCTTCCACATATAAAATACTAAGTAATCACCAATAACTCAAAGTGTTCTAAGTTAAATAATCTATCAATTTCTTACTCACCTAAAAGACTATATTTAACAAACTACCTTTTTGTTAATCCACAAAGAGTGATAACATTATACCAGCATTTAAGGCTTACTTTATATCTTATCTCTTCCATTATTGAAGCATCATTTAAGTCAAACTGAAGAAATCCTACCACTATAGGTATCCATATATACATATAAAGACATTTCATCAATTAACTTCTTTAGAAATCTTCCAAATAAATAAATAGAGCTATTACCTTTTTTACTCACATATAACCATTACTATTGGAGCAATCCTCTAGAAATTTAATGTTTCTAATTCCATTAATTGAGAATCCAACAAATTCACCTTTAAAGAATTTATCAAATACAAGCATTTAACGAAACCTTTTGGTTAAGCAATTATCAATAATTATGACTAATTACTCAACAATAAATATCTAAAGTATCACTATTCCCTTGGGGCTCTTATAAATAAATTAGTGTTCCATATTAATTATTCTCAAATTTACTCTTCTACCTTATTATCACTTACTAAAATAACAAACTTAAGAAACTTCTCAAATAACTAACATAACTCTTTAACTTAACCACATAACTTATTTAGTTAGATTCGTTAAACAGTGTTTCAAGGTTTTGTAATGATACTTATTCTAAGTAACCAACTACCTTTAGAAATATTAAGAGTTTAACCAAGAAAGTGTAAACATGGAAACGAAACCTATATGAAATAACCTAACATTACATTCCTAGACTTTTGATCAACTAAACATACTTAGACTCCTATAATTGAACTCATAAAGGAGACTCACATAAATTTCCCAGACCATCCAAATAAAATCATTCCATCAACATGAAGTTAGAGAGACTAATGAAGAATTACAAAATGATACTCATTTAATGCATAACTACTAGATTTATAAATACATATATTTACAAGCTTGATTATGTAAAGTAATCTAATATTCATAATGTAAGGGCTTAATTTATTTTAAAATCTCCACAAGATCTTTTTATTAAATGAAATTTATTCATTTAAAGTTGCCCTCAATTACTAAGACATATCTTACAATAAACTATAAATGCATATATATATACATCTCTCCCTATATATATATATTCAGAATGTTGTTTACAAAACAACAATATATATATATATATAAAAGTAACCATATTAATATCAACATATAAAAATATATCTATATATCTTCGTATACACCTAAGTCTATTTGCATCTGACTCATTAACTTTGAATGGGAGCTTGTGAAAGAGTTTTCATCTCTTACTGAAGAATGTTAAATATGTAAACATCTTTAAAATCAATTTTTTTAACTAAGAATCCATATAAATATACTCCTCATAGATCGAATACCATCCATAAACAATAATCAACAAATTAAATTCCTACTGCCCAAGAAGGGTGGCCAGGTGAGACGACTGAGATAGATTGCAAACAAAATCAAAGAGATTACTTAAATCTTTGCAAATCTAAAAGCTACAGCTGAGACAGATTGCCAGTGGTTTCAGGGGGACTATTTAATTCTGCACAATGTCTCAACTCTAAATGTTGTAACAGCAACAGGTTGCTAAGTATAAAAGAAAGTGAATATTGGAATTTGGAAATATCGCCATCTATTTGCATTATTATCAAATCCCAAATGTTATCCACAAGATGGAAGAGAAGGAGAACAGTGAGGTGCAAATACGTGACTTAAGAGTCTTTCAAGGAAACGCAACTAGCAGATATAAAGACATCATCTCAAGGAATGCAGTGATGCAGGATATGCACAAAACATATTTGATAAAAATACTTAAGGAACTTTCAAGAAATGCCATAGAACATGAATCTCTATGCTTAATATTCTGAAGATTGAATAGACTACAGCAGGAAATGGAACGGTTGAAGGTTGACTCATACAACACAGAGACACCCAAACGGCAACTGTGCTGAGGACAGCTGTAAAGCTTCAAGGAATTTGACATAATGACCATGAGATATAAACATTTTAGTTCCACAACGATTTACTGCAATTAAAGAATCCTAAAGGTAGAGATAGCTGCACTGTACGAAGGATTTGAACCTAGGGTAAAGGAATATTTCCACCTAATCAAAATACTACATTGCCAAATACAGCCGATTCCTAGATAAAAATAAGAATTAAGAATGAAATAAATAAAAAAATCAAGATTTGAGGGATTACGTATATGATAAACATAGGACGCTTTGTCAGGGATTCATTCAGGGTTATGATTAAAGATTACAATCACCCAAACAAGAAACGAGCACTGGTGAATGGCTACAACAGGGTATTCTTAGCTACACAGAGTAAGGAACCATATATCTTTTTTTTTTATTTATTTCAAACATTAAATCATACTTTGTTCACTAGCTCACAAAGTTAAAACATTCATTAAAAGACAAGGAAATGAGATATCCAAGAAAAGAACCCGGAACAATGGAATAGCTAAACTGAACAGTTGCCAGATAAATCCCAGTTCAGACCAATTTTTCCAAATCTTTATTTACAGCTTCTGGCTCTTCTGCTCCTCGCACCTCTGAAACCTACGCTCAGAAGTGATGAGGGTGAATAGAAGATCTCCACCTCACAGCCATAGATCCTTCCTTCACACTAGATCTCCGAAATTGATTCAGATCGAAAAACAATATCCACACAAAACCCGTGATCTGTAATTTTCTTTTAAAAGTATTGTGCAGAGCCCCTATTCATTTTTTTTTTCCCCCAAAAGCTAACTAAAGTTATTATTTATTTTTCATATTCTCTAGTTCTCTTCGACTTCCAACTGCTTTATAGGTGTAGTTTCTTTCCAACTTTTCTTGTTTTAAAACCCTTCAGCTTCCTATCTCCTTATCCAATTAAATTTCTTATTATAAGAACTATCTTTGAACAACTAATAAATTATTAATTATTATCAAATATCATTAAAGAATACTTTTTACAAAACAATTAGTTTATTTATTGATTAATAACTCTTTACTTAATATTTTATAAAACTAGTTTATTTAATTTTCATCTTTATTTCTAGTTTTATTTACTCAATGCTATTTTAATTAATTGAGTACAAGTTCCATCAAATATTATGTTAACTGCATTAACTAATCACACACAAAACAACAATAACGCAATTAAACACTTACACAAAATCTGGAAAGGTCACAACGGAGGGCACTACACCCAATGTGATGCATATTTTTTTGTAATTTTTTTCCAAGTAAATAATAATTATGAATTTTTTATTACAACTTTTAAAAAATATAAAAAAATCATATGTCTAACCAGCTTAACTTGGTCAAAACTTCATGAAATTCAATTTTTATTTTTTTAATCCTATAGTATGCAAATCATAGAATGTGACACATGTTTTGGATTCAAAAAATTTGATACTGTTCGAAAGCTATAGATTTTTTTCAATCAGTCTATCAATCAAGACTTTATTCATAATTTGAATAGAAAATGAATAATAATTACTTATTAAATTCAAAGTAAAGCATAATTTATGTTGGTGGAAATGTGATAATATCCTTTAAAAACCCTTTTCATTTCATCAATTTTGGGTAAAAACAGCGATGTCATCCACATACCCATCATGATCCTACACATACCCATGGCCCAAATTTAGTGATATGGGACTCATTTTCCACCTTGGTTGAATGAGTCCCACCTATATTTTTGGGTCTCAAACCTGGTTTCACATATTTCTAAGCATTTTTAAAATTGGTCCCAAAATTTAGACCTAGTGGGACTCATTCGCCACCTTGGGCGAATGAGTCTCGTGTGGCTCAAAATTAAAATTAATTCAAAATTTTGGTGGTATTTTATCCTCTTAGATTTGATGTCAGCTTGTAGTGTTGTAATTTTGAGAATTATTGCATAATTGAGTATAAATACAAGGTTCTTTCATTCATTTTCACCTAAGAATTTTGTGAGAGAATTCCTAATAGCAAAGTTGAGTTCACAAGAGCATTCAAGAGTAGATTGTGAAGCATTTTAGAGTAACATTCAAGCATCTATAATCATGTCAAGGATTTCATGCATTATGTTTGTTTTGGAGCTAACAATTGTGATGTAGGATTTTGTGATTCAACCAAGCATTACATTCAAGATCTATCCAATTCAAGCAAGAGTCAAGATCTACATCTAATGGAGCCATATCAATCATAGTTGTAGCACTTCATTCCAACAGTTTGGTGAGTTGAAACATTGGCATTTGTGCATTCATCATTCTCCATTCTTATTTGATTTCATTTCAAGGTTTGACTACCAACAAGGGATTCAACCAAGGAAAATGTAATGCCCCCCCCCCCACGTGACAGTTGTTTTGGTCTTGTGTGTGAGTTTCTGTGTGTGCTTCATTAATTCCTATGTTATTTGATTGTGTGGAAAATATAATATGCTAGTAATTATGTTTAAATAATAAATTTAAATCATAAGTGATTTGCAAAGTTATTTAAAATATGATTAGAAATTAAAGTAAGAATCAATTAAATTAAATAAATTAGTTTTATTAAATAATAAGTAAAGAGTTATTAATAAATAAATAAACTATTTGTTTTGTAAAAGTATTCTTTAAGGAAATTCGATAATAATTAAGAATTTATTAGATAATCATTATAATAAGGAATTTGAATGGTTAAGGAGATAGGAAGCTGAAATGTTTTGGAAGTCGAAGAGAATTGTAGAATATGAAAGATAAATAATAGCTATATTTAGCATATGGAGGGGGTTCGTTCAAAGAGGGGGGTAACTAACCAAGAAAGAAAGAAGAAGGAAGAATGAAGGAGGAGGACACTTTGCTTGAGGAGCATTCTCGCCTCATTTGAACCCGTAAGCATTACTTTTATTTCGTAATAATAGCTTGACTCACACTCAAGAATCTAGTAGCTATAAACCCTCAATAATTTTGTTATGATTTCCTTTGCTCTTTATTTTGTAAAAAGTCTGAATAAGCAACTGTAGAGAGATTGGTTGGGTTTGTCTCCTTTAAAGCAAAATATGCTTGATAGGGTATCGTTTCATTCTGCCAGTAAACTTTGCTGGTTGGTATGATCATTGTGGGCTAACAGTTCCTAGACATTGTTTCTTCTGCATACGTTTAATATCCTAGCTTTTCTTAGGAAAGATTTGTAATTGTAGTTATAATCTTCTGCACATCATCAAAATTGTGTCTCATTGATTTGTCAATAATGATTTTTCTATAAAATCTAATTTATGCATATCTTATGTGGCGGCACTCTATCAGCAGATTCGCATGTCCTGCCATGTCTTTACATTTCAAATGCTTGTCTCCCTGCGCACTCAATGACCAATTATAATTTTATTGTGTTTGCTTGTACTTCGATGGATGCCCCTCCTTCATCTCTGGTTATCTTCTTCTGTCAATCTATTGCGGTTGCAGCCCTTGAAAATATGTTAAATAATGCAATTAGATGGCGACATTTCCATATTCCAATGTTCACTTTCTAATATATTGGGCAACCTGTCACAGTTTCAGCGTTTAGAGTTGAGGCATGGTACAGAATTAAATAGCCTCGCTGAAACCATTGGCATACCATCGCAGCTGCAATGTTTAGACTTGCAAAGGTGCAGTAAATTAAATAGTCTCTCTGGGTTCATTGTTCAACTTGACACAGCGACTCAGTTGAACATGGTAGGGTGTATAGATTTAAATAAACTCTCCCATTTTTTATTATCAAAATCCCATGTGTTATCCTCAAGACCGAAAGAAAATGGCTTCTCACGTTTTTGCAACCGTAACCATCTCAAACTTGGAGGAAGCTTGGTTCGTGTGTCTTCTCTGATGCCATCATTGAGCAGATTGTTCAAGTGAAGAAATTGAGGACCAATGAGCAGATTATTTAATTCTCTTGGTCTACGCAATGTTTCAAGCCTGGCCAATTACCTCTGTTCAGTCGAAGCTGATGTTATTGGATGCAGTGTTTAGATGAGCTCCTTCTCATAGTCTGGTAATCTAAATTTTTATAATCTCCCTGATATCTTTGGAAACCCGTTATAGCTGCAACGTCTAATATTCACTTTCTAATATACTTGGCAGTCTGTCACTGTTACAGCATTTAGAATTGAGACATTGTATAGATTTATATAGCCTTCCTGAAACCTTGCCTTCTTCATAGTTGCAAATTTTAGAGTTGCTTGGGTGTAGAAATTAAATAATCTCTCTGATTTTATTGTCAACCTGTCTCAACTTTTGTTCAAATTAGTGGATCTAATTTAGAAGAATTTTTCATTAAGCAATTTAGAATTACTCTCTCTTGATAAACTGCGAACTCTTCCATAATTGCCGCATTAACATATATTTTCTAGAATATTGAGTGCATAATACTCCCTTATAATGGACTTATAGAATTAAGGGAATTATGATTCAATTTAGGAGTTTTGAATTAAATGATTGCGAATTCAAGTAGGTGTTATATATATATATATGAATGCTTGTTTCTTAAATTATGAGAAATGTTTAGGGTGGGCTAGTATTTAATTAAGAATGTAGATAATGGATTTTAAAATTAGTAGGAATAAAAGAAAATTGATTTTAGTTTATATGTAGTCAAAGAAGAATTTATTTAATAAATAGCATAGATTGTTGAATTCCTTATAATTCTAAATGTTGAGTATCGCATTTGTATTAAACTCATAAATAATACAATTGTATATCTTTTACCATGGTTAAGTATTGTAGTAAACTCTGTTGATCTAATTATGGTAGTCAATGAACACAAATTGTTCCTTGAATTGAGTCTTCATTCTTATTTATTCTTTTGGATTGATTGTTAGTAGATGCTGTTGATCTTTAAGTTGTATTGCTTTTGTATTGATATAATGCTTGTATTTAAGTCATTTTCTATGAAGAAGAATTAGTTAATAAATGGGACTAAGTTATAATAAAAAGATAACTATATTTATTTATTAGGTTTACTTATCTATAATTCATTAATAAAAGGCCTTGATCTTATTAAATAAATGTAAGAATGGGGCTAAGACTAGATAATGGGGAACTAAGCCAATTATGTTCTATTAAGGGATGATTAGATTTTATGGGTGTTAATTGTATTTTGCTTCTTCTTTTAACCGTCTAACCTTGACAACTTATGTGCATCGCTACTAAGGCGAGTTGACAAAAGGCATGAAGGTACGTACTTTTTGTACATTCATTTAGACAAATCTAAGTATGTTTATTTGTTAAAATGATAGAGGAATGTATTTCTTTATTATTTCTTATATGTTTTATTTTTCACGTTTTAACCTTTATAGTAAAATCTTGCCATATTTTAATATCTTGTAGACTCTTTATGTAGTTGGTTACTTAGGATAAATATTGCTACAATTACTTGTGAATTATAGTGCAAAGGAATAAATTAGGTTTATTAGGTTGTTAAGTTGAGAGTATAATGTGATGCGTTAATGAGTAAGTTAGTAAAGTGATTAGAGAGAGAGTTTTCTCATGTTAATTTTTGGATAATCTAGATTAGTTTATTCTTAATTTGGTTAGTTTCAAGGGGAATAGTTAAATTAGAAATAATGAAAAGTAGAGTTTGTATGTTATGGATGCCTTGTTCTTTTAAGTAAAATTAGATGATCTTTTAAATGTTGATCTCTCTTGTACTCCTTTAATTGTTGATGGTAAGTCTTTTATAGGGATAGTTAGATAGAACATCGGAGTTGGATTGATTTCTTTATTTGAGAGGAGTAATTTTCGTATTAGGTTTGTGCCTTTGGTTGATTGTTCTTTTGTATTAGTTATTGATTAGGTTTGAGTTGAATTGTATGATTGTTGAGTATAGTATGGTTGGGTAACCTAGGAGGAGAAATAGAGGTCTCCCTTGGATACCGGTCGAAAGTGTATTAAATTTAATTGTGATGATTTTGTGAGATGTTTCCACTCACTACCTTATGTCTGTTGACTCGTTCCTTGGGGTCTTGTTATTGTTTTCAGTCCTTTGAATGGGAAATCTTCCAGAGGCAAGGGAGTACTTGTTCTTATTGTTTCTTTATTGATCTATTTTGCCCAGATTTTGATCTTAATGGCTGATTTTAATGGTTCCTCATTATTTTTTTTGTTGAGGAGTTTTTCAAGTGTTAAGTCTCTTGTTGGAAATATATTGTTTTTCTTTACTCTCGTTTGTGGAGAGTCATTCTTTTGAACTTCCAAGTGGCAAGTGTATTGGTTTCTTTATTTTGAAAGGGTTGTATGAGAATTGTTGAGACTCTGATGTTGTACTTATTAGCGAGATGGGTAATGCCTTGCACGCTTTTATGTTGTAATTCTTTGTTCAAGTTATGATGGTACAACCCTTGATTGTTCTTGGTTTCTTGGTTTTATGTGGTTGGGTCTCTAGGGAGAGTGGCTCCTCGTGGGGGCCGGCGCCCCGTTTAAGGGGAAGGGCACAGGATAACCCACGAGTGAGTTGGTAAATAAGTGAAAACCTAATAATTAACTTAGGTGGGTTGGGTAGTAATATCATTGCAAGATTTTAAAAATGGATGCCTCGTCTTCATTAGTGCTTCCGCAGACTAATGGTAGTCTGAGAAGGCCGTGGTTGGCAAGGTCGTGACCTCGTCTTCACAAGAGGTCTACGGCTCCGCATGAGTCACCCTATGGACCGGCGCCTCTAGTTGGGAGGAAGAGCACAGGACAGCCCATGTAGGACTATGCGATTACACTCTCCCCTAGTTTCCCATGTGTTTTACTTTATTGTGTTCCTCTGGAAGTAGGTTATGGGAGTTGGTTTAGATTGTTGATATTTGGATTTATCTTGATTTATGATTATTGTCTTGATATATCTTTGGTGTAATTTGTGGTCTTGTATGATCTCATTGATATTTGACTTATGACCTTGTACTCTTTTGGTACTGTGATATGATGTTATTGTATTGTTTAAAATTTGGAATTGTATCATGTTTATTAATTCAGTTTGATTTGGAAGTATTTTATGATCATCCTTTGGTTACTTGTTTACTGATCATTGCTTTGTTTTATATGGTGGGATTTATGACTTTAAGTTATTATGTTGATATTGGATGTTGTTGATTATGTCATTAGTTTTATGATACTTTTGTATGGCGTTGAGTTTTGTGGTTCCCTTTTTGGATGTTCTTGGTTGCGGACTCTTTCTTGTCAGCCCCTTTAGCACGGAGGGTGGGTCTTCGGACTCACATGGTCGGGTGGAACGTGCCAAGCACCCCATTGGGTCCCCAGTCGAGGATCGAGAGGTGCAGTTTGGTGCTGTTGCAGCGACTCCAGAGTTGTATTTGTCTTGGAGCTAGTTATGATACTTTGTATTCATTTGTTTAATTGTATCATGTTATCTTATGTATGGTTTCCATTTATGTTTGGAAACACTTTTGTATCATTGTACTTAAACATTGTACTGCAATGTAATGTTAATCTCTGTGTGGATATTGGCCATGGTAGTTGTTATTCAATGCATTAAGTTAATCTTGCATATGTGGTATTTAGGTACACAGATGGTTTCTTATCAATGCTTTATCATGTATGTGTTATATTTGTTAATGTTTACTTTGTTAATGTTTATATCTTTGGTTCTTATTATTGTCATTGTGTGGATCTCAGTCTCATAATGACTCCTCATGTACCCCAAGGGATGTATGTGCTAATGAATCTACTTAAATGAATTTCATTTTATGATTTAATGTGTATTACATGTATGTTATGTTTACTTTAAAAAAAAAAAATTGTGTTGTGTTTATTGTTTAATTGTCCTTTGGGGTTCGCACGACGGGGCGTTACAGAAAAACCCTATCCACTAACCCAACAACATATTTCCCTCTCCTTTTTGTGTGATTTATAGGTCTAGGTTGCAGATTTCCCAAGGAGCAAGATTCAAGAAAAGTTGTCAAATCATTTTAAATTTTCAAAGTTTTCATCAATCCTTTGAGAACATTGGAGAAGACCTACAGGTTGCAAATTAGGGTTTCGGATCTAGAAATAAATCACGAAGGATAGAGAAAACAGAGAAGAGCAGGATTAGAATTTGAAGCTTCAAAAAATCTTAACTAGACTGATTCACCACTTCTAGCGAATGAGTCCTAGTTTCAATCAAATTTCAGATTCCTGGAGATTCAAATACCCTTTTGGCAGATTCTTATTCTTGCATAGTTTTCAAGATTTTGGACTAATTCTCCCAGATTGGAAAATGAGTCCCATTCAACATTAAAACATAATTTCCAGTATTCTAGGCCTCCATCCAACCATTTCCATATTTCTAGGTGCACACCTTCTATCTCCAATCCTTCTATTTTTCTTTACTTGCATTTCTAGGTCATTTAAATCAAGTTTGCATCATATTATGGTTTTTGTATTTTGTCATTTCATTGTCTTTTCCAAGTCTAAACTTGGTGATGAACCCCTTATTTGCTTACATTCAACTTCTGATATAGCCTTATTGCAAGATCTATTTCTCTTTTGCATTAAGATCTCTAGGGTTATCCTTGAGTGCAATATCTTGAAAGTGGGTGTGCTCTATATTCTAAACCATATGATAGCACTTAATAACCCCCATTTTAAGAGGTTCAATTTTGATGAACCTACATTTAAAACATCATAATTCTTATCTACAGTGCATTGTCATCTTAGATTTTCCTTGCATTAACATTGCATTAGGTAATTTGTATTCTAGGGTTTGTATTATTGCATTAGTGAAAGCTCATATAGTTTGCATTTTCGCATCTAATTTAATTGAAAATGAAACAAAATATGAATTTGCATCCAAGATATAGATCATAAAACATAAAAAGCATAAAATTCAATTAAAATTTCTTGAAAGTTTTGAAAAAAAACCCTACTAGGACTCATTCGCCACCTTGGGTGAATTACTCCCTATGCATATTCTGAACTGCATCTTCTGGCATTTAAGGTTCTATTTTTTATTGTCTATTTTTTGTTATTTCCCTTTTGTTTTAGTTTATAGAATTTTTGTTATAATCATTTCATTGTTCTTAGCTTTGTATTCATATTGCATTTAGTATCCCTTGTATGAGTATTTGATGTGCTATTGCTAATACTATAGTAAGACAAATTTTGAAACTCATGTCATCCTATGATAACACAATCATTGTGGATCATGGGATGTCTAGCTCTTTCACTCCTAGTATTGACACTAATACACTAGGTATGGATCATACCGTTAACAACTCCTTACCTTCAAGTAGTGTGATGCAATTTAAAACAAGTATTGATAATTTTCCACAAGAAAAAATAATTCAAATTCATGAGGACCTAGCTAATCTACAACATCAAGTACAAAATGAAAAAATTTCAACCACTCCCATCCCTACTATAGATAACACTCATTGTATGCTTGAAAGTGAAGATGGGCTTGACCTTGTGAGAGACATACTTCAAATATTTGGAAAACACCTCACCCCAACCACTAGTTGTACTTTACCTACAAGATATGTCACAAGCCAAGGAGGAACTCAAATTCCTCCTCCCACAACAGTTTCCTTAATACCTACCTATACCAATCCTCAAGGCACAACAACAATGCAATAAACTAGTAATGTGATTCCTTCTATGGGTATTTCCGCTAGCATCCCTTGTTCCTATGTCACATCACATGTCATATCTCCTACCACTTTACAACATATAAGCATTCCATTCACTTGTCCTTCAAATACATACACCCCTTCACCATTTCCATTTCCATTTAATAACACAAGCAATGACCCTCTCATAAATCAACTCTTCCAAACTATTTCATCCCTTCAAAAGCAAGTTTCCATGCAATCAACAAAACTCAAAATGGCCCACCTACATATTATGTCAAATGTAGTCCATTTTCCTTGGAGATAAATTGCGAACACCAATGCCAAAAAGTGTATAGGTGCCTAGATTCAAGAAATATGGAGGAAAGGGAGATCCTTCTAACCATGTTAATGCTTATAGTGCTTTACGTAGTGAATTTGTCCTTGATGATAAATTTTTGGCTAAGCTTTTCCCTAGGTCCTTGAAAGATACTACCTCATAATGGTTCTCCTCTAAACTGAACAACTCAATTAGTTCATTCAATGAACTTTTTGAGACACTTTTAAACCATTTCCAAGTGCATATGACTCCTAAAATGACCTTGGCCAATTTGATGAGATGTAAGAAAAATGGAGATGAAAAGATAACTAATTTTATCTCATGATATGAATCACTTTATTCCCAAATCAATGTCAAGGTCCTTAATCCTCATCTTCAAAAGATGTTCATAGAAAATTTGAAAAGGAAGATTTAAGATAATCTTACCATGATGAAATTTCCATCCTTCATGCACTTGTGTACCACTCTCCATGATTATCAAAATTTTGTTAGTAGTCAAGATACAAAGTCCACTTCTAGCCGAACTGAGAAATCTGAGTCGTAAACCAGAACAATTGCCAACCTTTTAGGAAATAGAATAAAGGATTACTTTAATTCAACCCCCCTTAGCAAACAACTCAGCATGTCAATAACAAAGTAGTTGTTGTTAAAGCCATGATAACCTTTAGGTATGGGGACCCAAAAAGATAATCCACTCCCTTACCCGATACCCTTCATAACACAATGTCCCAACTTTTATAATGAAAAATCATTACCTTGCCTCCCATTAAAACATCTGATCCTAATAACCATTTACCCTCAATATTTAGATCAAATTCTTATTGCCATTATCACTGACAAAATGGACATGACACAGAACATTGTAAGCATCTAAAAAATCTTCTGTAAGACCTCATTGATTTCAGTCATCTTTGCATTAGAGGTGTTAGTGATCAGGGCAATAAGTTTGTTGCCTTGAACCAAAACTTGCAATTTTTTACCAACCCCATGCCAAAACACAATATTTCTTCTGTCAAAGCTAGTGAAACTCCAAAGAATGATGTGATGAATGTTGATACAAATGATGATAACAATGATTCTATTGAACATGATTCTATAGAAAATGATCCTATGGATTACATGGTAGGAGTGATAGACGTCATTCCTCATAAGGGTCAAACTAAAAAATCCACTTGACATTGCTTTCACCTCTAAAGATATAGTTAAACATGCACCTGGTGGTCATCTTTATGTAGCTGACTGTATCTATGACCCACCCACTAATGGGATACTAATAGATCCCACCTATGGAGAGAATGTGGTCACCAAGGAATTCTTACTTTTGCATGAGCTCTATCAAGATATATATGATAAACCAAAAGCATGGATCAAGACACACAATGGTTTTTCTTGCCCTACAATGGGATTGATCACTCTTCCTTTACAAATAGGACCAAAAAAATTAGATGTCTCATTCACCATCATCCTGTAGTCAGACCAATTGCATGTGAAAGCTAGGCTATCCATGACTTCACTTCATGAAATTTGTCCCTTCAGTTGTGCATAAATGCTTAAAGTTTCCCTTTGACAATGAATTTTTCACCATGCATCATAATGGTTGTAGACACATAAAAATGTCCTCTTAATCATTTTTATCCATTGCATATTTTAATTGACCATCTGCATAATCATATCTCCATAAAACCATTAAAATAATATAAGCATTTATTCATAACCATAATCCATCTACCTAATCATTTATCCATTTGACCATTATTTATCCATTTGCATATTTCACTTTCCCATTTCATAAATATTAATCATTAGCATAGTCATAAATCATTTAATCATTTCTTAAACCTTTAATTCACCCATTTCATTAATCATTAATCTATAATGGCTTAAATACATTCATTACACATGCATAATCATTATACTTGTTCATTAAATATTTTCATTCACCATCATATTAATATGCATATCTTTTATAAATCATTAATTCATCCATTTGCATTAATCATTAAAATGCATTCATATATTTCATTAAATAATTTAAAATACATAAATCAACTTCCATGAAATTAGTTCAAAATTGCACATTAAACTCATGTAAATCATTTCTATGGAATTAGCTCCAAATTGCACATTTTGACAAACATGATTCATGGCATAAATCACTCCACTCATTTCTCATTTCCCATTTTCGCATTATGCATTCATCTATAAAAACCTCTTCCTTCTCAATTTTTGGGATACAAACTTTTGATTTTAAAATTCGATTTCAAATCTCTCTTCAGTTCATCATAGCTTCTTGTTGCACTTGTGCTCATAAAAATCTGAGAGTATCAAATGCATAAATCAAGAATCATGGTGAAATAGGAAAACAATGAAGTTGATTTTCCTTTGAATGCATTTATTTTAGTTTTGCATAGTTTAGTTTGCATTTTACATTTGTATTCATTTGGAAAGGCTTTATTAATGATATGCTAGAATTTTGATTTGAATTTATAGATTAAATCATTCACTTTTTCAGTTTTCAGCATATACAAATGATGAACCTGACGTGGAATCATTAATTTATGGCTACAATTTTCCTCATTTTCAAGTATTCTATGGAGACATGCTTATTTTTAAAAAAAATTGCCTAGGGGATGTGAAATAATAATTTGGCAGGCTAAATTATATTGAATTTAAATATTCTACATTATTTAGACATTCTTCTAATCATGAATATATATTGTTTGTTTATTATGATGATCATTAACTGGAGCGCTTGAGATCAATAGCAAGAACATGTACAACCTTATCTACTGTGAATTGTTTCATAGCCTGCATTTTTACTTTACATCGTTCACATGCATATACTTGCTCTTCTCCTTCTAGATGTTTTACTGCAGTAAAATGGGATCAACATAAGAATCTGGTAGCACCCAAGTAACTCCAGGTTATTTTTCCATTACTCATCAGCAAGTGCTTGATTATTGTTTATGCAATATGAAGAGAGATCATTGACCTGTAAAAAAAGATTGTATGAATGTTTTAAAGACCTTTTCAAGAAATCCATTTTGTGCATAATCTGCAATCATGCATTCTCACATTCTGCAATAATCTAAATTGATGAATCCAACTTATGTATATCATACAATCATGGTTGAATGAATGTTAAATAATCTAAGGAATAAATGCAATCACATCATAGTTGCCATCATTTCACTGTAAACTGCACTCAAAACATTTTATTTTGAACATGGCTTTCCTGGTGTTTCCATTTTTTTTAGTTTCTAACTTTGGTTTTAATTAATTTAGGATTAGATTTTAATTTCAATTAATTCATTTTTTATTTTAATTTAGTGTAAATTTTAATTTAGATTTAAGTTTTAAGTTTTAATTTAGATTAAAATTCTAATTTAGATTTACTTTTTAGATTTAACCTTTTAGCTTTTCTAGATTTTTATAATTTAGATTTAATTAGAATTTATCTTTAAATTTTAGTTTATATTTTAACTTTTAATTTAACTTTTTAATTCTAATTTTAATTTAGCTTTTAGTTTTTAAATTAAATTTAGCTTTTTAATTTGGATTTAGTTTCTAATTTAGATTTAATTTAGAATGCAGATTTAATTTAATTTAGATTTAAATTTTAATTTAGATTAACTTTTAATTTAGATTATTTTTTTAATTAAGATTAGTTTTTAATTTTAGATTAATTTTTAATTAGATGTTTTTTATTAGTTTTTAATTTGGAGTAGTTTTTAATTTTACATTAGTTTCTAATTTAGATTACTGTCTTTCTTCTTTCATAGCTTAATTATTAATTATGTGGCTAATTATTGATTTTCTCTTTGTAGGTTTGCATGTCAAAGGCTAAAAAATATAAACATACATTTAACAAAGATTTGAAATCAAAACTACTAACTAGTTTGGTGCAAGACATGGTCAAAGGAATGTGATTTGAAATTGAGTGTATTCATTTTATTATCACATTTTTCAATTGGTGCTTAAAACGAACAATTGTCTTCTCTCACATATAGATTTGACTACAAGGTCAATGAACACTATTTGTTGTGTTTGAAGGATGGTAGGTATTATTCTCTCACCTTGTGCAAACTAAGTGATCAAAAATCTAGACCCATCTATTTTTGTGTTTATACTTTAGAGGGGCCTGCCTCGCAAGAGGGAATGAGTCCAACTGGTTTTTGGCTTGGGCCGGTATATAAAAGAATGAGACTAAATTGTCAAGTCCTCATGGTATGTAGGCCTTAGTTGTGTAGTGCCATTAGAAAATGGGTACCTACTTTTTATTTTAAAGTTATAAGATCCCCTAGTAGAGTGGTTAAATCCTGAAGTGGCTTGTTGTATGCTCATGAGGTGACATGTCCCCGAGTATTCACTAGAACCCTCTTGTGTAGTTTTCCAAAAACCCTTCTATTTGTTGGTGCATTAATGGTCATTGCCAAGGCATCCACATTCTCGTAGTTCTTAGTAGAGGTGAAGAGTTTATCATGGGAGATTCATGAGGGCTTGAAGCTTGGTTGACCCTATAAGTGAGTGTCATGGAGGGGAGCCAGTGTGTCCAAGCTTCTATGATTTGTGCTTGTATTGTTAAAATCAAACATTTTGGATTTGTTGTGTCTTGCATCTATCTTCCAAAAAAAATCTCAAACAAAAATCATCACCTATCATAACCTTTGGGTCCCATGCTTCATCCATCATAATAATCATCCCTAAACCATCCATAACCTTCCCAAAATTTCACTAATCATCCTACAACATCCTCTAAACATCCCAAAACTTTCCTAAAATGGTCCTAATACTTAACAATCCTAGTCACAAGCCCAAGGTCATACTTCGAGGAGCCCCTTCGCCTAATCATGAAGATAATCCAAAACCATATATCCTCCGAGGTGGGTCAAACTTTGCTCCTAGTGATGATGAGAACTTTGTAGAAATCTTAGATCATATTGATGATACTATTGACAAGGGAAATACCACCTAAAGTTTGGAATCATACACCACTCCATCTACTAGTCTTGTATCACCATCTAATAAAATTCCTATCTGAAAGCATACTATTCCTACACCAACATCACTATCCAACTTCACAAGCTCTAATCCATCAACCAAAGAATCATTTAACAATTCTCTCCAAAGACTACTAGCATGAAATACATCATCCCCATCCTCCAAGATCCTTGTTGCTAATTTTTTTGAAGATTTATGTGCAAAGAAATCTAAGTCCTGAAACACAAATAATATTGTGCAATGTTACTATGTCATGCATCTATCTTCATCCCCCATAAGTCAAAATAAACCTCCTGAGTCTTTCACCCAAGTTAAAGAATCTATCCAACCATCCTCTCCTATCATACCATCTACATCCAATGATTCATGTCAATCTATTAGTCCAAAGCATGCTAGCATAGACTCCCTTGCACATCAAGATCAAAGCATTCTTTCCACTCCATCCAATGATACCAAAATTCCACAACCCCTTCCAATCTTTGACCAAGATCCCATCCCTCAAGAACCTCATGATGATCCCCTTATCTCATTTTGTTTCATCCAAGATGATCCCCTTCCATCTCAAGAGAAAATTATCCTTCCAAATGGGTATGTGCAGGATCATCATGGAAAAAACAGCCCTTAAGTGGCAAAAAATTCAAAAAAATCAGAGTTAGGAAACTTGACATAAAATTTTGAATAAGTTATCTATATTATTTCAAAAATATGTAAGAATAGAATCTACATAAAATTCAATGTAGTTTCTAAACTACTAGGTTTATTTTAAAAAATAATCTATTTGGTGAAAATTTGAAATTTCAATGTAGTAGTACTTAAATTTTAGGGAAAAAATAAGAAGTAGGTGTTTGTCTAACCACCCTAATGACAATAAAATGATAATATTTTTTAATAATATTTTAGACATAAGTAGAGGACTCATGTCCGGATGTGATGCATATTTTTTGTAATTTTTTTCCAAGTAAATAATTAATTGTGAATTTTTTATTACAACTTTTAAAAAATATAAAAACTTGTATGTCTAACCACCTTAACTTGGTCAAAACTTCATGAAATTTAGTTTTTCTTTTTTTAATCCTATTATACAAAGCATAGAATGTGATGCATGTTTTGGATTCAAAAAATGTGATACTATTTAAAAGCTATAGATGTTTTTCAATTAGCCTATCAATCAACACTTTAGACGTAATTCAAATAGAAAATGAATAATAATTATTTATTAAATTCAAAGTAAATCATAATTTATATTGGTGGAAATCTGAGAATCTCCTTTAAAAACCCTTTTCATTTCATCAATTTTGGGTAGAAACAAAGTCGCCAGCCACATACCCTACAATACCCATCATATTGCCACTTTTTGGCCCATCATGATCCTGCACATACCCAAATCCTCCTTCCACCTCATCTAATGAATCCATGCAATATCATGATTCCATTACAGCCCAAGAACATGATAGTTCTTCCATCATATCCAATGATGTCCTCCCATCTAATGATCAAGATATGATTTTTAAAAAATATCAGGATTCCCTTCCTAATCAAGATCAAGATATACCTCCATTCAAGGATACCATTTCATTCCATGATGATTTTCATCCATCTCATGATCAATATATTCCTTTCATAACACTTCATGATGATTCCAAACCTAATAAAGATCAATCTACTCCATCTCCTACACCTCGTGATCCTTTTCCAAGTCAAGATAAAAGTACCCCTTCATCCCCATGTCAAGATCCTATCATTCATCCTAATTACCCTTATGATCACAATCCTCCATAAGAGTCTATCACCCCTATTCAAGCTATACATGAGCCCCTTACCTATCAAATGGGTTCCCTCACTTTTATCCAAGTTGGTTTACTCACAAATCTTGTTATTCCTTTCATATCACATCCACCTCATGATGAACTTGCATCCTATTTCATAAACAATACATATCCCATTGGAAAACGAATGTGTCAAAGTATGAAATACAAAGGAAAAGGATTAGGCCTTCATGAACAAGGTATCCTAGAACCCCTTTATATCTAAGAAAATCCATATTATCATGGCCTTGGTTATATGCCTCATGTTCAATACATTGGTATCCATTGTAAGTCCATATTCCATCAAAGCAAACCTAAGTATCCTAGTCCATCAAACCTTCCATCTATCCTAGGTCCTTATCCTAGTCCAAATCTTCCATCTATCCTTGGTCCTTATCATCCAAAACCTATTTCATCAACACTCCCATCCATATTGGGGCCCTACATCCCTCCATTTCCTATTCATCAAGAACAACAAAGGCACACATGCTTGATGCCCTCTCAAAATTCTACCTACATTAACCCATACATGATGCCTCTATATCATTCATATCCATCCACCTATCCCATTGCTCTTGGAAGCAATTTGGGTGCTAAATTTCAAAAGCTTCCATATCAAAAGTCACATATATCAAAGGATCAACATGTCTCCTCGAAGAGACATACAAAAATAAAAGAAAATTTGATCCAAAGTCAAAAAAAATCAAAGGCCACAAAGGCCCATAAATTAAAAAGAAAAATCTCAAAGGCCAAAAGGGCCCATAAAGAAAAAATCAAAGTCAAATGCTTTTTGGATTCCTAAAATTCTCATAGTCTAAGCAATATAATCTAAATTGGCATCGAAATTTGCTAATCCAAAAGCTTCCTCCAATCGTCCATCTAAAACCTATCAAGTTATCAAAATCCATTATTCCTCCATCACTCCACCACCCTTCAAGGTGTGTGTTGATGTTGATCTTACCATACTTTCCATCTATCCATCAACAAGCCTTCCAACCTCCTATCCATTATCCAACATCCATCTCCCATTATCCTCATTTAATCCAAACTTTTGCATAAGTCCTTAGCTTCTTCCATCATACCATTAATCTACCAACATTTATGAGTCTAATCCTCATTGCCATCAGCTATGAAACTTGATGCTTGAGTCATTCCTCCATCTCCCTATCATGCATATACTATCTTCCACATTCATTTATCCCTATCCATATCCTATCTTCCATATTCCTCTTGCACTTTACACTTGGGGGAAAGTTTCATCCACCCTGTCATTCATATCCATTTTCCTTTTTATGTTCATCCTTTACCTTTCCACCTTTGATCTTGACAAGGTTAAGGATCTTCTTGAACAACATACATCTTATCCTATACACATTTTCCATATATTTCGTACCATATCCTTCACCTTATCCATATTCCATCATCCTATCTGAATACATCCTTTCTTTCCTTGGTCTTGATGAGGAATAGGGGAAAAATACTTAAGAATTGTGTCCATATCTTATCTAGTTGATCTTGATCATCCTATTCATTATCCTTATCATTCCATTCTTCCATTCCATATCTCCTAGCTTATCAAAGTCCATGTCCCATTTCCTTCCTTTGTTCTTGATGAGATTAGGGGAAAAATTACAAATGCATGCTTTGGATTCCCTTTCATATCCCTATGCGCCACCATTCCATCATAGTTCACATTATTATCATTTATCCATATCTCTAGTGTGGGCCATCATGTCTCGTTGCAACCTTGAATCTTATCATGCAAATCATATTTGAGTCTAGCTATAAAATATTATCCAATCCTCATCTTTTGTCAATCAATCATCATCAACCCTCAACCTTATCATACTTAGAGGAATCAGTGATCCTAAGTACTTACCATCATCATAACTTATGGAATCAATCATTCCTGGCACCCAATCAACTAACTATTATCATCTTTCAACAAAAGATATGTTGCTTGTGTGACAAGTGTTACAGTGAATCTTTTATTTTGATCTATCATTTATCCATGGTTGCACTACCTCTAGTGTGGGGAATCTAGTTTCTTCAACCAAGCATATATCACATTTCATCTCACTCCATCTTTAAAACTTCAAAAAATCCCTAAAAATCATAAAATGTCTTGAAAAAATCCATAAAAATCATAATTTTTTTTGAAAATTCAAAAATATCACATAACTTCAAAAATCCATAAATAGTGACACTTTCAGATTGCAACACAACTTTGAACTTCAACAAAAATCAAAACTACGCTAGGATTGACAATCAAGTAAACATTATAACAACATATCTATCAATCCATCTTTCAAATCCAACCAAATGCATAAACTATGACATGAATCAGTTCTACATTGAAGCATGATGCTTATTTGTTTGTCAGTCTTTGATTATTTTATGATTTTTTATCTTTGGTGGCATGCCCTTTAGCTTCTCGAGGAAGTCTTGGACTAGAGAGGCAAGGATGGAGCATGTTCACTTTGTTTTTTTGTGGATTGTTTCTTATTCATAAGATGACACATCTTAAGACATGGTTATCTAAAATCATTGGGGACCTATGAGTCTACTATGGATGAGAGAATTCCTTTTCTAATATTGTCTTCCATGCAATAAGTATTCAGGTCATCTAAGGTCCTTATACCTAGATGCTTATACTTCACTGCTAAATAAAAATGCAAACAATATTCAGGTCATCTAGATGTTCATGTTATCTAGACACTTATACTAATTTGCAACATAATAATCTCTATGATGATAAATCACTCTGTAAAGCACAAAAAGCTTCATCACTTTCATTTCCTTCACATCTCTTTTTATCTATCACTTCTTCCATCATCCATTTCCTTCATCATTTCATTTAGTTCATACTCTATTTTTCAAAGAATGATTAATCGGTTCATGCAATTGATGCTTGTCTTTTAATCAAAATATCAAATCAATAAATTTGCTCCTTGATCACTAAATTTATTAATCAATCATTATTTTGCACTAGCATCAATCTTAATCAGCTTAATCAACTTATCAACCTAGCTATGTTGATCATTTACATCAATTGTTCAATTACGCCCATCAACTGTGCATTTTCATCAAATCTACATCACTGCTTAACCACTCGTGCAATAGTAATTATCAAATTGCATCCTCCTGATCTATCGAGAGATTAATCTTATCACAACTTGTTTGATCAATCTCTTGAGGGGGGATATCATTCCTATCATCATCCTTACCAGGATATCCCTGTGGCATGTATCAGTTAATCAATCTTTTTTCTCTAAAACAATATGACGGGCTACATTGTCTCAGAGAGGGGAAAAATGTAGACCCATAAAAATTTCATCTTAATCATTTTTATCCATTGCATATTTTAATTGACCATCTTGAACTATAGATTTTGATGGACGTCTATGGGCTACTCTTGCACTCTTAGGGTTTTTCACCTAAAATGAGAGAGATGGACCCTCAAAATCAAAGTGGTTCACTCAATCTAATGTATGTATGATGTGATTAAGGCTAAATGAGATTATCTAAATGAAACAAAGCAATGTAATTGACTGATTATGAATGCAAAACCTAAGAAATATGCAATGTTTGAGAACATAATGTGATATGCAAGCATGAACTAAAACATGAATGAATGCAAAACATAATTGAAAGCGGGTTGAACAAAGTGCACCTAAGAATTTTATGATGAATCTGGAGTGTCCTAAATGTTGACAGAAATCAATGAAGATCACTAGTGGGACTCATTCGCCACTAATGGTGAATCAATCCTGCTACTGGCAAACATTCCTAGAAATTGGTTTCTGACTATTGGTATCCAAGATTTCACAAAATCTAGTTTTCCAGCCTTAAGGTGGAACTCATTCACCACTGATGGAGAATCAATCCTATCCCAAAATTTTATGAAATTAGGGACCAATTCTGTAACACCAGATTTGAACTTGTCTTCTTGTTGGGATAACAGAGTCAAATCTACATAAAACATACTATAGGTTGTCTCCAAGCTTGAAATAGGATGTAGTTGGTACTTAAAATACTTTGTTGAATTCTTTATCACCTTTCAACACCTAATTTCTTGATAAATCTACAAACACACATGCAAAAGGGGAAAAAAGGTTAAAGGTTAGGTTATAGGGATTTTCCTTGGTCAAATCCCACTTTGGTAATCAAACCGTTAATGAGGAAATGGAATGAAATGAACAAGGAAAGATGAATAAACAACATGAAAATGTCCTAAACTTACAAAACCTTATTGAAGAAATCTAAAGATATGTCAATGGCTGCTCGAAGATGCTTAATTGATGCTTTATTAAATGATGCAAAGTGCTTGAATGGATGATTGAATGCTTTAATGAATTATGATATTAGGAGATGTAAAATGAGGAGAGAAACACTTATATATACACACTTGTGCCTTAGTAACCCAGTAATACCTCATCACATGCCGACATAAGGTAATTTTGAATAAAATCCTGAAAGAAAATTTGAAATATTTTGAATTTGGAGCCAAGAGTGACTCATTCGGCACCCATGGTGAATGGGTTCCATGTTGGAATTGTAAGTGGATTTTGGGAATTAAGTCATATTTAATGTTGTTTGTCGGGTTTACATTCAAAAATACACTTAATTAAGTCTTATGACTACATAAAGGGGCCAAATAAAGCATAAGAAAGGTGTAAATAGTGAAATTAAGCCTATAAAAGCTTGAGGTCTTGTTACAAGACTTTACAACATTTCAAAATAGGAATTGATAAGTGATAAATAGGTGATTTTTAGGTGAATTGTAATGAAATGAGTCCAGAAAAGTGTAGAAATTTTTTACAACACTTCACAACACCTTCAAAAGATACCATAATTTGAATTTTTAGGACTTAATATGAATGTTTAAGTTGCATTATAACATTAAGTCAAAGAAAAATAGACCAAACATCATGAAGAAAGACCTAAAAGACCATGAAAATGTCAATGATCCATTTTTCTATGGTACATTTAGCCCCCACTTTAGTGAGAGGATGAATTTGCTTCAAACTCACACTAAAGTAGCCATGCATATCGAGAGGGATCCAAAGCACTTATACTAGCAAAATGGAATAACAATGATCAAGAGGGATGATCAAGCCCCTAGGATAAATATACCATGGAAAACTAAAAATAAGGAAAAAGGAACACACATGTGAAATAAAAGAATAAAAGGGAGAATTGGATCAATCTTCGATCATTTTTCCAACTAGTTGTGGATCAGATCTAGGCTATTTGTGAGAAAAATAGAATGCATACTCACTCTAGAGTGACAGAACTCATGGTGGTCCACTGGGTAAGAAGATCCAAAAAGGTGTAGTAAATATGCTAGTTGGTATACACTCACAAACACATAGGTGGTCATGGGGAAAGTCGTGTCATTGAATGGGCTTCCCGTGCAACCATATCAAAGTTATACCTCTCGATAACTTTAACAAGGCACCACAAGGAAAATGTTAGTTTGTGCTTCATGATACAAGCAAAGTTTTGTATGCTTAGAACTCATGAACAAAGAGGATAGTACCATAAGCATGCAAGTTGCGTTATGCAAGGTGGTAAAGATGTAAAAGGAAAAATGAAAAAATGTAAAAGTGTAAAAGAAAGTTCAAAGGAGTCTTGTTAAGTTCATGCAAGGCTTGTAACTTAGGGAACATTGTGTCTAATGTCTCCAAGAGAGGACCGATAAAAGAATATAATATTCACAATTTAGGGGATGTAGTGCATCCCATCAAGCCACCAAGAGGAATGTAATATTGCAAGATAGATCACACTTATGAAGGAAATCACACCCAATGTTATCCACAAAGTGACAAACGCATCATATGATTGACAAGGGTACACTAAGAACCAAGAAAAATCCAAATGAATAATGCCAATGTATGCCACTTTAAAGGAATTGTTACACACTGTTTTGTGAGCAATTACTTTAAAGTAGCAAAGGAGAATTGAAAAAAGAAACAAGACATGAGAGCCAATTGGGAAATCCCTATGCCAATTCATATGTTTCCAAGTAAGGCTACATCATGTAAATGAAAAAAAGAACAAAATAAAGGGAGCTGCCCCATAGAAAAGAACACACTAAACACATAAGGGATCTATGGATTTGGGGTCAATATGTTTGTTGCTGCAATGTTTTTATTAAAGATATTGGAACTATCATCATTCACCAAAGCACATAGAACTAGAAGAATGACACAAAGAGAGCAACAAAAAAAAAGAAAAAAAAAAGTTTGTTTTAGGTCAACATGGAAGAGACATTTTGGTCTCAACACTTTGCATCATCCCCAAAAGGAAAACACAAGCGAAAAGAAAATGAAAAGGAAAAATGAAAAGCTTTTGGGTCAACATGAAGGGGACATTTCAGTCTCAATGCCTTGTGTCATCCCCAAAAGAAGAACACAAAAAAAAGAAAAATGACCTTTTGGGTCAACATGGAACAAACATAGGGCATCTCTACGCTTTGTGCCATCCCCAAAAGGAGAAACAAAAAAAAAGGAAAAAAATGACCTTTTGGGTCAACATGGAAGAGACATTGGGCATCTCTACAATTTGTATCCTCCCCAAAAGGAGAAACACAAAATAAAAGTGAAAAAGGAAATGTATGACATATAGAAGAATAGAGGTACAAATAGAGGAAGTGTACAAAGAGAGAGAACATCAAACACACGTTATAGGGAAACACAATACACATATGAAACTATTGAAAATGAAATGTAAAATACTAGAAATGTGAATGCAAGTCAACCATCTAACAATTCATTTTCCTCCCAATCATATTTAGTGTATTGCGAGGGCGGTTGGTTGTCCAAAGGAAGAATTTCAAATTTTGAACTAGGAGATGTACCAGGTTACTCACTTGGTATAGAATATTTATCATTTAAGCTCATGGGGGATGAAAATAAGGAGTTTAGATCATTATGCACTTCTTCATCTGTTTGTGTGATCTCCTCGTCATCGTCATCATCAAGATTGATTACGCTAGGAGGATGAAGGGTTATTTCCAAGGACTTGGATGTATTAAAAATTGTGGCTATTGGATCAGATCATTTTGTCATGAGGGCTAGACTATATTATCTTCTGGTGGGTCAAGAGGAAAAGGGTGACCATCTATTGCTTCTATCAAAAGCAGAGGTTGGTTTTCTTTGTTTTCTTCCATTCGAGACTGATGAGCAAGGAGACGACGATGATGCCTACACTCCCTAGCACTGTGGTTTTGTTTTATTTTATTTTGAATTTGTTGAGGGGTAAGAGTGGGTTGATCCATCATAGGTTCCTTTTCTTCTGAAGGGGGAAGAACAAAAGAAACTTAAGAAGATGGGTCAATCGGGTATGTGTAGGATAGTCATGGAAAAAACAAGCCCTTAAGTGGCGAAAAATTCAGAAAAATCAGAGCTAGGAAACTTCATGTAAAAATTTGAATAAGTTATCTATATCATTTCAAAAATAGGTAAGAATTTAATCTATATCAAATTGAATGTAGTTTCTAAAATACTAGGGTTTTTTTTTTTTTTAAATCTATTTGGTGAAAATTTTAAATTTCAATGCAGTAGTACTTAAATTTCAGGGAAAAAATAAGAATTATGTGTTTGTCTGACCACCCTAACTACAATAAAATGATAAAAAAAATTATAACATTTTAGATATAAGTAAAGGACTCATGTCCTAATGTGATGCATATTTTCTATAATTTTTTTCCAAGTAAATAATTAATTATGAATTTTTTATTACAAATTTTACAAAATATAAAAACTCGTATGTCTGCCCACCTTAACTTGGTCAAAACTTCATGAAATTCAATTTTTTTTTTAATCTTATAGTATGCAAAGCATAGAATGTGACACATGTTTCAAATTCAAAAAATGTGATATTGTTTGAAAGCTATAGATGTTTTTCAATCAACCTATCAATCAAGACTTTAGTCATAATTGTTAGTGCAATTAATATTTAATTACACTTGCATAACTTTACTTAGGTAATATTTAATTCATAGGTTTATTATTCTCATCCTTATCTTGTTGAACTATCTTGTTGCTCAAGATAAGATCAGGGTTATGCATCTTTGCTTTTATAAAGCAAATCATATCTTGTAATTATTGAAATTCCTAAATAATAATATTTTGCACATCTTTTGCAAAGCTTTGCTTTTTCTATTTTTCTTTTCTATGGAAGGATTTTCTAGTTTGCATTTTAGATCTTGGTTTCTAACATGGTATCAGAGCATGCACACTCTAATCAAATTATTATGCAAGAAACCCCTTGATGGAACTTTATCTCAGTTCATTTATTACAATAACCCAATGATTGTAAAAGGACAAAATGCTAAACATTCATATAAATAGAAAATAAAAATAGACCTTAGATTTGTGTAGAGGACTTAACTAGTTTTCCAACGCTGCAAGAATGATGAAAAAAGGATCACCGAGTCAAAAGATATGCCCTCTGAAGTGAAAAAAACTTCATCTGAGTTCAAAGACCTGAAAAATAAATGTGGAGAAAAATGAGGTAAAAGCACCTTCACCACTGGATTGGCATCAGAATCAGCTTTCCAACGGTATCTCATTTACAGAAAACGGACATTGTATGCAAAAAACACACCTGATTTAGTGAAAATTGCTCCAAAAGGCCCAATAAGGGCTGCAGGGACCCCTAGGGCTAAAAAAAATAAACCCCCTTACAAAAAATTTCTCCAGATTTATTTTGCAGGTCTTTGAACTTAGATGAAGTTTTTTTCACTTCAGAGGGCATATCTTTTGACTCGGTGATCCTTTTTTCGTCATTATTGTAGTGTTGGAAAGCTGGTTAAATCCTCTACGTAGATCTGAGGTCTATTTTTATTTTTTGTTTATGCATGTTTAGAATTCTTTCCTTTTACAATCATTGGGTTATTGTAGTAAATGAACTAAGATAAAGTTTTATCAGGGGGGTTTCTTGCATAATAATCTTATCAGAGTGTGCGTGCACTTCAATCTCCATCTTGTTTTGATGGAAAATCGTATGGGTTATCTAGTTTCTTAGTTTCTTTTGGCCACATCTTGCTCTTGCTTGAAACATATCAAATTCACATCGATTCACACTTTAGATTGAGAATTTATGGTTCTTGATCCGCATTGGTTTAGATCTTTCTCAATTTGAGGGCCATGTTTTTATGGTTAATGTTCCAGAATCTTCATGGTACTTGTTCCCATGGAAGAGTTTTAGTCTCAGTTTAGCATCAGCATTGAGATACACAGTTTCCAGATTATGTCATCATTTCATCTACTGTTGCTTCACAGATTCTAGGGTTGTTCCAATTTGTGAGTTTTTCAGTGTTCTGTGGCATCGGGTCTCTTGTCGCATTATTATGATTTAATTTTTGGTTTCTTGTAGACAGAAGTATCTTTCCTTGCTTGTCAAATTGTGGTTCTAGTGCTACTCCATAATGTTCTTCTAGTGCTTCTTTGCAATAGTCATCTCATTATAGGGGATTTTGTCCCACTGGGTTTTCCTAGGTATGTGCAGGATCATGATGGGACAAAAAGTGGCAATATGATGGGTATTGTGGCTGACGACTTTTTTTTTACCCAAAATTGATGAAACGAAAAGGGTTTTCAAAAGAAATTCTCAGATTTCCACCAATATAAATTATGCTTTACTTTGAATTTAATAAGTAATTATTATTCATTTTCTATTCAAATTACGACTAAAGTCCTAATTGATAGATTGATTGAAAAACATCTATAGCTTTCAAATGGTATCACATTTTTTTAATCCAAAACATGTGTCACATTCTATGCTTTGCATATTATAGGATTAAAAAAGGAAAAATTGAATTTCATGAATTTTTGACCAAGTTAAGATAGTCAGACATACGAGTTTTTTATATTTTTAAAAAATTGTAATAAAAAATTCATAATTAATTATTTACTTAGCAAAAAATTACAAAAAAATATGCATCACATCAGGACACGAGTCCTCTACTTATATAAAAAATCTTATAAGAAAATATTATCATGTTATTGTGGTTAGGGTGGTCAGAGAGACACCTACTTATTTTTTCCTTAAAATTTAAGTACTATTGCATTGAAATTTCAAATTTTCACCAAATAAATTTCTTTTCTTTTAAAAAAAACCTAGTAGTTTAGAAACTACATTGAGTTTTCTACAGATTCTATTCTTACATATTTTTGAAATAATATACATAACTTATTCAAATTTTTATGTCAAGTTGTCTAACTCTGATTTTTTTGATTTTTTTGCCACTTAAGGGCCTATTTTTTCCATGATGATCTTGCACATACCCTCCTTCTCTACCTCATTATTGCATTTGTACATGGGTACCTGATCAGGCCTTGTTGTTGGGACCCATTCATGCTTTCTTGCATTCATCTTAGTTTTTAGGTGCATGCTTTTTTAGTCTCCCTAAGTTGCACTTATGGGGGTTGTTAGTGTAATTAATATTTAATTACACTTGCATAATTTTGCTTAGGTAATATTTAATTCCTAGGTTTATTATTCTCATCCTTATCTTGTTGAGCTATCTTGTTGCTCAAGATAAGATTAGGGTTATGCATCTTTTCTTTTATAAAGCAAATCATATCTTGTAATTATTGAAATTTCTGAATAATAATATTTTGCACATCTTTGCAAAGCTTTGCTTTTTATGTTTTTCTCTTCTGTGGAAGGATTTTTTGGTTTGCATTTCAGATCTTGGTTTCTAACAATAATTCAAATAGAAAATAAATAATAATTATTTATTAAATTCAAAGTAAATCATAATTTATATTGGTGGAAAGCTAAGAATATCCTTTAAAAACCCTTTTTGTTTCATAAATTTTGGGTAAAAAAAAAGTTGTCAGCCATATACCCATCATATCACCACTTTTTGGCATATCATGATCTTGCACATACCCAGTCACTTTCTCTTTAGCTTTATACACTTGTTTAATGTGAGGAGGCATAACATGATAGGTTTTAATATCTCGTGGGAGTTTAATGGAGGAAGGGGAATTGGCTAGGGGAGGTTGCTCATGGGGTGGTATTGTTTGTTTAGTTTTAGATTTAGGTTGAAGTATGGTCTCATCTAGGATAGGAGGAGAAAAAGTGGATGGGGACATGTTACAAAGAGACAACTTAGCTATTCATTTTTCTTTGAACATTTGATAGGCTATGAAAAAGAAATATTTATGGGGGTTGATGGGCTCCATAGGTTCAGGTGAAAAGGCTTCTAAGGAGAAATTACCTTTAGAAGACAATGGATGAAAACCAATATGGTGTATGGTAAATATTTCATCGCCTTGCAAAAACTTCAAACATTTTTTAACAATTGACAAGACCGATTTCATCGAGTGAAGCCAAGGATGACCTAGCCATAGACGAAATTGATCTGATTGTGGAATGATAGAAAAAGTTGCATCCAAATTTTTGGGTCCTATCTATAATGGGAGTACGATCGATCTGATCATAAGACACACAAAACCAATATGTGTTTTAATTCATGCAATTGTTTTATTATAATCATCTTGATAGAGATCATGTACTACTAAAAACTCTTTTGTGATCGCATTCTCACCATAGGCGGAATCTATTAATATCCCATTGGTGGGATTATCATAGATTTTATTAGTTATGTAAAGAGGACCATCAGGAAGCTTTTTTAGTATATCATGAGAAGAAAAAGTAATATCAAGAGATTTTTTGGTTGGGCCCTTATGAGGGACAACATCTATCATACCCACAATTTCATACAAAGGATTAACTTGAGTAACATTTGGAGTTATATCAGGTTGTTCATTGTTTGTATCAATGTTCATTGCATGAATGTTTGAAGGTTCACTAGCCTTGAAAAATGAAACATTTTGTTTAGGCATAGGGTTGGTAAACATTTGTAAATTCTGGTTAGGGGGTGCAATAGACTTATTTCCTTGATCATTGACACCCACAATGGAAAAATGATCATTGAGCATTAGGTTTAAATGTGGGTGGTTAAGGCTTGGTGGTATCAAGTGGTTTAACGGTAGCTAAAGTGATCATTTGTTGCTGTAGCAATTGGTTCATTGTATAATGGAGAGTATCGGGTAAGGGGGTAAATTGTCTCTTTAGGTCCCCATAGATAAAGGGTACCACTGCTTTAATAGCTGCTACTTGATTTGGAATAGGTTAGGTTTGTTGGGAGAAGGTAGATTGAACTGTAAGAAGCCTCTATTTGGTTTTCTAAAGTTTTACGCATTATTTTGGTTGTTTTGCTCAGACTTCTCAGCTCGGTTAGAAGTGGACTTTGAATCACAACTAGAAATTGAGTTTCCATTAGAAGTGGACTTTGAATCACGACTAGAAACCGAGTTGTGATAGTCACATAGGGTCATGCATAAATGCATGAATGAAGGAAATTTCATCATTGTTAACTTTTCCTAAAGGTGAGTGTGCAAGTTTTCGATAAACATCTTTTGGAGATGTGAATCAAATATCTTGACATCAATTTGAGCATACAATGACTGATAATGTGAAATCAAATCAATTACTTTTTCATCTACATTTTTTTTACATCTCATTAAATCAACCATTGTCTTTTTGGGAGTCATATGAACTTGGAAGTGACTTATAAAGGCATCAATTTTATTGAACGATCAGATTGACTGATTACATAGATTTGAAAACCACTCTAATGTAGTGTCTTTCAAGGTCCTAGGAAAAAAATTGGCTAAAAGTTTATCGTCGAGGAAAAAATCATTGCACAAGGTTGTGTACACGCATTGACAAGGTTAGTAGGGTCTCCTTTACCTTCGTATTTCTCAAATTGAGGCATTTCTATCCATTGTGGCATCTGTGTGTGTAAGATCTCTAAGGATAATGGACTACTATGAACATGATATGTGGGTCAAGCATTTTGAATTTGGCTAATGGTGTATATTTGTTGTTGCATGGATGAAATGGTGTTAAAGAGTTCTGGAATGATGGGATCAGTGTAAGTGGTATGAGGTTGAAGGGAAAATGGTGATGGAATTTATGTAATGTTAGGGGAAGTGAAAGGGACACTAAGAGGGGTGAAGGTGGAAGAAGGAATATGTGATCCCACAAAAGAACTAGGAATGCTAGTTGAAATAGCAAAAGAAGGAGTCACATGACTAACCTGTTGCATAGTTGTTGTAACTTGAGGAGTGGTATAAGTTGGTATGGATGTTATGGTTGAAGGAGGAGGAATATGAGGTCCTCCTTGGGTTACAACAATTTTGGTTGACTAGGAAGTAGAAGGAACATGTTTGTTGTATATCTCAACAATTATTTTCATAACTTGTAAGCCATCACCACTTTCAATAAAAAGATAAAGGTTTTCTATTGTAGGTATGGTAGTGGTGGAAATGTTTTCAAGGGATAAATCTTCTTGTAAATGTGCAAAATTATCATGAATACTAATGACTTTTTCTTGCGGAATGGAATTTTTTTGTGTGTCAACATTCATTGGATGGAAAGGTGAAGGCATAGTAGTGGTAGTATCCATTCCTAATACACCATTGTCCATACTAGGAGTAGGAGCTCTTGAGATTCCAAGGTCCACAACGAAAGTGCTATCATGGGAAGCCATGAGTCTAGAACTTTGTCTCACTCAAGTATTATCAATGGAGCACCAAACACTCATACAAGTACCACAAAAGATGGGGTGAATGAAAATGCAATGTAATCTAGGAGTGAAAAATATAAATAACAAAAATTATGCAAACTAAAACAGAGAAATAACAATAGAGAACATAAATGCAGTAATTACCTAGAAAATGCCTAAAAATGCAATAGAAAATGTCCAGGTAGACTGATTCACCCAGGGTGGTGAATGAGTCCAACTATGAGATTTTTTTTGTGTTTTTAAGAAAATTTAAAGCGATTTTAATACTTTTAAGATGCAAACTAAGGATGGAAATGCATATTTTCAATTTATTAATGTTTTAATATGCAAAAATGAAATCTAAATGATTCTTTCACTAATGCATTTTGAGAAACTCTAGGGTGCAAAAAAAAAAGAAAAACCTAATTGAATGTTGATGCAAATGAAACCTAGGATGCAAGATGCAAGTGAAATCAGAAAGATAAAGTGCTCAATATGTAGGTTCACCAAAATGAACCATAGACTTTGATGGAGGTCTATGGGCTACTTTTACACTCTTAGTGTTTTTCACCTAAAAGGAGAGAGATACACCCTCAAAATCAATGTGGTTCTATCAATATAATGCATGTATGATGTGATTAAGGCAAAATGAGATGATCAAAATGCAACTAAGCAATGTAATTGACTGACTATGAATGCAAAACCTAAGAAATATGTAATATTTGAAAACACAATGTGATATGAAAGCATGAACTAAAACAAGAATAAATGCAAAACAAAATTGAAAGTAGGTTGAACATAGTGCCCCTGGGAATTTGATAATCAATTTGGAGTGTCCTGGATGCTAACATAAATCAATGAAGATCACCAGTGGGACTCAATCGCCACTGATGGTGAATCAGTACTATTACTGGCAAAAACTCCTAGAAATTGGTTTCTGACTATCAAGATCCAAAATCTGATAAAATCTAGTTTTCCAGCCTTCAGGTGGGACTCATTGACTATTGATGGTGAATCATTCCTCTCACAAAATTCTGTGAAATTAGGGACCAATTTTGTAACACCTAATCTAAACTTTCCTTCTTGTCTGGTTGACAAAGTCAAATCTGTAGAAAATGGACTGTAGGTTGTCTCTAAGATTGAAATAGGATGTAGTTGACTTGAAACACTTTGTTGACTTCTTGACCACCTTTCAACACCTAATTGCTTGATAAATATACATACACAAGTCTGCAAACACACATACAAAAGGGGAAAAATAGTTAAGGGTTAGGTTATAGAGATTTTCCTTGGTCAAATCCCACTTTGGTAATCAAACCCTTAATGAAGAAACATAATGAAATGAACAAGGAAAGATGAATAAGCAACATGCAAATGTCCTAAACACACCACAACCTTGTTGAAGAAATCTAAAGATATTTCAATGGTTGCTCCAAGATGCTTAATTGATGCTTGATTAAATGATGCAACGTGCTTGAATGGATGATTGAATGCTTGAATGAATTATGATATTAGGAGATGTAAAATGAGGAGAAAAAAACTTATTTATACACAATTGTGCCTTACTAACTCAATAATACCTCATCATAAGCTAACATAAGGTAATTTTGAATAAAAACGTGAAAGAAATTTTGAAATATTTTGAATTTGGAGCTAAGAGGGACTCATTCACCACCCATGGTGAATGGGTCCCACCTTGGACTTGTAAGTGGGTGTCAGGAATTAAGTTCTATTTAATGTTGTTTGTCAAGTTTGCATTAAAAAATACACTTAATTAAGGCTTATGAGTGCATAAAGAAGTCAAATAAAACATAAGAAAGGTGTAAATAGTGAAATTAAGCCTAGAAAAATGTGAAATCTTGTTACAAGACTTTACAACACTTCAAAATAGGAGTTGATAAGTGATAAAAAGGTAACTTTTAGGTGAATTGTAATGAAAGGAGTATAGAAAAGTGTAGAAATTTTTTACAACACTTCACAACACCTTCACTTGAGATGCCATAATTTGAATTTTTAGGATTTAATGTGAATGTTTAAGTCACATTATAACATAAATCAAAGAAAAATAGACCAAGCATCATGAAGAAAGACCTAAAAGACCATGAAAATGTCAATGATCCATTTTTCTATGGTACACATATATGTAATCATATCTCCATAAAACCATTAATATATTATAAGCATTTATTCATAATCATGATCCATTTACATAATCATTTAGTCATTTATCGTTTATTTATCCATTTTCATATTTCATTATCCCATTTCATAAATATTAATCATCAGCATAGTCATAAATCATTTAACCATTTCTTAAATATTTAATTTGTCCATTTCATTAATCATTAATCTATAATCACTTAAATACATCCATTACACATGCATAATCATTATACTCATACATTAAATATTTTGATTCATCATCATATTCATATGCATATCTTTTATAAATCATTAATTCATCTTTTTTCATTAATCATTAAAATGCATTCATATATTTCATTAAATAATTTAAAATTCATAAATCAACTTCCATGAAATTAGCTCAAAATTGCACATTAAACTCATAAATCATTTCCATCGAATTAGCTCAAAATTGCACATTTTGAGCTTTCAAACACTAATCATCGCATAAATCACTCCACTCATTTCTCATTTCTCATTTCTCATTTTTACATTACACATTCATCTATAAAAACCTCCTCCTTATCACTTTTCGGGATACACACTTTTTATTTTAAAATTCAATTTCAAATCTCTCTTCTATTCATCACATCTTCTTGTTGCACTTGTGCTCATAAAAATCTAAGAGCATTAAATGCATAAATCAAGAATCATGGTGAAATAGGAAAACAATGGAGCTAATTTTCCTTTGAATGCATTTATTTTAGTTTTGCATAGTTTAGTTTTCATTTTTCATTTATGTTCTTTTAGAAAGGCTCTATTGATGATATGTTGGAATTTTGATTTGAATTTATAGATTAAATCATTCACTTTTTCAATTTTCAGCATATACAGTGGCTTTAACCCGTTGTCCTCTAAGGGTAATTATTCCTTTTGGCCCAAGCCTATAGAACCTATAAAACTATGAGAAGACTTCTTCTTCTTGTCCTATCAAAAGTTCAAGGAAAAGAAGATAGAAGAATTATCCCTTTGAAACATGGCTCCACCCACGACTGAGCCTACCATCCTAGATGAAACCATGCTTAAATCTAAAGAAATCCCAAACAACCAAGACCAACCTAAGACAAAAACCTCATCTACCTCCTACAAAACACCAAGAGACACTGAAAACAACCCCATCACACCTCCTAGAGTAAAAAAAGTATACAAAGTTAAAGAGAAAGTGGTCGAACAACCTCCTGTGGTTCCTTTTGTTCCTCCCCTTAGGGAAGAAAAGAAGCCTATGGTTGATCAACCCACTCCTACACAAATGCAATTTGAAAACATAACTAAAATAAATAGAGGTGCTAGAGAGCATAAACATAGACATCATGCCCTCGTTTGTATGTTACATGAAGAATTAAAAAAAAAAATCAAAACCAAAACTTGACTGAAGCAATGCATGATGACTCTACCCCTTGTCTGAAACAAGACAATCTAATACAACCACAACAAGAGTTGAAGCCTTCTTTAGACATTATCATTTAACCTCCTATTGTGATTAACTTGGATGATGATGACGAGGTCGCTAGAATTGATGAAGAGGTGCATAATGAATTGAATACATTGTTTTTCTCTTCCATAAGCTTAAATGACAATTTTCCTAAGAAAAGTGTTGAATTGGGTGTTGATCCTAGTTCCGCACTTGCTATTCTCCCTTTGGCTAGTTTTCTACCTTTGGTATATGATGAACATGATTGGGATGTAGACAACCTACTTTAGGTTGACTTGCATATGCCTTACTAGTCTTTTCTTTTTGTTTTCTTTTTCTTTTGTGTGATTGCATGTGTGTAATGTGATCCCCCATGTTTTTTTTTATTCTCTCTCTCTCTCTTTGTGACATTCCTCTATTTGTACCTTCCTTCTATATGTTGTACATAATTTATCTTTTCTCCTTTTATCTTTTTTATTTCTCTTTTTTTTTTTCCTTTTGGGGATAACCCAAGGCATCAAGGTATTCATGTATCTTCCATGTTGACTCAAAAAAATTACCTTTACTTTTATTTTCTTTTATCTTTTCCTTGTCTTGTGTTTCCCTTTTGGGGATGATGTAAGGTGTCGAGACATTCATGTTTCTTCCATGTTGACTTGAAAGTTTTTTATTTGTTTTTTCTCTCTTTGTGTCATTCTTCTAGTTCTATGTGTATTTGGGGAATGATGATAGTTCTGACCTCTCTAAGAACATTGTAGCAAGAACATACTGATCCCAAATCCATAGATCCCTTATGTGTTTGGATTTTCATTTTTGGAGAAACCCCTCTCTTTTATTTTTCTCTTACATGGTGTAGCTTTACTTGGAAACATATGACTTGGCATAGGGCTTTTCAAGTTAGCTCTCATGTCTTCTTTGTTATTTGCATTTATCATTTGCTAGTTTAAAGTAATTACTCATAGCATGGTGTTTATAAATTTATTTAAAGTGGGGCCATTCATTGGTATTTTTCTTTTTCATGGTTCATGGTACAGTCTTCTTACTTTATATGATGTGTTTTTCACTTTGTGGATGACATTGGGTGTGATGTCTTTGAGGAGTGTGATCTCTCTTAGCATATTACATTCCTCTTAGTGGCTTGATGTGACACACGACATCCCCTAAGTTGTGAATTTTATATTCTTTGATTGGTCCTCTCTTGGAGATGTTACACACAATGTTCCCTAAGTTAAGACCTCGCATGAACTAAGCATTGACTCCTTTGAATGTTCTTTACATTTTATATTTTGCATTTTGAGTTATACGGCCACTTTGCATACAACAACTTGCATGCTTGTGGACCCATCTTGTTTGTTAATAAGCTCCAAGCATATGATTGTTTTTTCGTCTCATGAAGCTAGAAAACCATTTTTGCATGGTGCCTTATCAAAGTTATCAAGAGGTATAACTATGGTATGGTTTGAGCAGGAAGTTACTGAGGCATGACTTTTACCATAGCCACTCACGTGTGTGTGAGTGGATACTAGCCATGAGTGTATGTTTCTCACCTTCTTGTAATTATCACCTAGTGGAAAGCTAGGAGTTTTGTTGCCTCAGAGTATGCATTTTTTGAACAAACAGCCTAGATATAATCCACATTGTGATGGACAAACAGTCAAAGCTTGATCTGACTCTTTTAAGGTTTACCTTTTCCTTTAGTCCTTGACAGTGCATGGTTGTGCTTTTTTGATGGTCTTATACAATTATCATGTGTGTTCTTGTGTGCCTATGTTGGTTCACCATGGGATCTTGATCCTAGGGGCTCGATCACCCCTCTTGATCATTTGTGTTGTATCTTACTAGAATTAGTACACTTGGACCACTCTTGATGTGTGTTTTTCTACTTTAGCATGAGTTTGAAGCAAGTTCATCCTTTGACTAAAGTGGAGGCTAGATGTGGCAATGAAAAAGTATCCCTTCTACTTTTCCTTGCTTGTTTGGGCCCTCCTTGTGAATTAAGCTTAATGGTTCCTTGATTTAGTGTTGCAATGTGCTTTACACATTTACATTAAATCTTGGGTCCTTGTGAACTAATGAATTTAAATCGTACCTTGATAAAGTGTTGTGAAGTGTTGTAGCACATTTTCACACATTTCTAAGGTTTTATAAAATAACTACATATCTAATAAACCTCTTTTAACCTTAATCTAACCTTATTTGGAGTGTTGTAAAGTGTTGTAACATACTTTCACACTTTTCTAGTGTTCTCATTAATAATTGGGCTTTCTTATGCTTTAATTGGCCCTATATTGCATCCACAAGCTTCATTTATTACATCTTTTCAAGGATAATCCCAACACAAATCATCAACCAATCATAATTTAGGTGTTTTAGGCTTGAATGCTAATATTTAGTAATTTGGGACTCATTTACCACCTTCGGCGAATGAGTCCCACCTAAATTTTTGGGTCTCAAACCTGGTTTAACACAGTTCTAAGAATTTTTAAAATTGGTCCCAAAATTTAGGCCTAGTGGGACTCATTTGCCACCTTGGGCGAATGAGTCCTGTGTGGCTCAAAATCAGAATTAATTCAAAATTTTAGTGGGATTTTATCCTCCTAGATCTAACATCAGCTTGTAGTGTTGTAATTTTAGAAATTATTTCATAATTGAGTATAAATACAAGGTTATTTCATTCATTTTCACCTAAGACTTTTGTGAGAGCATTCCTAATAGCAAAGTTGAGTTCACAAGAGCACTCAAGTGTTTTCAAGAGCATTCAAGAGCAAATTATCAATCATTTGAGAGCAACATTCAAGCATCATTCATCATGTCAAGGATTTCATGCATCATGTTTGTTTTGGAGCTAACAATTGGGATGTAGGATTTTGAGATTCAAGCAAACATTACATTCAATATCTATCCAATTCAAACAAGAGTCAAGATCTACATCCATTGGAGCCATCTCAATCATAGTTGTTACACTTTATTGCAAGTGTTTGGTGAGTTGCAACATTGTCATTCGTTCATTCATTTCTCCATTCTTATTTTATTTCATTTCAAAGTTTGATTATCAGCAAGGGGTTCGACCAAGGAAAACCCCTATCCACTAACCCAAAAGCATTTTTCCCTCTCCTTTGTGTGTGATTTGCAGGTCTAGCTTGTAGATTTCCTAAGGAGCTAGATTGCAGAAAAGTTATCAAATCATTCAAAGTTGTCAAAGTTGTCATCAAGCCTTGGAGAACATTGGAGAAGACCTATAGGTTGCAAATCAAGGTTTTAGATTCAGAAATCAATCAGGAAGGATAAAGCAAAAAGAGAAGAGCAAGATCTGAATTTGAAGCTTAAGAAAAGCCTAACTAGAATGATTTGCCAATTTTGGCGAATGAGTCCCAGTTTTAGTTAAATTTCAAATTCTTGCAGATTCAGATACCCTTTTGGCAGATTCTTGTTCTTGCACAGTTTTCTAGATTTTGGACTGATTCATCCAGATTGGTGAACAAGTCCCAATCAACATTAAAATTAGATTTTCTAGTGTTCCAAACCTCCATCTAGCCATTTCCAGATTTCCAGGTGCACACCTTCTATCTCACATCCCTTTGTTTTACTTTATTTGCATTTCTAGGTCATTTAAATCAAGTTTGCATCATATTAGGGTTTTCACATTTTATCATTTCATTGTATTTTCCAAGTCTAAACTTGGTGGTGAACCCCTTATTTGCTTACATTCAGCTTCTAGGACACCCCTATTGTAAGATCTCTTTCTCTTTTGCATTAAGATCTCTTGGGCTATCTTTGAGTGGAATATCTTGAAAGTGGGTGTGCTCTATGTTCTAAACCATATGATAGCACTTAATAGCCACCATTTTAAGAGGTTCCAAAAGTAAATCATATACATATAATACTCACATTTTCAACATAAAATAGAGATCCTTCTTTTTAAACTAATGAAAAATCAAAACAAGAGCTAAAATAACTTTTCAATAAAGAAACAAGAAAGCCATTGAAACAAACTGTAGATCTTGCATTTAGAAAACTAAACTAATTTAAATGCATATTCATCCAAAAGCATAGAAAAATGCCAAAAGAAGTCATTTTTTTTAGTTAATCATCTTATTGAAAATATTTATCTTTGGAAAAAATAAAAAGAAAAGGAAGCTGAATTGTTTATTTTTTGGATTTAAATAGTTCATTATAGTTATGCATGCATTTAAAATTGAAAACTAAAATGCCAAAAACACAACTTGGTAGGTCCTTCCACAAGTAGCTCAAAGCCTCCTAAACATAGAAAAAATTCCAAACATCTTGGTGAGAAGCCAAGATTTGAAAAAAAGAACTCAAAGAAAATAATCAAGGCAATTAAGGAAGGTCAAATTAAGATCATCAAAATCACTCTCCTAACCTTTCACTTCTCCATCTCACTTCACATATTAAGTCCATGTATCTTTAAGTTATAAAAAATTGGATAGATATCATTATAGATGAGATAAGTGTGACTCAACTAGCAACCAAAGTAATCAAGCACGAACAAGTGAGACATTACATACAAATCTTATGACAGATCAAACCAATGATATTCCATAATTTTTATAGAAAAAATATTTAAAGTAGAAAAACAACACCACAACAACTTTTTGTCTAATGCTCCTTAGGAGCTTAAATGCCATTTGATAGGTTTAATAGCAAATCACACTAAGGTTGTCATTTCTACTCCATGATTGACTCAGATAGATGCACCCTCATATTGACAAGACAATACCACCCATCAATATTGTCAACCAAAACCAAGTGAATACAACAAATAATCAACAATTAAACATCATCCTTATTCATGGTATGCTCATTCCTTACAAAGAAGATATTCTTATAAATACTCTCTTGATCGATAAACATTTTTAATTCAAACATGAATGATTTGTTTCTAGAATAAACATACAGCAAGCTTGCATATAATTTTTCATCCCTCATTTCTACACAATATTGATGAACCAGATTTGAAGATCACACTAATGCAAATGCATTAAATCTTAATCACTCTCTTGAGAGCATGAACATGCTATAAAATGAATTTAGTAAATTATTTAATGTTCGATTGAGGTCACTAAATAATCTCCTCTCTTCCCATCATCCTGCATTACTTTTAATAATTTGTGCAAAATAGTATTTGATATGTTTCAAACTTGTGGAAATAAAATTTCGATTTCTTTCTTTCTCGAGATGTGAGGAAAATGATGCGCAAATAACTTATCGTTTCGCTTCCGCTCTCGGGTTGTGACCCTCAAGCTTTCAACAAAGGATTTCAAATCTTATTTTATTCCTCATACAAATACAAATGAACCGCCTTCTTGAATCGCGTGTTCGCGCAGAAGAAAATGAAACTGCTTTTCTCCTTCACATGTCGTAATTTTGACGTGAAAAGTTGGTGTAACAAAATTTCTGTGTAAAAATCAAGTTGAGCTGTCACGGTTGTCGGAATATTGTCTCCTCTGTAAAGTTTTCAAAGATAACCTCTCGATTTGAACTGAACTTTTCTTTTAAACTTTTCACATAGAAGCCAAAGCGTGCCATTTATGTTCCCACGATTCAACATACAATGAATTTTGTTTTAGTGTGAATCGGTAGAATTCATTGAATTATTTACAGTTTCAATCTTATAACTTTCAATACGTAAAACATTAAAATACCAAAGAAAAATTTATTTCAAGAGTAAACAACCCATCTAAACGTGCATGTGGGGAGATATATTTTCAATGCATGACCCAGCGATCAAAACAATCAATTTTCTCAATGAGAAAGTTTGACAATTTTGATAATGATTTTTCATTAACACTATGTCTGGTGCCAAGAAGCAAATGAATACATCTAAAACTCTATAGTAATAAAAAATGATTCCAAGATTAAATAATTAATCTAAACGTGAATATGGGGAGATATTTTCTCAATGCATAACCCCAAGGATCTAAATAATCAATCTTCTCAACCAAAAAGTTAGTTTGACAATTTTCATAATAATTTTTCATTAAACACTACACCTGGTAACAAAAAGTAAATGAATATATCTACAAGTCTGTAGTAAGAAATTTTGGTTCCAAGATTAAACAATCAATCTAAACATGCCTATGGGGAGATATTTTCTCAATGCATGGCCCTAGTGATCCAAACTATCAATCTTCTCAACCAAAATTTTAGTTTGATAATTTTGATAATGATTTTTCATTACCACTGTACTTGGTGCCAAGAAGCAAATATTGTTTAAAAGATTTAAATGTTGACATCATCGAGGTGGGGATAATGGCATGCTCAAGATGATAACTTGTCTCTGGCTAAATCTAAAGAAAGATGATAAAAGTGTGTGAACTATTTTGTTGTAGTAAATTTAGTACATAAACAATGCAATAACCATTCTTATATAAAAATGAGTAGAAGTAAAAGTAATTAGAAAATTAGAAAATGACTAGTTCTATGGTATTGTTGAGTGTCATATCCATACACATTTACTAAATAATTAGACTTGAAATGTAGGCATCAACTTTAGATTCAAGGCTCTTTCATTGATTTGTTTATAATATCTTTCATACTTTTATATATGATTATGTTGTTTCATTATGATATGGTATAATTTTGTCTATTTATATAATTGGGTTTATTTAATGCGAGTTTATCTTATCTTGTTTTGCACTTTTAAATTCTATACATTTATAAAGATTTGTACTTTGTGAATTTGGTATAGTCAAGAAGGATCTTGTAAGAGTTTTCTATGTAAGTATTGTAGTATAAAACTTTCTCAATTGTGAGTCTAAGCCTTTTGATTTTCTTGTAAGGTTTGATGAGATGGAACATATGCAAACATAGTATATGTAAAGTGGAGTATTTATTAAAGGAATATTTTTTATGATGTAAATTGATCAAGATATGCTTTATCAATATGATTCCAAGATATAACTCAAATATTTAAGATGTTTTTTCTCTATTATGTTAAATTATTTTGACTAGAGCTAGGACCTAGATAGATTTACATTTTCAATATACTCCAAACACTTGTACAAACATACCTTCCATCTTGTCATTCAATCTTCACCATCCACTTATTTTCTCTATATAATCCCAGTTGCTCACATCTCGTTCCATCTCACATTTTAGTGAAACCTCATCCATTGATCAAGCATCTTTCATTCTCTTCTACTACATTTCAAGAGGTTAGGAAGCATGTCTATAAAATTTAATTATATCCCTTGATCTCATCATTTATTTGAGCTCTCTAAATCTCATTTGAGAAGCCTTTTCAAGAAAGGTTTTCCAAAGAACATTGATCCATCAATCACATTGTAGCCACATGTTATCATATAAAGTAAACTCATAAGTATAAGCACTCACATCACATATTCTTTATCATTTGGAGCACATAAAAAATATTTAATGGAGATTTGATGCTTAGTTTAATTATATTTAATAATTTAAATTTGCTACCATTTTTCAACTTAGTTGTATGTCAATATTTTAGTACAGGAGTTTTGTATATGTTTATGCATCAAATTCATCTTATATAGCTCAAATTAGACATCCATAATTTTTGCATGCCTAGTGTGAGTCTTATCTAAATACTAATCCTCCCTTTGGAAGCTTTCAAGTGTGTTTTTTTTTTAGGATTTTATATGTTAAAGGTTTATGGAATCTTCATCCTTTTTTGTATCATCTATATAGAAAATTTATTTCAACTTTCAATCGTAGCATTTATAGAGGGAATTTATTTCAACTTTCATTCTTAGCATCTATACAAGGCATTTATTTGAACTTTCAACATAGACAACATGTTGCATGGTGCCTCTAAACATCCAATGGAATTTACATTGACAATACACCCTTATAGCACTTTATCCCTACCTTGTGTCACCCTTGTAGATCTTTCCATTTCACACCCTTAAAGTTAATATTGTTTATTTATAGGTTCCCTTCTCAATGAAATATTACTAGCATTGTAATGTATGTGTATGAAATTTTATTATATCATGATATTTTTTTTAGGTTTTTTTTTTCTATCTTCACTAGAGTTTTTATGGTTTAATTTCATTATCATTTGACCCTATTTTTATGTCTTCATACCCAGGTTTTTCTATGTGACATCTTTAGAAGCATTTCCTAGCTTTGATTTTTTAGGATTTGGAGTTCCTTTTTGGTTTATATTCTATGCTAATGCTCGTTTGTTAGACCTTTTTTCATAAGCAAGACATTGTGCGGAACCTATGCCTTAGCTCATGGAAACCCTATAAACCCAACGTTTCCTTACATCCTCTATACTTCTTGTGCTATTATAAGCTATCCAAATCCTTCTGAACCCTTTTTGTATTTTTTTTTACTTTTAGTTGCTTTTTTGTCTTTAACTACTCTTATAATTCTTGCTAACCTATATCTTGCAAGAGTTTAAAATGATTTTTTTAGGCTAACCCTCATATTTTTTAGGATTTATAACCTTTTAGTGCATACAACAAGTTGTGTTGTACCCTTCCATTTCTTATGGCTCCTATAGATCTATATGATTCCCTTGCAATTCCCATAATTATTGTGTCTATATTAGTTTGATTTTACATTTATTATTCTTTGGTTTTTCTTGCATCTTTTGAGTGGTATGTGTCCCCTCTAACTTAACACCTATATATTTCCATTATTTTGAGCATGCGAATTTGATTTCCTTTTATATGTTTTACTAACTTGAAATTTTGTTTAATGAATACCTGGATCATTGAAACTAATAACATGTGGTTTTGTACGATTATTTGCAAATAAGACTCATTTTTACACCTTTAAAACATATTTTTCAAAAAAATGAATTTCAATGCTAAAAATATTGTTTGGTCAAAATTCTTGTTTTAGCATTAAAATTAATTTATTTCTTCACTATTCCAATGTCTGCTTCTATATGAGCTTCCCTCACACCCAAGGGTGAACTTGTAAATAAAAATCAATCATTACTCTGAACTTTTTCTCTCTTTAGAGGATATTCCCAAGGATTTTATCAATTTAAGGCATGGCCCAAACCACATGCACTAGTGCAATATCTAGAAACGGGGGAGAGAAAAAATGTATCTTAAAGGAGCACCATAATTTTAAAAATAAATATTGCTAACCATTTTTTTATAGTGTTAAGGTGAACTAGAATAGGAATTTTTCTTGAACACGAGGTTCTAGATGAGTTCATGCTCATATAATTAAGCCACGTGTAACCTTGTTTACAAAAAAGATACCCCTAAAAATAATTTTTATTCGGGTTTATGATACAAATTAATTTATATCTTAACTATCCCAAAGTTTGCTTATGTATGATATCCTTTGCACCTTAGGGTGATCTTGTGGATGAAAAACAAGTATAACAATTTTGTCTCTTTTTAGTGGGTAATCCATAAGATTTCATCACCTTAGAGGATGGGGCACACCACATGTACTATTGGAGTATAACAAGTGGGAGAGAGAAAATTATACCTTGAACCTGAGCTCCATCAAGTTTTTCTAAACCTTGCTACACCTTTTTTTATAGAGATAAGGTGAAGTGGAATTGAAATTTTCCATGAACATAATCTTGTAGATGGGCTTAGGATATTTGCAGGATCATCATGGAAAATAGGCCCTTAAGTCGTGAAAAATTTAAAAAAATCAGAGTTAGAAAACTTAACATAAAAATTTGAATAAGTTATCTGTATTATTTCAAAAATATGTAAGAATAGAATCTATAGAAAATTGAATGTAGTTTCTAAACTGCTAGGTTTATTTAAAACAAAAAAATCTATTTGGTGAAAATTTGAAATTTCAATGTAGTAGTTCAATTTCGGAAAAGGTAAGAGTAGGTGTTTGTTTGACCACCTAACCATAATAAAATGATAATATTTTTTTATAGTATTTTAAATATAAGTAGAGGACACATGTCTCAATATGATGCATACTTTTTAAAATGTTTTTCCAAGTAAATAATTAATTATGAATTTTTAATTACAACTTTTAAAAAATATTAAAACTCGTATGTTTGACCACCTTAACTTGGTCAAAACTTCATTAAATTCATTTTTTTAAAAATCCTATAGTATGTGAAGCATAGAATGTGACACATGTTTCAGATTCAAAAAAAGTGATATTGTTTGAAAGCTATAGATTTTTTTCAATCAGCCTTTAGATTAAGACTTTAGTCATAATTCAAATAGAAAATGAATAATAATTAATTATTAAATTCAAAGTAAAGCATAATTTATATTGGTGGAAAATTGAGAATCTCTTTTAAAAACCCATTTCATTTCATCAATTTTGGGTAAAAAAAATATCGTCAACCACATACCCTACACATAGCCATCATATTGTCACTTTTTGGCCCATGATGATCCTGCACATACCCCTCATGTTCATAATATTAAGCCTCACATACCCTTGGGTATATAGAAGGCATCCCTAAAAATATTCTTTCTTAGAATAAAACCTTTCATCCATGTTTGATTCTAATGCATTACTAAGCAATTAGCACCATAAATTTACTCACCATGTGCCTCTAGGAATGAGTATACTAGTTATTTTTACTCTGTCCTTGCACAATAGAGTGATTTTGAGTGATCAAAAATGTCTAGTTTTTTACCATATTTCCTAAACATCACACATATAAAAGGCATATTGGTGGTCTTGTGATCATTCACACATCCATTACTTGAATAATCTAGGTTATTGGTGTGTTTTCTTTATTTTCTATTATTCTAAACCCATGCATTCACTCCTTAAAACAAGGAATCAAAACTTATTCATCCAAAATACATTTTCAAAAATCAACATCTAACCCTTTGAATCCAAAAAAATAATATTCAAAATCAAATTCTAAACCAATAGTTAAAAGCCTCATCCCACAATCATAATACACCCCATCCTTTTTGACACATCATCTTAATCAAAAATAATTTCAATCAATCATGCAAACCTTAATCCACCATCCCTATCCTAAAATACAATAATTCTAATTCTAATCCTTAAACATCATCCACTACCCTAATATTATTATCCACCATCAATCCCCAATTAGCAAAATTAAATCTCCATCTTTTGGAGAATATCATAATAAAATTTCAAAATTCTATTGCAAATCAAAGGCATCCTAAAGGTTGAAGCTCTTAACTAAATCATATCACAATCTTCATATCTATTAATCAATCAACCTACACCTGCTCATCCAAATCATAAATCGAAATCCTTGTCCTAACCCAAAGCCTTAGGTAATGTCAATTCATTGTCCTGTCCCCGCATCTTAATTGCATCCTAATTCATCATATCAATCATCCCCTAATCTAATGATAATCATCAAAAATCCAAACCTAACCAATGATCAAGTTCCTAAGATCAATCATTAAGATTTATTTAAGGATTTTTAAGACCTTGGCCAGCCTTAAGTATAGCAATCGAAAATAAACTTCTCACTTAAGAACGTTGCCTGTAAGTATAGAAAGCGTAAATAAAACAAAATCATCATAAGTTCTTGATCCTTCATTCTTCATCTAATCCAACTCCATCCCAAAACGCCAACCAATTCGTAAAATCTAATCTTATCAAAAATTTGAACTTTTAAATTTATCAAAAGTGCAAAGTTTAATCCCATCCAAACCCAATCAAATCCAAATCATCGAATACAACCAACGCCACCATCTACCTATCCAAATTGAAACTGAATCAAAATTAAAGCCTCAAATCAATCTTAAAGTAAAATATCGCATAAAAATCGAGCCTATCCTAAGTATACAACGCTAAATCCAAATCAAATAGAATCTTCAAATGTTCTGATCCTTCATCAACCACTTCAATCAAATCTTCCAAGGTTCTCGAATTTGAACTGATGTTTTCACATGGAAGCCAAAGCATGCTTTCTACGTTCACACTATTCAACATTGAATGACTTTTGCTTTAGTGTCAATCGATAGAATTTGCTGAACTGCAGCAGATAGTCAAACTTTCAATTTTATCACATTCAATGCATCGTCGCAATAAGAATTAAGTGTATATAACCATTTTGATAAGTTTGATTGTGGTTTGAAAATTCAAATTTACTAAGCGTCAACATGGCGAGATATTTTCTCAAACTCTGCATGACCTCAGCGATTTAAACAATAAATCTTCTCAACCAAAAAGTTAATTTGGTCTGGGTTAAATAAAAAGTATAAAGACTTTCGCAAACCTAATAGTTCCATCAAAATAAATTGATGTTAAATTTATGATGATTTATTAGAAATTTATCTATTAAATGTAGGAGACAACAATGTTCACTAGTAAAATGTCCCAACAGGTAGTAGAGTTGGGCTTGGGCAGTGGGTTTGCTCCCCATTGATCTCGGGTTTGACTCCACTCTCGGGTTTAAGAGGTGGGACTTTTTGCCGGTGGGAGATCTCACTTGTAGGGGACTAGTCTTGCCCTAGCTCACCTCAAGTACCCGAGGTTCGAGGACTGCTAGACTAGGTCACGGGAACACCCCTTAATATCAAAACAAAAAATATTCACTAATAAAATAATTAACAACACGACATCTTATGATGCTAGATATTTAAATATATAATAATTAATGATTTTAGTTCATTTATATTAATAAACATTTTATTTATTGAGATATTAAATATAAAATGAAATTAATATATTTAACTTCTTAAAAATAACTTTACATCACTATCATTTGTTTACTATATTTGTTCACTAGTGATGATGATATCATGTAACCCACTACAAGCATCTCTTAGCTAAATAGCAAGCTCCTACATAGAATTCATGTTGCATTCAATTCTTTAAGATTTTTCCTTTCAACAATTTCAAGTGACAAATATTCCTCACTAAATCTTCAATTTAATCAACAACCTTCCCACAAATTTTAAACTACTTTTTCTAGTTCTATGAAGAGAATTATCATAGAATTAATGGATAAAATACACAGAAGAATTTGAACATCTATGTACACAAGCATTGTAAGCTCCAAATAATATTTTCAAAAAGATAGAGGTTCATTTACTTTATCTGCAGTTGTTCAATATATTTTATTTTTAAAAGTAGTAGTTTAGAAGTAATAAATAAATAACATTCTTACAAGGGGTCGTGCTACTCGATTGCTGCAGTCTAATAAAAATAAAAATAAAAAAACATTCTTAGAAGGGAATGCTGATTATAATAGGTACAATTTATTTATTTTAAAATCATTCTTCAAAGTAAATCATATGTAAACAATATTCACATCTTCAATAGAGATCCTTCTTATCAAACTAATGAAAAATCAAAACAAGAGATAAACTAACTTTCTAATAAAGAAACAAGAAATTCATTGAAACAAACCATATATCTTGCATTTAGAAAATTAAATTAATTCAATTGCATGTGCATCTGAAAGTATAGAAAAATGCCAAAAGAATTCATTTATTTGTTAGTTAATTATCTTATTGAAAATATTTATCTTTGGAAAAACAAAAAGAAAAAGAATATTAATTGTTTATTTTTTGGATTTAAATAGTTCATTTTAGTTAATCCTGCATTTAAAATTGAAAACTAAAAAGTCGAAACACAACTTTGTAGGTCCTTCCACAAGTAGATCAAAGCCTCCTAAACATAGAAAATATTTCAAACAGCTCAGTGAGAAGTCAAGATGTGAAAAAAAAAAAAAAAGAATTCAAAGAAAATAATCATGGGAATTAAGAAAAGTGAAATTAAGATAATCAAAATCACTCTCCCAGCCTTTCACTTCTCCATCTCACTTGACATTTTATGTCCATGTATCTTAAAGTTATGGAAAATTGGATAGATATCATTGTAAATGAGATAAGTGTGACTCAACTAGCATACAAAGTAATCAAGCATGAACAAGTGAGACCATACACACAAATCTTATGATAGACCAAACCAAATGATAGTGCATAATTCTTATAGAAAGATTATTTGAAGTATAAAAACAACACCACAATAACTTTTTGTCTAATGCTCATTAGAAGATTCATATCATTTGAGCACATTTCATACCAAATCACACTACAGTTGCCATTTCTACACCATGATTGACTTAGATAGATACACCCTCATATTGACACCACAATACCACCTACCAACATTACCAACCAAAACCAAGTGAATATAGCAAACAATCAATAATTGAACATCGTCATTACTCATGATATGCTCATTCCTTACAAAGAAGATATTTTTATAGATACACTATCGATCCGAAAATATTTTTTATTCAAATATAAATGATTTACCACTAAAATAAACAAAAAATAAACATGTAATTTTTTTATCCCTCATTTGTGCACAATATTCATGAAGCAGATATGGATATCACAATAATACAAATGCATTAAATCTTAATCACTCTCTTGAGAGCATGAACATGCTATAAAATAAATTTAGTAAAGTATTTAATTTTCGATTGATGTCACTAAATAATCTCCTCTCTTCACATCATCCTACATTACTTTTAACAATTTGTGCAAAATAGTATTTGATATGTTTCAAACTTGTGGAAATAAGCTTTCGATTGCTTTCTTTCTCGAGATGTGAAGAAAATGAAACTAAAGCTTTTCTTCTTAACATGTCGTAATTTGGACCTGAAAAGTGGGTGTAACAAAAATTTTGTGTAAAAATCAAGTTGAGCTGTCATGGTTGTCGGCATATTGTCTCCTATGTAAAGTTTTCAAAGATAATCTCTAGATTTGAATTGAAATTTTCTTCTGAACTGCTTACATAGAAGCCAAAGCGTGCTATTTATGTTCATACGATTCAACATACAATGACTTTTGTTTTAGTGTGAATCCATCAAATCCATTGAAAAAGTTTTAGTTTCAATTTTATCACTTTCAATATGTTAAAAAAATAAAATACCAACCACTTAAATATATCTGAAATTCTATAGTAAGAAAAACTGATTTCAAGAGTAAACAACTAATCTAAATGTGCGTATAGAGAGATATTTAATTTTTCAATGCATGGCTCGAGTGATCTAAATAATCAATCTTCTGAACCTAAAAGTTAGTTTGACAATTTTGATAATGATTTTTCATTAACACTGTACCTGTTGTCAAGAAGTAAATGTTGTTTAAATGATTTGAATGTCGGCATCATCAAGGTGGGGAAAATGATATGCTCAAGATGATTACTTATCGTTGGGTAAAGCAAAAGAAAGCTGATAAAAGTGTGTGAACTATTTTGTTGTAGTAAATAATATGTAAACAATGCAATAACCATACTTATATAATTATGAGTTGAGATAAAAGTAATTAGAAAATTAGAAAATGATTAGTTCTTTGATATTGTTGAGTGTCCTATAGATACACACTTAGTAAATAATTAGATTTGAAAGGTAGGCACCAACTTTACATTCGAGGCACTTTGATTGATTTGTTTATAATATTTTTCACATTTTTATATATGATTATGTTGTTTCATTATGTTACGGTATAATTTTGTCTATTTTATATAATTGGGTTTATTTAATGTGAGCTTATCTTGTCTTTGTTTGCACTTTTAAATTCTATACATTTATAATGATTTCTTCTTTATGAATTTGGTATAGTCGAGAAGGATCTTGAATAAGTTTTCTATATCAATATTGTAGTGTTATCCTTCTTCAATTGTGAGTCTAAGCCCTTTGATTTTTTGGTAAGGTTTGATTAGATAGAACATATGCAAATATAGTATACCTAAAGTGGAGTATCTATTAATGGAATGTTATTTTGATCTAAACTACTCAAGATATGTTTTATCAATATGATTCTAGGATCTAACTCAAATATTTAAGATTATTTTTCTATATTATGGTAAATCCTTTTGACTAGAGCTAGGACCTAGATAGATTTACATTTTGAATATACACCAGATGCTTGTACAAACTAACCCTCCATCTCATCCTTTAGTCTACGCCATCCACTTATTTTTTCCATGTAATCCCTCTTGCCAACATCTCATTGCATCTCACATTTTAGTGAAACCTCGTCCATTGATCAAGCATCTTTCATCTTCTTCTATTGCATTTCAAGAGGCTAGGAAGCATGTCTATGAAATTTAATCATAACCCTAAATCTCATCCTTTAATTTGAGCTCTCTAAATCTCATTTGAGAAGCCTATTAAAGAAAGGTTTTCCAAAGGACATTGATCTATCAATCACATTGTAGCCATATGTTATCAAATAAAGTACTTATAACCAAAAGCACCAACATGTCAAATTATTTATCATTTGGAGAACATAAAAAATATTTAATAGAGGTTTAATGCTTAGTTTAAATACATATTTTACAATTTTTATTTTCTCCCATTTTTTTCTTACATAGTTGTATGTATTATATTTTAGTTCAAGGGGTTTATTATATGTTTATGCATCCAATTCATCTTATATAGCTCAAATTAGACATCCACAATTTTGGCATGTCTAGTGTGGCCGTTATCTAAATACTAATCCTTGCTTTGGAAGCTCTCAATTTAAAAAAAAAAAAAATCTATGTTTAAGGTTTTTCGCATCTTCATCCTTTGTTGTAGCATATATATGGATCATTTATTTCAAAGTTATATTGTAGCATATATAGAGGGCATTTATTTTTAGTTTCATTCATAGCATCTGTATGAGGCATTTACTTCAACTTTCAACATAGACAACATGTTTCACATGGTTTCTTTACAAAGCCTATGGAATTTACATTGACAACACACCCTTATAGAAATTTCTCCATACCTTGAGTTACCCTAGAAGATCTTTCCATTTCAAACCTTTAATATTTTTATTTATATTTTCTCTACCCTGTGAAATATTACTAGCATTGCAATTATTGTTTATGAACCAAGGTGACAATGTATCATTCACATGGACTAACTCTCAAATAATAGGTTATACTAGTACATGCAAGCCATTGAAAATCCTTGGTGACTCATGTCATGGAATAAAACATCAGTGAGAGAAGGTCCTTATAAAAACAAAGTGATAAGATGGTGTTAGTTGATATATGCATTGAGCAACATCATACGTAAAGGTGTCTCTAAACATGCAAGGTTGATAAATTCCTTGGTGGATTATGTATATAACAATCAACAAGCATGAGGATGGCCTCTTCTACACAAAGATATTTCTAGATTTAGTGGATGTTGTAAGGGGAGAACCAAAAATAAATTATAGAAGACAAAAAGAGCACCCCCCTATGTATACCAATCAAAACACACCAATATATATAAAGATCAAGATGGTCTTGTGTAGGAATAATATGGGTCAAAAGAATTTTTTTTAAAAGATCAACTAATAATTACATTCATCCATCATGCCTCTTGTGAAATTAGTATGGGTTATGACTGTCTGGATTATGCTAGGTATGGGAAGGATGTAGATTGAAAAGTAATAGTTGTTGAGAGACATAGATATTGGGAAATAGTAATGTTGATAGTATTTTTTTTAAATAATTGAACTTAATTATGATATTATATTTTACACTATGTCCAATATGTGATTGGTTTGTGGTATAACTTTTGTTTATTATTGAGTTCAATTCTACAAAATCTTAGCATGGTGGGAAAATATCAGTATAGTAGGATAAGCTCAATGTATTATATAATCTCTTTGTAATGGTGTGTGTAGTGTAGGAACCTTATTTCTAGAATGGATCACCTAAAGTATGTAAGGTATCTGATAAGATCAATTCCTCAAAAAAAGTTAGGCACTTTCTCCCAACAAAAATGAGGGATATGAAATGGTAGTGAAGTTGTGGACGAGTAGACAAGATATTTCATGATAATATGCTCAGATGAGTGATGTATAATGAGACTGGTTTACTTTTAAAATCCTTTAATTTCATGTTAATATTTTCTATAAACACAAATAATGGAAGGGAAATGAAATTTTTCTATTATCTAGAAGTTGAGACTATTGAAATGCAAGGATGATGACATCATTGGGTAAAATTTAGTATTTAATTAACTAAGATATAACTAATCCATGAAAAGTCTATGAAGTTTTACTAGTGTAATGTTGGTGTTGGAGTGCCAAATCAAATATAGATTTGTAATATTGGTGTAAATTTTATTATTTAATTAAATAAAATACAACTAAGCCAGGATAAGTCTATTAAGTTTTAGTGGTGTAATTTTGGTGTTGGAGTGGCAAATCAAATATAGATTTGTATAAAATCTATATGTGGGAAAGAGAAGGATTAATAGGTGGATGGGTGATTGGAAGGCATATCAATCAAATAGATGATATCATGATAAATGGTGTAATGTGACTATTATATATAGTGCCTACAAGCATATTTTCATTGTGGTACATACCCAAGGGACCACCAAAGTGGTTTTAACCATTGGATATATACTATTTATCTTTATATTTATTTTTAATTATTTGATCCTTTAATTTTTCTATGTATTTTTTAACTATTTGGGCATTCCTTAGATTAAGTGTGAAACTTCTTGAGGTGGATGATGTTAATTCTTTTTTCTAGTGCCTAACCTTCTAATGTAGTATTAGGTTATTGAATTGCAATTGGAAATGATTATGAATGGACCTATCCAAGTAGGTTCAAAGTTTCCTTTATTTTCTCTATTTTATAAATTTATTTGATTGTCTTTAAGAATGTAGTCATCAATCTCAAACTGATGGATTTTTATCATTTTATAGCTATTCCATAGTCTATTTTGACAATTTTGGAATCGATATGCCTCATCCAATAGCTCTCGCTCATGTAATAATGTGATTAGATACACTTTCTCATCAATGAGGTACTATAAAGAGATTCATAGTGAAGGGAGTTTGACCTCAATTGGAAAGTTTTCTTTAGATCCAAACAAAAGTGGATAAGGTTTTATACTACTTTATGTATCTACATTGTTGGCAAGTTGATTGTCATTGATGTCAAAAGGATATCTGAGTCATATCAAAATGGGATTTTGTTGATTGATGTCTAAAGGGAATGAGAGGATGTCAAAAGGAGAAGACCAATAGCATTCTAGATATTAGTGAAGTAAGGTGGATCAACCTCAAGAAGAATGGTGAATTATTATGGAGAGAAGAGCATTTTTTGCAAAGTTGTAAAGTTGCACAAAATATTGTAATGTTGTCATATCATTGAGGTTGTGTCTAGAAGTTTGCAGAGAAATTAGACAACTAATCTGATGTGGGTTTTTCATGCTCATTCTAGTGGTGTGATATGTATGATCAGAGGATGAAGATAGAACTCAAAATTGAATTATATCTACTCTCAACCTTTGTTATGGTTTCTTAGCTAAACCCTAAGAGTTTTAGTCAAGGCAATGCACATATTTTCTAATTTTTTATTCACTTGTAATTGGTAATAGAAGGTAGTTTAACTTATGACTTAAGCATTCAATTCATTAAGATGATCATCCCCTCAACCTAGTATTATCAGCTAGGTAGAGCTTAAATTTTTCTAAGTATGAAACCTAAAATATTTTGTTGCAAGAATAAGTAGCTGTTGATTTTGTGATTTCATTGATATCAACAAGACTGTGTTTTCATTGATGTCAATATATCCATGTGTTTGTGGTGATGGTTTGATTAGTTGTATTATGTTGTCATTAGTAAGTGTTACTAGTGTCAACCTCTATTGTTGCTTTGATAAGCCTCCATTTATGCATGTATAGTTGTTTTGTTGTATTGAAGTTGGTTTAGCAGTGTTGAGGAAGTGTCGAAGATGGTGAGATTGTGTCTCAGGTGCTTTGTTTCTAATTGATTTTAAGAAAATTTTGAATAAAAGAGAAACTAGTGTGTAAAAGATCTGTTCTATATTACAAAGTGGTGTTCTAGTTTTTCCCCACATTTATTTTGTGTTGAAGATCTACTTGTGCAATTCAGATATGTTGGTTAGAGATGTTCAGAGGTGTTATATCCAAAATTTCTTGGTTTGGATCATTTTGTAGAGAATGTTTTCTTCACCATTTTGTGAACTGTATGTTGTAATTATATTTGGGAGAAATTTTTTTTCTCCACATTTCTCCATAGTATTCATGTTTTTGGTCTTACAAATCTAGAAGTGTTCTAATATTTCTTATGTCTATATTGAATTGAAGTTGTTCATGGTTTTGTGCTCCACAATTGGTTTCCTAAGTTAGAGTGTCTAGAAGATTTTCTGAGTATACTTGGTGTGTACATTCTTTAGGTGAAATTTGATGTGAAGCATTTTGTTGGATTTTAAGATGTTTTTGTAATATTCTAGATTTTTTTCAAGTGATGATGTTGTCCATGAATTATCTTTGGATCAAAGGAAGCATATACTTAATTGTTTAATTATGTTTACACAAGTTTGGTTGACCTTAGGTGTTTACACTAATTGCAGATCTACTTCAATATTTGTGGAATAATTATGTGGTGTAATTGAGTAGATTTAGGTTTGAGTTAAGTAATATTGTGGTCTACTTGTATTCCTTTTCATCGCAGGAATGTTTTGTTTCCGACCTAATTTTATTTTGCATGGTTGAGGTGCATAGATGACCTTGGAGAATGTTTTCAAGGTTGAAGAAGGTATAAATAAGAGTCGTGTTGATGAAGGATGGGTGTACAAAGAATTTTGATGCAAATTGCATATTTGTGAAGTGCAGTGCGAACTTCAATGTGCTAGACTATTGAAGTAGTGAGAAGAAGGTGTCTGCAATCCTTAGTAAGGTTGTGAATGTATTGTTGATGTTGTGGTTAAATTTTTTATTGTATTGAGATGGATTTCTCATAGTAACATTCCTCTATCTTCTTTTCTATAATCTAGTAATGACCCCTTCTTTATTTTGTGTAGTGAGCTCTTTGATAGTGAGCTTATTATATATAGTGTTGCAATTACTTTATATTGTGAGATAATTCTCACCATTTTTTTTTCCTTCTTAGGTTTTCATGTAAATCTAGTGTTCTATTGTGCATGGTGTTGTTGAGTTCTATTTTTTTGTTATTTTCTTTTATGGTAAATCATTTTAAAAGATTAATGGTTAATTAAGTTTATGTGAATATAAATTTTAATGATGGTTTCTAAGTTTTAATATACAAATAATTCACCCCGCTCTCAGTTGTCTTGTGCATTCAAAAATTAGTATTAGAGCAAGGTTCCTTGGAAGAAAGCTTAACCGCTTGAGGTAGATCTAGGATGGTGCACAAGAAGGAGGTTCCTCTATTTGATGGAACTGATTATGTATTTTGGAAGACCAGGATGGGAGGGTTTCTTGTTTCACTAGGGTTTGAGATTTGGAATTTTGTTGAATCTAGATATACTATACCTATGAATGGTCTAAAAACTATTGATGAAATCAAGGCTTATGAAAAAAATGGGAAAGCAGGGTATGCTCTTTGGATTTCCAATATTGAATTTGTGAAAGTTATGAGTCTTAAAACTGCTAATGAGATCTCAAAAAACTTGGAAAGTGTTTATGAAGGATATGAAAAGGTCAAGCAAGTTAAAATGAAAAATCTAAATATAAAGTTTGAAACCCAATAGATGTCAGAGGATGAAGATATTACAAACTACATGCAAAAAGTGGATGAAGTTGTCAATTGCATTAGAGATCTTGGTGGGACTATTGATGATGATGTGGTGGTAAAAAAGGTACTTAGAACTATACCTATATCTTGTAGTCATAAGGTCTTTGCTATTGAAGAATTTCAAAATCCAAATAACTATTCTATAGATCAGTTTCTCGGTTCTTTTCAATTTCTTTTGAATTAAGATAGTTTGGTTCAAGTGATTCAAAGAAAGAGGCTACTTTTAAATTTGACAAAGAAGAAAAGAAAGTAAAATTTTATCGAAATGAATTGGATGAGTTGGAAGCAAGCTACATGTGAGGAAATTGAAAAAGGGCACTAGAAAATATGGAGGTAAGCTACCTTTCAAATGCTTTAACTGTGTTAATATTGGTCATTATGCTTTAAGATGTCCTATTAGAACATCAAGAGATAACTATAAAGAGAATAAAGGTAAATCAATTAATAAAAGTTACTATGTTAGAGAGGATGCTAGTATATATGATGATGAATCTGATCACCCTAATGATGAGGATGATGAATGGTTGTTCATGGTTTAAAATTTTGGAACTAGTTCTACTAACTCTAAGAGATTTACAAAGGATAGTACTATATAGACAAGAGCAATGATAACCTCTCTTCATGCTATGGAAGAGAAGAACATCTGGATCATTGATAGTGGATGCTCAAAACACATGGCAGGGGATAAGAGTAAGTTTTTTATGCTTGGAAAGATTGAAGGTGGTTTAGTCAAGTTTGGAGATGATACATCTACTAATATATGTGGAAAAGACTCAATCAGTTTTGATGGAAAGCATAATACAAGTGATGTTTTATATGTTAAAGATCTAAAACATAATATTTTGAGTGTAAGATTGATGTGTAGAAAAGGATATAGTCTTGTGTTTTAGGATAAAGGTTGTGAAATCAAAAAAGTCTTTGAGACATTGGTTGTTGTTGGAAAAAGAGAAAATGGTAATTTTTATCAACTAAAAAGTGCTTATGGTATGTGATTTATGACACATACTAATGAAAGTTGGCTACGGAATAAAATAACGTGCCACATCAATTTTGATAGCCTAGTGAGGATAAGTTCAATTCAATCTATGAGAGATCTGCCAAAGATCACAAAGCTTGTCAATGTTTGTAAGGAATGTCAGATTGGAATGCAAGCTAGAATGAGTTTCAAAGTCAAAGAATAATCTTCTATCGGTCCTTTAAAATTAGTGCATATAGATATTTGTGGACCTACAAAACAAGAATTTTTCAAGGTGATAGGTATTTGATGTTAATTGTCTATTATTCTAAAATGACTTGGGTTACTTTTCTCAAAGAAAAATTAGAATCTTTAGATAATTTAAAGGAATTTAATGCTATGGTTGAGAATGAAATGGATATGAAAATAAAATTTTTGAGGTTTGATAGAGGTGGAGAGTTCACCTTCAAATATTTTAACACCTTTTATGAAGATCGAGGGATAAAGATACATTTGTTAGCCCCTAGGACTCCTCAACAGAATGGAGTGGTTGAAATGAAGAACATGACTATTCAAGAAGTTGTAAGAACTATGGTGAAAGAAGAAAATATACCAAAAGTCTACTAAAGAGAAGCAATTCACACTACTATCTACATACTTAACAAAGTACAAGAAAGAAAAAATAGTTCAAAGAATCCCTATGAGTTATGCTATGGAAGGATTTCTACTGTTAAATATTTCAAAGTGTTTGGAGGAAAATATTATATCAAGATAGATGAGGAAATCTTAGAAAATTTTGATGTAAGATCTAATGAGGGTATTTTCCTTGGATACTCTAAAAAATTCAAAGCCTACAAAAGCTACAATAAGAGGCTGAGAAGGATTAATAAAAGTGAAAATGTTAAAGTAGATGAAGACATACATAGAAACGCAATAATGATAGATGGATATGAACCAAATTAGACCTCTTATAGAGAATAAGAGAAGGATGAAGGTAAGTAAATTCAAGTATAGGTTGAAGAGGAAGAAGCTCTGAAATAGGTCCCTAAACCCCCTAAGTATGTGTAGAAGAATCATTCTGAAGATTAGATCATTGGTGACAAAAGAAGAAAGGTTGATACACTAGAAGAACAAGTAAACTTATATTTACTTTCAAAATTTTAACCTATAATAGTGATTGAGGCATGTAAAGATGAATATTGGATCAAGGATATGAAGGAAGAATTGAACCAAATTGAGAATAATCATACTTGGGAACTTGTCCCAAGACAAGAAAAAGAAAATGTGATTAGAACTAAGTGGGTGTTCTAGAACAAACTAAATGAGAATAGAGTAGTGAGAAACAAGGCAAGGCTTCTGTGTAAAGGCTACTCATAAGTAGAAGAATAGAATTTGAGGAGACTCTTTCTCCACTGGCAAGGATGGAAGCTATTAGGATGTTTTTGGCTTTTGCAGCACATAAGGATTTCAAAGTATATCAGATGGATGTGAATTTTACATTCTTGAATGGTGAATTGGAAGAAGAAGTTTACATTGAACAACTAGAAGGATTTTAGTTATTAGAAAAACAAGTTATGGTTTGTAGATTGAAAAAGAAACTTTATGGATTGAAGAAATCTCCTAGAGCTTGATATGTAAGATTGGTTAGGTATTTGTTACAACAAGGATTCAATAAAGGTACTGTAGATAGTAATCGCTACTTTAAAATTGAAAAAGATCAACTCTTGATTGTGGCTATGTATGTTGATGACATAAGATTTCTTTGGAGGTAAAGAGAAATGTGCAAGAAATTTACAGAAGAGATGTGGAAAGAATTTGAGATGTCTATGTTTGGGGAGAGGAATTTATTCCTCTGACTATGAATCAATCAGATAAAGAAATGGATATTCATTTTATAGTCAAAGTATGTCAAGGAAATGTTGAAGAAGTTTGGAATGGAAGATTCTAAACTGGTATGTACCCCTATGGTTACTGGTTGCAAGCTAAGCAAGAATAATGAATCCCCTCAAGCTAATCAAAGTAAGTATAGATCAATGATTGGAGGAACACTATATCTAACTACTACTAAACAAAATATCATGCATGTAGTTGGTCTTATGGCTAGATTTGAAGGATGTCCTAAAGAGACACATGTTGCAATAGTACAGATAATATTCATATACTTAAAGGGAACTCCAAAAACATGGCTTGTGACATCCAAAAGATTTTTTTTTCTCTAAGTGCGTATACAAATGTAGATTGGGTAGGTTGTGTGGATTATAGAAAAATTACAAGTGGAAATGTATTCTTTCTTTGAAATAGATTGGTGGCTTGGCTAAAAAAAAATTAGGGTTCAGTTTCATTATCTACTAGAAAGGTAGAATACATTACTTCAACATCAAGTTGCAAACAAGTGTTCTGGATAAGGAAAACCTTGAAGGATATCAGAATGGTATATGTTGAACTAATTTCTATATTATGTGATAATACAAGTGCTATCATTATTTCAAAAAATCTAGTAATGCATTCAAGGAAAAAGTATATTTCAATCCAGAATCACTTTTTGAGAGAAAAAGTTGCAGAAAATTAGGTGAAGATGGAGTATGTTCCTATAAAAGATTAGGTCACTAACATATTTACAAAGACTCTTCCTAAGGATGATTTTAACTATCTCAAAAATAAGTTAGTGGTCATTCCCCCTCCTTCCTTGAACTAGATGCATAAGGATATGCATATGTAGACATGTAAAATATACTGATTGACATTGCACATCTGATCCCGACCACTAACACCATTTCATCCAAAATCATCCCTCAGTCTAACCATTTAATTGAATACCTTTATTGGATTAAATTCATCAATATTCCTCTCTTAATTAACTAAATCATTTATCTAATTAAGTCATCCTTTCTTGCTAATTAAATTAATCAATCTGATCTATTTATCCCTACTTAATTAAATAATCAATTTTATTTTATTAAATCCCTAAAGTCATCTTATTTAAATTAAATAAATTAAAACCTTATTTAGTTTAATCTAACTTTATCTCCTTGGTTAAATAAAATAAAATCTTTATTTAATTAATCTTGAAATCATGTTCTTCTCATATTTTGATTTAAATCAATCCATAAATCTAAATCAATATGTCACATCATTCTAACCTCTTATTAAATTAATTAACCTTGATTAATTTAATCTATTCTCATCTCCCATCCTCTAGATTTTGCAACTTGCACAAAAAAATAAATTTAATTCATTTATTAAATCTCTAGTTTTACTCAAAAGACATAATAAAGGAATATTCCTCAAATTTGAATTCAAAAATCAAAGTGGACTTTGTCCTTCCAACAAGGCATTTACTCCACCTAGAAAGTCCTTTTTCCTTGAGCCAAGTGGCATTTAATTCACCTTCTTTCCCTCTTACATGTCATTTTAACAATTTCAAAATTCAAATATATGCATTTATTGACACATTCTTCAAAACTTGCACATCCTCAATCCATTCACATGTTGACAAATGGAACCTTGCTATTTGTTGATTTTTAGTCCCTCATTGAAAATTATATAAATAAGAGGCTAATCTCCTCATTCTAACATCCACAACTTGAGTAAACTTACTATACTCAAATTCATAGCAATATTCATCCAATTTCATCCAATCGTAGCTAGGTTATGCATATTTTCTCTTGGAGCATATCAGAGGTCTTCATCAAGTGGATCACTCTTCATCATCAATCATCTTCATCACATCATTGGAGTTTGGAAAGGGCCAATTTTCACATCAAATTGGCACCAACTCGCTCAAGAGATTAAGAGTTTGCTTTGTTTTAGAATATGATTTGGTATCTTTGTTTTAAGTGTATTGTGTTCTTCATTTCGTTCCTTTTCTCTTACATTCAAATGGATTTCTTGAGGAATATCTATTCTAACTTGCATTTGATCTTACTAATGTGTTCATTTATTGTGTTCTTACAAGTATAGGATCTAGGTTCACATTTTGGTGCTAGAAGGAGGGAAAACTAGAAGATCAAATCACATTTTTTGAGAAAATTTTGTGCTTTTTGTGTGTTTACAGAAAACTCCACTGTTGGAATCTTAGCGTCATTATTTAGCACCACTGAGAACCTAGCATTACCATATAGCACTGTTGCAAAGTTCAAACTGCGATGCTCCATACTTCCTGCTCAGAATTCAAATTTTCAAACAAAACTGCTGAATCTTTTCAGCTCACTAGAATCTTTTCAAAATCCAAATTGCACCATTGATCAAAATAGCGACACCTTCATGCTCAGTAGTCTGGCTGTAGAGTGACGTTGACTGGTAAACGGTGCTATACAACACTGCTGGTGACTTCAAACTATGACGCCTTCATGGATTGCACCGCTAGAGGGAAGTAAAAAGATAAAATTTATTTCTAACACATGTTTTTTTATCAAATTCTGGTTATTTGATTTGTTTTCTATTTTTTTTACCTTTGTTTTTGTAGAATCTAACTTATTTTCTTGTAGGTTGGATTGGTGAAAGGTGAAGAGGAAAAGAAGCATGATGACCTCATCTCATAATACCAAGTGTTTTTAAACACTCTAGTGTTTGTTCAACACTCTTAGATGATTCACTATTCCTCTTAAGGAAAAAATTGCTATCTTTCTTGCTTAGGAATTACTAGTTTTACTTTGGGAGCTCTAAAAAGAACTTTTTAAATTCTTGTTACAAAAGGAGCTTAAAATGAACTTTAGGACACAAACTCACTAGATTTTGTTTGAGGTTAACAATTGAACAAGGAAAATTGTCACACTTCATTTGGTGCTATAAAAAGAAATCATTATTGCTTTTGTTGGATTAAAAAGAACATGTGCTACTTTTTTTTGTGATTGCTTACTTAAACTAACATCATTGAAAAGGACTTATGCACTTCTCTCGAGCTTCACAACGATCTTGAGAATTAAAAGGCCTTTTTGGTGATCTTAGGTTGAGACAAAGTAATTGCCTCACTTTATTTGGGGCTATAAAATTGAACAGATTATACAAGTGTGAGTCAAACCAATTGCGTGTATTCTCTCTTTGTTTCTCAACAAAGATTGATCTAGTTATGGATATGTTTGCTCACTATTGTTTATCTTAGAGGGCCTGCCTTGGGGAAAAAGTACTCACTGAAGGGAATGACTCAACCGGTAACACTCTAAAACCAAGAGTATTTCCAACTAGGATATAAGTGTGGGTATTGGAATAAATGCTAGTATCACACGGTTGGCTCTGAAAAGAAGGGAAACAATGGTCTCTCTCCGCATTGGGTCAACTCCTACGAACAGAAAGTCCGAATTAAAGCCCTTGTTGTAGAAAGGCCAAAATCCCTATCTATTTTATGGTGCAAGAACGGTTGTTCTAAAGTTGCCCCACACTTTTACGGTCTTTAGTAGAAATAGAAATCATGCCATGGGAGTTTCATGGGTGTTGATGCTTGGCTGCCCCGTATAAGTGAGTTTTGTGGAGGGGAGCCAGTGGGGTCAAACATCTAACCATTTGCTAAAGATAAGTGTGGTTGGACTTGTCCAAGTGGGGACTCAACAAATATTGTCTTTCATATCCATAAGGTTGTGCTTGTTCTTGGTTACAAAACACTTTGCTTGTTCAAAAACATTTGGAAAACAAACATTTAACATCATCATCAAAATTTCAAACCCTTTAGGAGGCAAATACAACTGACCAAATTCATGGGTTATTGCTTGCCCTTGGGATTTTATCCTTAGAGGTTTCTAAACACTTGGATTTACATCTCAATTTTCCTACTAAAGTTAAACAATATGAACCCTTGCCTTGATTTCATCAAAATTCCACAGAACATACTTTGTGGGATTTCAAGAAATTTGGAGATTGGACATCTAGTTTGGAAAAACTAATCAAAGAAGTGTTTATGGTAAAACAAAGTCACTAAGCAAAGATAACAAAATTGGCTCTCACACGTGTTATTTCCTCATGATTTCCAAGAAAGTCAAAATCTTAAAACAAAAGTCCTTGAGCAAAAGTTCAAAATTTAGGAATCACACTCGAAAGGTCATCAAGAAATACATTAGGAAGTGCAACCAAAATCAGTATATCAAAATAATCAAAAAATTCACAAGGTTCTATAGACTCATTCCTTTGAACAATCTAGAAATGTATGCTCAGTTTGAACCACTTCTTAGTTATAGAAGTCCTTAGAAGTATTGTATGTTCTTCAATACCAAGTTCTAGTAAACAAGCATCTTTTAGGTACCTTGTAGGATCAAAAAAAAAATCAAACCTTTTCATTCATCCTTGAACATCAAACAAAAATCACCTCACCATCATCTTTTGAAAAATCTTGAAATTATCCTCCATGCTAGGATTTTTGGCAAAAAATCAAATCTTTGAAACAAAATCCTTGAAATCTTTGAATCAAAATCATCAAATCATCTTTGGCTAGGTATATGTAGATGCATCATTTTAAATATGCTTTGTCAAATTATCAAACCATCTTGTTTATCTCGGTATATGTAGATGCATCCTTCTTCATATGCTTGGTTAAATTATCATCTTGTTTGAATAGGTTTGGGTAGATACATCCATCTTCCTACACATATTCAAATTATCATCCTTTGAGAAAATCTACCCTCTAGATAAACATCCAACATCTTAGGATCTATTTTTTCATAATTTAAAAACAAAGCAAACCTAATATCAAATCAAAGTCAAATCAAAATTCAAGAGATTCCTGAAAAGTCTAGCATCCCCTCAAGATTTCTCAAAAATTAAAACATCCACATCATCCATATCATCATCACCCTTTGATCCTTGAAACATCCTAAAAATTTCTCCTTTTGTACCTAAAGATATATCAATCCAAAGAATTAGAGATTCATCTCCCATATTCTTGAAAAATTGATCTCTATTTTATGGTGCAAACTAGATCTCAACATAAGAAGAACATGGAATCCAACAAAGAAACATCTACTTCAAGTGACCTAAGGCAAAAAATCTTCGAAATGAATCCCCTTGAATCAAACAATATTTTAACTAACTTTCCATCATCATCACAAAATCCACAAGAGGAAGGCCAAGTGGAGGATCTTATCAATAGTCCCTTTGGGATGTCACATGAGTAAATCACCGAAATAGTTCAAAATCTAGAGAATCATAAGATTATTAACATTATGATGAGACTCAACCCTTCACTATACATGCTCGAATTGGCAAAACAAGGGGCTAAAATACCTTCTAATTTTGGCATAAGTACTATTGTGGAACCATCTTCTGGGATCACACCCCCAATCTCATCCACCATCCCCATCTCATCTACACCCCCATCCCAAAGTATCACTCAAAATATCCCGCAAATCACATCATCCATTGCTCCAATCCAACCTAGTGTTAATAAGGGAAGTGCATTTCTCAATGCCATACAAACACACCCCCTTGTCAACAATTAGGATTTAGAGGAAAACACCATCTTGGGACAAAACATACCCCAAAATCCATTACATACATATGTACCTCTCACTTTCCATGATCCTAATAATCCATCATCATCATCCTTTCGTGCAACACCCCAAACCTCTCTCCACTTAACCTCACAAGGAGAAGGTGACATGTTCGGACTAGGGGGCATTTTCGACACCACACCATTTCCTCAAGAAATCACATCCCTCACATGTTTACCACTTCCACAATTTCCATCATCATCCACACCACTCCTTGGCTTATGGCTTCCCCCTTTATTAAATATCAATCAAAATCAAACCAACATCCTGAACATCAATCAAAGCATCATGCTAAATGCTCAATACTTATCATCAAAATTGCAACAAAAGATAGAAATCACCTTGATAACACATACCACCACCATCACATCACCAACCACCCCCTAACATCTCAAAACATGGTCTGTCAAGGACCAACCAAATCAATCACACCATCTACCAATCAAACCCTAATCACCAACACAACACCTCTGACCACCAAAAATAGTACCATTCCAAATCCACCATCACCACAACCACCACCAAGCTCCAATACATCAAGCCAATACAATATGGTGTTGCAAGCAACTCAACAAGTTGCTTATCAAAAGAAATTCCTACAAGTACAAAAACAAAAAGCTGCATAATTAGATGCTCAACAAGTTGCACAACTAGTTTCTCAGCAAGCTGCTCAAGCTGCACAAGCTGTTCAAGTTACGCAAGTTGCATTACAAGCACTATAGGTTGCACAAGCCCAAATCTTATTGCAACAACAACAACAAAAAGTTGCACAAGCTCAGGTTCAAGCTCAAGCTCAAGCTCAAGCTCAAGCTGCACAAGAATAAGCTCAAGCCCAAGCTCAGGAATGAGCTCAAGCACACACTCAAGCCCATGCCCAATATCAAGTGCAACAAGTACAAGCACCAGTGCAGTATCTTGCACAACAACACACAACACAACAATAAGCATATCATCAAATGCTAAAGAAATATCAAGAACAGTAGGAAGCAGCTGAACAACAAGCATTGTTGGAACAACAAGAATAGTAGGCTCAACAATAGGCAATCCTGGCACAACAGCAACAAGACCAACAACAAGCATTATTGATACAACAACAAGTACAAGCATACATGGCTCAACAGAATGTATAAATATCACCAACCAACACATCAATCAATCCACCCATCCCATCAACAAGCGAACCACCTCATAACACTTTCATCCCACCTCCTAATCCACAAACTAATGTCACAACACAAATCAAACTACTCTCACAACAAGTACACGATCTTCAATCAAGGTGAACCACAAGAACATCTAGCAATTTGTGTCCTTATCTGTTTGATAGAAGCCTTGTGATGAAACCGTTCCCAAAGGGATTTGATTTTGACAAGTACCATGGGACAAGAAACACTGAAGATCACATCAGGGAATTCCAGGTTCATTGCATGGAAGTCACGTATGATGATACCTATCTAATGTGGCTATTTCCTAGGAGCTTGGCTAGCCACACCATGGAATGGTTCTCTCACCTACCGAAAGGCATCAATACATTCCAAGAAATCATAGATGCATTCATTAAAAACTACGCATGCCATATCACCATGGATGTCAATCTTGAGGAACTATCAGCTCTGAAACAAGGTAACAATGAATCATTTGCCTCATTCCTACAAAAATGGTGATCCAAGGCAAATCAGAGTAAATGGGTCATGCCCAAGGAACAATAGATGTGCACTATCATATCCAACCTTGATGGCCTCTTGGCATTCCACCTCAAGGTCCAAGGGATCACCACTTATGACCAATTGATTTCCAAGGCACTCAGCATCGAACGAACCCTTATGACACAACCTAGAGGATCACCTTCATATCCCGAACAACATAACAATTGCCCATCTAGAAGCTATAATGACAAACCTCACACATGGGAAAGAAACAAAAAATTTACCAACGATGGTGTCATCAATGCCAAAGCTATCATCAGTTCCCCTCGATAAAACATACCCACACCACAACAACTAATCCAAAACCATCATCAAAACAACCATCCAAAAAACATAACACAACAACCAAACAATCAAACAATCAATAATGTCAATGATCAAAGAGGACCACCCTAGCGAAACAAGAAATTCACCAAGCAAAAGTACACCGCCCTTAGGGAAACTCTTGAAGTCATCATGAAGAAACTGATAAATGAAAACCTCATCAAGATTCCCACCTATGAGAACTACCAAGAACTGGATGTAAAATCTCCTTGGTACAATGCAAATCAACTCTGCGATTTCCATAAAATAAAAGGACATGCTACTAACAGTCACATGAGGTTAAAAAAACATAGTCCAAGACCTCAATGATCAAAGAATCATAAATTTGGAACAACCAATAGGGAATCAGAATCTCAAAATATACACGAATCCAATGCCTAACCATAACAATATAGGGAACAATAACATTGATAAAGGGAAAGGCACCTTCAAAAATATGAATCATGTGTATGACCATGTTGTCACATCCCTGGATGAATATTGCACTACCATCACCATCAAAGGAGCCAATGTCGATTGTGGAGTCACCACAAGAGGCAAAAAAGTTCCCATCACAGGGTCATCTCAGCCAAACAGAGCACCCACACCCAACCCTAGATCTATTCCCAATGGCTACAATGTTCTTGACTAGCTAAAAAGAACCCTAGCACAAATCTCCATCATGGAGTTATTAAAAATCTCATCTTCCCACAAGAAAATCCTTGAGGATGCATTGGCTTCATCCACTATCCCCACAGATCTTGATAGGAAACAATTCCAAGCTATGGTCGGAAACATCATCACTCCAAACCTCCTTAAATTCTCTAACCAAGATTTTCCCACTCAACCATGTCATAACTATGCACTCCATTCAAAGGTCCTAGTGCAGAAAAATGAAGTCAAGCGAGTCTTGGTAGATGGACGTGCAGGCTTGAATATTTGTTCCCTCAATCTCATTAAGAACCTAAAAATCTTAGAGGACTCCATTGACAAAGGAAAAGGTATTACAATTAGAGCATATGATGATCAGGAAAGAGTGTCCCAAGGCACAATCCAAATCCCTATTTAAGTAGGGCCAACTATCATGGAAACCACCTATTAGGTCCTGGACCTCAACTTGCCTTATAACATTCTCCTACGATACATAGGGATCCATGCAATGCAAGCAATAGCATCAACCTTCCATCAGTGTTTCAAGTTCACATATGAAGGACAAGAGGTCACCATCCATGGAGCTCCTGAACCATTCTCCTACTACAAAATCCTTGAGGAAAAATACTACAAAATACCTCAAGTACCTAAAAATGATGAAGGCCCATCAACACCGTACATTGATCTAGCCACTCTCGCCTCCAATTTTGTGATAGAGATACCCACCATCCCGACCATCTTTGATATCAAAGTCATCATCTAGGACAATGGCTACGGAAACTATATGATTCCAAATAATGCTTTTGTGGTAGGAGGGTTACCACAATCTCCTAGATCACAAGGACGTTTGCAATCAAATCAAGCCTCCACTTCCCAAACATCCCCTGAATATCCCAACTTCAGAAGTTTGGGGGATCTTGACTGAGAATTCATAGAGAAAGACCCATCTCATCTCCTATACCTAGATAATAGACTAGTTGCTGATCTACCAATGGATGACATAAGCAAAGGTTTGCAAATGATGCTCACAATGGGCTATGACAAAAATTAGAAATTTGGGCAAAATGACAATGGGCTTATAATACCCCTCATTCCTAAGATGTGAATGAGAAATATTGGCCTCAGATGTACCCCTCCAATTATAACCATACGTGGAAGAGGTCCCCCAATTAAAGCAATCAAGACTCCTGATGAACCAACACCAGCTGAACTTTTCTTACCTGTATCCACAGGTCGAGTCATAGATAATTTCACTTTTTACATATCTGACATCTGTAGTAGTAGTGATGATGAGGATCCCATAACCAACCTACCCATGCTCTTCGAGAATACCACCCTTCTCATTATTAGCACCTTATCCTTTGAGTCAAACCATCAAAATCATGAAGTTTTCCTAGTTTACCGCCAACTCATCGATTATGACCAACGAGGACTGCCAATTCTAGAAACATTTGAAAATGATGAGGTGCTCTCATAATTTAGGGATTGCGGGATAATATTTTGTGTGGGGATCACAAAGTAGGATTCATCATTGAGCTAGATACACTTGCATACTATGGGGAAATGATTGAATCCCTCAGTCACAAAAGTGAAAAACTGAGAATAAGCTTTAGGTCTTTGAGTGAAAACCACACTGTGGCATTCTCTGACCTGGAAAAAAATAAAAAGAAAGGATGCATCCAAAGGAAAAAACCTCTTTGAGGCGCTTGAAGATGGGGGATTCAATCTTCCTTTCAAAGCACTTCATCAAGAAAAATCAGTAGTCCTAGTAGAAAAATGCAATCCAGTTAATCTAGGAATAGAGGAGACCCCGCACATCACATTCTATGCAGAATCATTACTATCAAAGGAACAAGAGCTCCTAGCAGCCTTCTTGAGAGAAGGACAAGTTAATTTTGCATGGAGCTATGTAGACATTCCAGGGCTCAATCCAGAAATTGTAGCTCATCATCTAGCAGTATACTTTGGCAAAGCCCGTTAAACAAAAGCTTAGGAAAATGCACCCTTAGATCACCCTACTAGTCAAAATGGAACTAATGAAACTATTAGATGCAAGATTCATTCAACCAATAGACTATCTAGAATGGGTGTCAAACCTGGTACCTATCTCAAATCCCGATGGGGGCATTCAAATTTGTACAGACTTCAAGGACCTACACAAGGCATTCCTAAAGGATGATTTCCCGCTACCTAATATCAACATGATAGTGGAAATGACAACAGGGCATGAAATGCTTTCTTTTATAGATGGTTTCTCGGGATACAACTAGATAATGATTGCTAAACAAGACCAACACAAAACAACCTTCACTTGTCCATGGGGGACTTACTGTTGGAATATGATGCCATTTGTCTTGAAGAATGTAGGAGAAACATACCAAAGAGCCATGACATTAATCTTCCATGATATGATCCATAAAACTACTAAAGAATATGTCAATGATATACTATCCAAATCTAGAAAAAGGATCACATAGAAACCTTGAGTACTATTTTTGACAGGCTGGAGGAATACAAGGCCCAATTAAATCAAAAGAAGTGTGTCTTTAGCGTACAATTAGGAAAGTTGCTAGGATACATAGTGTCAATGAGAGGTATTGAGGTAGACCCTACTAAGGTAAAAGAAATCCTTGAAATGGAGGCACCCAAAACACTGAAACAATTGAGAGGTCTCCAAGGCAGAATTCAATCCATTAGAAGATTCAGAGCACAGCTGGAAAATAAACAGAATCCATATTCTCACCTACTTCACAAGGGAGTAGCGTATAAGTGGGATGACAAGTGTGAAGAAACCTTCAATAAGATCAAAGAATAACTACTTACACCACTAGTCCTCATGCCACCAATCCCAAGAAATCCATTAATTCTCTATGTGTCATCAATAGCAGTAGCCCTCAGTGCTCTTCTAGCTCAACACGATGAAAATGGGATAGAAAGGGTAATCTATTACATCAGTCGCACAATGGTTGGGCATGAGTTAAACTACTCATTCATTGAGAATTCATGTCTAGCAGTAGTGTTTGCTTCACAAAAATTTAGACATTACATGTTGGCACACAAAATCAAACTCATCACCAAAATCAACCCTCTCAAGTACTTACTATCAAAATAAATGCTCACAAGAAGAATGGCTAAATGGGTCATGATATTATCAGAGTATTACATTGAATATGTGGAGCAAAAAGAAATTAAAGGCCAAGTCATTGCATATCAACTTGTAGAAGCACCAATCTTTTCAGAGAATCCTCTCATCTCAGAGTTTCCAGAGGAATCCATCTTCAATCTCAACATAGCTAACCACTGGAAAATTTACTTTGATGGCTCATACACCCAACATGGATCAAGAGTCGGTGTCTTCTTTATCACCCCATAGGGGGAATGAATTCCTGGATCATATAAATTGGCATTCCCCTGCACCAACAGCATTGCATAATACAAGGCTTTAACAATAGGTCTCAGAATAGTAGTGCAGTGGCACATCATGGTCCTCAGAGTATACAAAAACTCTCAGCTAATAATAAACCAAGTGAATGGTGAGTACGAGACTAAGGATGATAAGCTCACTCCATACAAGAAACTAGTGGAGGCTCTCAAAGAATCTTTCATCGAGATCACATTCGAGAAAATTCCTAGAGCAAACAACAGAGTTGTAGACACCATGTCAACAATTGGATCCTTATTGGAAATCCCTCTCAACATCCTAAAACATGAATTCTTGGTAGAGTAGCTTCTCGTGACTGCATTTGAGGTACCAGAGTTAGAATTTTTGTGCGAAATCATTAGTCCTAGAGATTCTTGGTACCATGACATTTATACCTACCTACGAATAGGTGTCTTACCTACTGACTCACCCTCAAGCCTAAAAAGAACTTGTATTAGAAAACTTCTAGGTTTTTCATCCTAGGAAATACCTTATACCATAGAAGCATAGAGGGAACCTTATTACGCAGCCTTAATACTGATGAAGCCTTGACTACTTTAACTGAGGTGCACAATAGGATTTACGGTTCACACTCGAGTGGAATGAACTTGGCCAAGAAATTGCTGAGGATGGGGTGCTATTGGCCCACAATGGAAACAAAGGAACATGACTACGTCAAAAGGTGTCTAAAATTTCAACAACATGGGGACCTCATCCATGCTCTGGCTCAAGAACTCCATCCTATTGTTACACCATGCCCCTTTTTCATAGTGGGGGCTCGATCTCATTAGAAAAATCACTCCCACTTCATCTAATGGCCACAAGTTCATCATAACCGCCACTGAGTACTTTACCAAGTGGGTCAAACCATACCAATGACCTACATAATGGGGAAGCAAATATCAAAGTTCATCCTGAACTATCTCATATGCCAATATGGTGTTCCCCAACTATTATCTCAGATAATGGAACACCATTCAAGAATTAGGATGTCCATGGCCTTTGTGAAAAATTCAAAATGCAACATCGCTTCTCCACCCCATACTATCCCCAAGGCAATGGCCAAGCAGAAGCCACAAATAAAACCATTTTGAAAATCCTTAAGAAAATAGTTAATGGTGTAGGTCATGACTAGCATCTATAGGTCAATCCTGTCCTCTGGGCCTATCAAACTAGCATCCGCACACCCACTAGTGCCACCCCATTTTCCCTAGTCTATGGATCAAAGGCCATACTACCCATTGACATCAAGCTCCCATCACTAAGAATATCACTACAAAACCTCATCACGGATGAAGAATACTGAGTATCAAGACTCAATGAGTTGAAGCTAGTGGATGAGCGACATATAGATGTTTTAAATTATTTGCAAGTCTATCAGAACATACTCAAGAGGAGCTATAATAAGAAGATTAGAAGTAGGACTTTCAAAGTTGGAGAACTAGTACTAAAGGAGAATCAAAAGAATGTCCTAAATCCAAATAGCAAAGGAAAATTTGAACCCAATTGGTTAGGACCATTTTTTATCATAGCGAGCTATAAGGTAGGGGCATATCAGTTATCAACACCCAAAGGGGAACTTCTGTAGGAGCCCATGAATGGCTCCCATTTCAAAAAGTTTTATGCCTAAATCTTTCAAGGTATAGAACCAACAAAATTATAAAATGTCCTAAAAAAATGGTTACCTTGGTGAAAACCTAGAAAACAGGCATTTTGATAACAAAAATAAAAAATATATTAAAAAGCAAAAAAAAAAAAAATCAAAAAAATGATCTAAAATAGTAAAGAAAAAAAATCGTCCTCTAGTGAAAACCACTTCGGTGGCACTTTAGGCAAGTACCTTGGTGAAGACTTGGAAAATAGGTGCCTTGTGTAAATAAGCATGTTTCATCCACTAGGATCTTCACGGCTTGTTCTACATCATCCATCTTCCATCACATTCCATACATCCACCCATCACTCATCCACCCATTCGCATCATAGCTTGGTCCTATGTTTGTATCATGATCCCTCTTAGTACTACTCGGCCCATTCCCAAGGTTAGTTTTTCCTACCTTTATCGGAGTAGTTTATTGCATCACGCTGGGGGAATTTTCTCATTCGATCAGATTCATGTATATTCTTGAAGTCCTAAAACCAAAAAAATCCAAAAACATTCGAAACATATCAAAATCCCAAAAACAGGTCAAAAAGTTAGTCAAAAAATCAAAAACAAAGTTGTTAGTCGAACTATGGGTCTCTAAGCCTTGACCATACACAAGGTTGATCTTTGATCATCTGCCAAGACACTTAGGTTAGTCCTTTAGGAGTCCATCATAATAAACCGACATTTCATCATGTATATCTTTATCTATAAATTAGTCAAGTCATCAGTTAAACTATGTGGTCTTTGCATGTATAACGTAGGAAAGGCTAATTTGTTGATCAACCCTCAAGGCCCCTAGGATAGCTCTTTAGGTTAATACTTTGGTCAAAATCTCAGAAAACCCCAAAACATTTGAAAATTGGAAAATCAAAACATTCATAAAATCTTGAAAAATACCAAAAAAAGCCTCAAAACATTTCAAATTTCCAAAAACATCCAAATATTTGAAAAAATACATCTTTCCCACTTGGCTTTCATCCCAAATAAATATCACTCATAATAAATCAAACATCATCCCCAACCTTTGGTGAAAAAATCAGAAACAAGTCTAGCAGGTTAAAAAAAGTGAAAACCCAAAACGTCAAAAATCTCAAAATCTAGGTTAGTACATAAGCAAGCTGGTCAACTCTTTGTGTCAATAGTCTATTATCCAATCAGTCCCATATCAAATCATCTAATATCATCATGTCCTAGGATGCATCCTTCCTACAATGGACATCAACATTAGACATCACCATAGTTTAATCTTGGCTAGCGGTATTGAAGGACATTAGCTTGTTTGTTTACTGTATTTGTATCTTTTGTTTTATCTTATTGTGCCCATGCGAAGGACCTCTCAATGATTTCCCCAACGAAGGGATTTAGAGATATAGGAATGGGGAAATGATTATGATCTTTTTATCTGTTGCGCTTGTTGGACGTTCTTGTAATATAACGTGGCCAATACTTGCTTTATTAGGTGTGTATAAAAGGTATTTTGGATATTTTGTTGACCACATAGGAAGTTTTTCCTTTCTATGTTTTGGTCTGAGATGTTTGAAATATCTAAAGTGCATCTTAGTAAGGTTTTCTTATGTCAGGTGTGAACAAGGATATTCCTATCTGATTTTCAAGTCAGAGTCCATCACACTAAATACTATGTCATCCTGGTTCTTAATACTTTGATGCATCGTATTTATGTGTGTTATCAAACATAAGATAATTGGCCCTTTGAAAATCCCAACTCCATGACATATGTTCATCATCATCATCATCATATTTTTTCTTGTTGAAATTTCTTCTTTCTTCCATTTCTTCTTGCTTTTTACGCTAACAAGGTACTATGACAGTTAATCACCACCATCATTAATCCTGCATCCACAAATCATCAACACAATGCATATCATATAGAAACATTGATCATCTCATATGCATATAATATAGATTTGTTATTCTAAGCATCTCATATTCATAACATTACATACACATTTGCATATAATTAAATAATCCATCACATCATCCATTGCATAATCATATATAACCACCATCGCATCACATAAATAGATTAGGCATTTTCATCCATTTGTATCATCATAAACATACATATCATCCATCATCCATCCATATCATATATAACATCTCCTAAATAACCACATCCCATAAATTATTTTGCATTTCGTTTTATAAATCATCCCATATCATTATACGCATACAATGCATAATCAAACAAAGCATAATAGGTACATAAAAATTATAAACAATCCATTACATTAAGTCCATACATCCATCCATAATCATATAAAACATCTCATAAAAAGCATTCATTGTGCCATCACATATACATCATAAGGTCATTATTCACATATCATTTTTCATATACACCATAAATCATCATCTCCATGCCATTTTACATAACATATCATGTCATATATAAAATCACATCATAATCATTGTCACAAGTGTATATCGTACATAGCAAATCACATACATTCATCATTGCATGGCCACATATTAGGATCACTGCATTCACATCATCATCATCACCATAATAATAAAAAAAAGATATTGAAAAAGAAATCATTACATAAATCATCACATTTGCGTCAACATACATAAATAATCATATACACATATATATCATGTATCATCCATCCATATTGCATATCATATAAATCCATTTACATATCATATGTCATCATTCATTAGAGGCATAATATAGATCTATTAGTCACATAACCATCACATAATGCATACACCATCAAAAATAAATGCATCCACATATAGTATTTCCATCACATATTACCATAACATTATTGCATAGCATATAGAAATAGAACCATCCATAAATGCATAATAAATAAATAATACATGACACATCATATCAACATCATCATCTCATATATATCATCAAGTAACTATCATAGTACAAAATAATTGGATCACTGTACATGTGTGTATGTCAATAAGTACAAAAAGGCCCAATGGGCTATCAAAAATGAGCCCACATGGCACAAAAGAATAATATCTTGATCAAAGTAACCTCTAACCCTCATGTCTGTTGCCCTCGCCTCTGTCACCATGACCCTCTATCAGTCTATGGCTGGTCTGCTATGAGTAATCTGGGGCTTGAGTTGGTCTAGGCATGGCCTGATGGTAAAGCAACTAATAATAATCTACCTCTTGGATGGCCTCCCTATATGAACGAAGAGGCATTGTGTTGTGAGAGGAGGAGGCTACCATAATCTCTAGTTGTTGTATGGGTCCCATCTTTGTAGCCACCTGTAACTCTATGGCCTACCTCTGAATAATCACATCATCTCTCTCTGCACAAGCTCAGTCTCTCTTTGTTGTCAAGGCCTGGACCTGGGCATGCAACTATGTTATCATCCTGTCGCTCAAATTTGACTGACCCGCTGGTTGTCCTAGTGGAGGCTGCATGTGAGGCTGGTCCCCACCCTCAGCTTGTGGTGGTGTGGTGGCCTGATCCTAGTGTCCATCATGTCCACCCTCTAGCCCCTGATCTTGGTCTTGCATCTGTACAACAACATGAGGTTGATCCATCGAAACCTATCTTGGTTGGACCTATGCTGGTTGGACCTGTGTTGGTTGTCCTATTGGAGGATTGCCACCTCCTCATCCTTGATCTGCTCCCCTACCCTTGTCTCTCCATCAAATGGAGGGTGCACCTAGAACTGCCAAACATAGAGGCTGTCGAAACCAATAGCTATATGCTTCTAGTCACTCTTGGATCTGTGACCCCCTAATCATACACCCATGTTCGGGCCACCAGCTGGCTAAAATTGTCAACTACCTCAGAGGCACAAATGTATCACCCCCAAGCACCTTGTGACACTGTACGAGCAAAGATGGCTATGTAATCATCATCTGGCCTATCCTGTACCTCCCCAAACTAACGCTGAACTCGTCCGGGCAGATATCGCTCAATCATAGTGTGCTCCCACCCCTACATAAATTGATCTTGGTAGGCAAAGAATAATTTTTATACATCATCGATCCATGTAGATGGACCAAGATAGGGACACCATGTAAAAAAAATCATCTGATTAATGACCCTCCTCTAGTGAGGGATCCCATGCTCGCTTGTGTGTGTGAAGGACACACCCCCCTATAGTGCCAAACATCTAGATCATCAAGTCTGACTGGCATTGGAACAATCTGCGACCGAAGAATGGAGATATGCTCCCACACCCACATGTGAAGAAGCATGACACCTGCACCAAGTTCCCTACCATACTCATGTAAATCCCTGTAAAGGGAGGCAAGAAGAATCAAACCCCATGCAAAATGGACTGACTTGTCATAAACCATCTGCTCCCAGCAAAGCCCCCATCAACCTCATCGATCTAGAGCAACAAGACCTAAAATGATAGCAACTATCACTAGATAGAATGGTGACGTGAGCAACCAGTGACACTCCAGGTCTATCTGGCCCTCACAAAACATGATCTCATCTATGGCTAGGATTGTATTGTAGGCATCCCATCCAGTAGCCATATCATAAATAACTCATTGACCATGTATCATTAATCTAAGGATGCGCCACACTTCCTCGAAGTTAATGGTGGCCTCACCAATGGGAAGATGAAAGGACAATGTCTCACTATGCCATCTCTTAGAAGGCGTAGACATCATGCCCAAGTGGGTCCACATGGGTGTTGCATAGGCAATGTACCATAGCCCCATCTCTTGGAGTCGGTCCTACACCCTGTTAGATAGATCTCACAAATAACTAAATATCTCCCATGATCTGTGTTCATGATAATAGAGCTCCCTCGCCCCCTCTCATATAAGGAAAGATCACCATGTTAAAATCATTGAGAAATTTTATCCCAAGTGTTCAAAAAACTAGCCTAGTGTTGCAAACTATGAAGGCGTCATAGTTTCAAATTTGCAAACAGTGACACTAGCATCTTCAAATCCCAAACTATGCAATGGGAGTTGTCATTGTTCCATCTCGTCAAGGTATTAGAGCTCAAATCGTGAGATCTCTTAAGGCTGAAGGTGTTCAAATGAACTAGAAGTGGCCCCTCAAGGCCTATTCAAGCCTCAAAATGAGGGTTTTTTTACCCCATCCAACCTTCTTGCTAGGGTTTTGACCCCCGATCCTGTGTCCAAGGGTCATTTCGCACTGTTATTTTGTGTTTTACCTCATTTTTGACCTCCCAGAGCCTTTTTGGACCTATCGAGCTCCTTGTCCTCTTTTTTCGTGAGATCACCCAAAAATCACAATTTTTGTCTAATCTCTCAAGGGGGCAGTAGGTTACCATAATTTCCTTCACCGGGGCAGCAGTGAGGCAATTTTCACAATCAGAAAATTTTTTGGCTTTTGATCGAGACTATTTATTCTTTGAACCAATGCAATGAGTGCACTACTTCAAAGAGGGGCAAAATGTAGACACATAAAATATATTGATTGACATTGCACATCTAATCCTGACCACTAACATTGTTTCATCCTAAATCATCCCTCTGTCTAACCATTTATTGAATACCTTTATTGGATTAAATTCATCAATATTCCTCTCTTAATTAAATAAATCATTTATCTAATTAAGTCATCCTTTCTTGCTAATTAAATAAATTAGTTTAATCTATTTATCCCTATTTAATTAAATAATCAATTTTATTTTATTAAATCCCTAAAGTCATCTTATTGAATTAAATAAATTAAAACCTTATTTAGTTTAATCTAACTTCATCTCCTTGGTTAAATAAAATAAAAATCTTTATTTAATTAATCTTGAAATCATGTTCTCATATTTTAATTTAAATTAATCCATAAATCTAAGTCAATATGTCACATCATTCTAACCTCTCATTAAATTAATTAACATTGATTAATTTAATCTCTTCTCATGTCCCATGCTCTAGCTTTTGCAACTTGCACAAGAAAATAGATTTAATTCATTTATTAAATCTCTATTTTCTCTCAAAAGGCATAATAAAGGAATATTCCTCAAATTTGAATTCAAAAATCCAAGTGGACTTTGTCCTTCCAAGAAGGCATTTACTCCACCTAGAAACTCCTTTTTCCTTGAGCCAAGTGGCATTTAATGTGCCTTCTTTCCTTCGTACATGTCATTTCAACAATTTCAAAATTCAAATATATGCATTTATTAACACATTCTTTAAAACTTGCACATCCTCCATCCATTCACATGTTGACAAGTGGCACCTTGCTATTTGTTGATTTTTAGTCCCACATTGCTCTCTTTTAAGGATTCTTCCAACTTGACATTCTATAAATAAGAGGCTAATCTCCTCATTCTAACATCCACAACTTGAGTAAACTTACTATACTCAAATTCATAGCATTTTCATCCAATTTCATCCAATCTTAGCTAGGTTATGGATATTTTATCTTGGAGCATATTGGAGGACTTCATCAAGTGGATCACTCTTCATCATAAATCATCTTCATCACATCATTGGAGTTGGGAAAGGGCCAATTTTCACATCAAATTGGCACCAACTCGCTCAAGAGATTAAGAGTTTGCTTTGTTTTAGAATAGGATTTGCTATCTTTGTTTTAAGTGTATTGTGTTCTTCATTTCATTCCTTTTATCTTACATTCAAATGGATTTCTTGATGAATATCTATTCTAACTTGCATTTGATCTTACTAATGTGTTCATTTGTTGTGTTCTTGTAGGTATAGGATCTAGGTTAACAACATTAGTATAGTGAATCTCAAGATTCATTCTTTATTTTGGACTATTGTTGATGGCTACCTCTTAGGGGGAATAGGTAGTAGCATTATTGGTTGTTGCAGTTAGGGGGAGTGAGTGTTGTGTTGTAGGTTGTTGTTATGTGCAGTGGTTGTTGATTGGTGCAATTTTTTGTGTGCTCCTAAGGGGGAGTATGCAAAGTAGTAAAGGAAAATGATATTGTATAGTAGTGGTGAGTAGGTACAAGTATGTTTTATATCAATGGGGAAGAGATGCAAATATGTTTCCCTTTTCCATTGATATCAAAGGGGGAGAGAAAGTTACATGAAAAAGAAAAGTTACTAAGGGGGGAGAATAAGGGAAGAGAGATAATTAAAAGGGAGAGAAAGGATAATGTGGGAAATGAAAAGAGTTGGTATGGAGTTGTGTGTTAGTGATCTAAGCTATTGTTCATCATTGGTGGATTTTCACATCATGTGTTGTCATCAATGACAAAAGGGGAGATTGTTGCAAGAATAATAAATTGGTGTTGAGTTGGTGTTTTCATTGATGTCAACAAGACTATGTGTTTCCATTGATGTCAATAGATCTATGAGTTTGTGGTGATGCTTTGATTAGTTGCATTATATTGTCATTAGTAAGTGTTATTGTTGTCAACCTCTAGTGTTTCTTTGAGAATCCTTTGTTTATTAATGCATAGTTGATCTATTGTATTATAGTTGGTTTATTAGTGTCGAGGAAGTGCTGAAGATGATGAGAATATGTCTTTGGTGCTTGGTTTCCAAGTGCTTTTGAGAAAATTTGAATAAAAGAGAAAACAGTGTGTTGAAAAAGTGTTTTGTATTATAGAGTAGTTTTTTGGTTTTGCTCTACATTTCTTCTGTGTTGAAGATCTGCTTATGCGGTTTGGATATGTTGGTAAGAGGTGTTATATATAGAACTTGTTGGTTTGGATCATTGTGTATAGAATGTTGCATTCACCATTGTGTAGTGTCAGGGAATTTTCGACCCTTTGCATATTTTTCATGCCTTATTCATTTTCTTGCGCATGCAGTGTCAGGGAATTTTTGAGCCTTTGCATATTTTCCATGCCTTAGTCATTTTCTTGCACATGCAATGTCAGGGAATTTTTGAGACATTGCATCTCAAACCATAAGTCACATGTAGTAGCTCAAAAATTTAGTGCCCTTGCATCCAAAGTTCCTTCCCTCATGCAATGTCGAGGTTTTTCTCCAATTTTGCATATTTTCATGTAGTATCTTAGAAATTTTGAGCCATTACATCTGAAGTGTAATATCCCATGCAAGAGATCAATTTTTCTCCACCTTCGCATTTAAATTACCAAATCATATGCAATTCCGCATAATTTTCTCACTAGTGCATAAAATTTAGAATTTTTTCTAACACTGAAAGATATGAAACTTTTTGGAGCTACTTTTACATACCATTTTGATCTTTCCAAGATCTTGAGTGATTTTAATTGAATTCTTTTGTGTCACCGAGCATAAAATATTTGAAAAAAAATTGGAAAGTTCTTTCGAATGTTTTAGTTATTCAAGAGTATACATCAATGGTTCAAAAATAATTATAAGATGAAGCTTTTTCAATAGCTTCAATGAACAAAATGATGAATTTTAAGATTTGACAATACTTCCTAAAAGGTGCCAAAAAGAGTTTGACACCATTAGGGGAGTCAAACTCAAGAATCCTCACCATCTCCAAGTACACTCCAATACCAGAAAATGTTGAAGTGCACATCATCATGAAGAGTTCTTGGTTGAAATCATGAGGAAATGATATTTTTTTTGTTTCTAGAGTTAGTTTATTTTTATGCTTTTTAACATGCTTTATGTAAATAGGTGTTGGCATTTTAACATGTAATTTTGCAACAATGTAACTACATGTAAAAACATAGATGTCCTCCTACAATCATGGGCATCATGTTCGAATAAGTCAATAATTAGTTGTAGGGCTTTTTCCTATAGTAGCTCTCTTCTCTCATCTTTAAATATGAGGGTTCGATTTTATTATTTACCTTTTGTCTTATGCAACAAAGTGTTGCTCATTTTTGTAGCCATTTTGCAAATTTGAGTTCATGTTGTGAAACTATTTTTCAATCAATTTAAAGAAGGCTAAATTGCATACCAAACTTTGTGTTGGATCAGTTTCAATGAACGTGAGTTTTCTTATGTCATTCTCATAAGTTTATCTTATTATTAGATTGAATTGGAAATGTTTTACAACTTGAGATTGAAATTCTTTCAAGATAATTTTTGTAGACTTTGTACTCCGCCTTTTACTTGGAATCACGTAATTACTAATAATATTGGTGAATTATCTTTGAGGCTTTATACATGAGGTTTAAGGGAACAACTTGGTGTGGTGGAACCATTTTTCCAGTTATTGCAACATCATAACATTCTTCCTTATCCTCTATGAGCAAGATCACCGTTAGAACGTAATGCAAGTTATCCTCAACAAAGATTAAGATCATCGCTTCCCAGTAAATCTTTTGTTTTTAATAGGGTTCCAACTCAAGTACCTATCATTCAAAATATTATGGCTCAACTCCCACCTCTTGGACCTTGGGGTAATGATTCTGGCCCTCTTATTTTGGTGGGCCCTTTACATGAACTTCCACATGTTTCATGATAGAATATCCCAAAATTCTATGGTGATGGAAACAAACATCTAGATGAACATATTGTTGCTTTCTACATTGTTTGTGGTATTCTTCATGTCAAACACAAGGATTTTGTTGTAATATTGTTCATCAAAACTTTGCAAGGAGTAGCTACATAATGGTTCTGTACTCTTGCTCCTGCTACAATTACTTACTGGAACACTCTCTGCACCAAGTTTGAAGAAAGATTCAAACTTGCTAAAGATGAACACACCTTGTTGACTCAGCTTACAACCATGAGGAAAGAATCCCATGAACACATGCATGAGTTCATGGCCAAGTTTAACAAGCTGGTGACAAGGATTCCTATAGAGGCTAAACCAATGACCCATAATCTAAAGTGCTTCTTGATTAATACACAAATTTTGGAGGTAAGCTTCTTGTTCTGTAGGGATGTTAGTCCTAATCTTGAAGCTACTCAACAATTAGCTACAAGCATTGAAGATGATTTGATACTTGATGGTAAGATAAGAAAAAATACAAATAGAAAAGGGAAAGCATCAAATTCTTCATCTTCTAACAATAATTCCAACTTTGTTGATCCCATGGTTAAAAGGTTGGAAAATGAGTTTTTGGCCTTGAAGAAGAAAGTTTCAAATAATTCCTACAAGGATGTTCATATAATAACTTTCCAAAATTCTTCCATTTATTCTAGAAACAAAAATTAGAATCATCTTCTTGCACCTCAAGAAATACTTGCTTTAGAGGCTCCACCCACTAATGCAACTAGGGGATATTATGAAGTGGAGCAAGGTGACTACACACAACTGGGATACCCTACAAAAGAAAAAAGTGATATGTTCCATGAAGATGAAGTAGATCTAGCTAGAAACTCTAACTTTGGTTATTTGCATGTTGAGCATGAACTTGATGAGGAGGACATAGTGATAGATGCATATGTTGTCTTCACTCGATCACAACAAAATAGTCTTGAGAAAAATAAAGGATAATACAAAAGCAATGGACAAATCAGCTGTAACTATTGCAAAAAGAGGTACTCCTTTTCCATTGTAGTGAAAGAACACAACAAATAAATAAGTAACTACTCCTCATCCTCCTATTGTTTCTTCAAGTTCAAAAGAAAAGTATTAGGTTCCTAAGACCAATGCCTATTTAAGTAAACCTACCCCTAAAGTTACACCTACTTCCTTGATCAATTCATTTTGTTAGGTCTCAAAAGTGTAGGTTTTGAGCCTTAAGAGAGTGCCAATCTCTTAGTACACTTTTTGCCAATGAACAAGGCAAACAAGATTGATCAAATCCTACTCTTCAGCCTCTACTAGACCTAGGTGGGTGTACCTAAATGATAAGGAAGATTTCAAAGTTTAAAATAGATGCTACTTTTGGAAATCTACTCACAATGGCACATGGGGATGAAGTATTTTCAAAGCTTGATAACTAATCCCTACTAAAAGTGTTTGAATAATCAAGAATTTGAATTAGATTTATATAAAATATTTTAAAATTGACCAATGCCTAATCTATCGAGTGAATGGAGTTGATGGATGAATGATGGAAATGGATATAGATGTGTATGATAGGTAAACCTGATATTCAACTTAACTCTAATTGTTGGGAACTTTTGAATGTTTACACCTTGTAAAAACGTGTAGGTTTGTCTATTATAGTATTCTTCTTTAATGATCCTATTGTTATTCCTCAAATTATTGTGATGCTAGGAATGGATTTTTAATTCTTAGTTTAAAGGAACCTAATTAGATTAATTACCTTTAAAGGATTTTAATCCCTAAGGGAACTAATTAAGACGAATTAATTGAAAGGATTTTAATTCTTTCTCACTAGAAACCAATCAAAGTAATCACACAACAACAAGAAATATGTCCTAATAAATCTTGTGAATTTAAATAACTTGAAGAAACCACTTTGGAGACAACATAGTAACAAATAAGAATGAAAATTAACACAACAATTGAACACCAAAATAGATCGCCGATTATGAGTAATCTTCTCCATTATATTGCTTCAAAAGATATACATTTATAGTATATACATTTATAGTAGAAGTTTCTAATATGATATGGATGGGTGGAATATGCTATATGAATGTAGCCTACTACTACTACTAATGGTGAATATAATGATATGATATGATGATCTCAAAATTGTCCTTGGTTTCCTATTTATATAGGAAGCAACAAGCTATAGGTATTTTATAGAAGCAGATGACCTTTCAAAACTACTTCTTTTACTAACAACTAATTAATTTGCATAATCAAAGAAATAACAAGCCTTAAGACATTTTAAACATATTCTTCCTTTAATCAACGTAGAATCCCATGATCATCAATATGGAAAATATTTTCCTCTCCATGATAGATGTCCAGATGCCCTCACCTTAGTGAGCTACTCATCTTAAGTCAAATACTTATCTTTCCATTGATACACTATAAAATATGATGACCACTGATATTCCTAGATCTTCGACATTTTTTCAAGATGAGTCTACCATCGACTATCTAGTAGTGATTTTGTATCATTGAATTTTTTTAGATATCTAGTATCAAGAATAATCAATCCATCAATGATCAAATTGAGCCTGTGAAGACTGGTGTCACCATCCTCCTATACATGGGTTAAACACTTATGAATAACCTAACCAAATTACCTTTTCTACTCATCCAAGTCTTTCACTTTACCATCATCTTTCACAATTTATGGTGTATATGATGGTTTTTAGGTGTGGAACGAATCCATGCGTGTCACAGTCCTTTTATCCTCCCCTTGTATATATTGAAATTCATCAACAATCATCTTCACTATTTTCTCAATTGGTTTTAATGTTGTAGGAGAATCAAGACTCATTTGTAGAACTTTGCATAACTTAGATAGAGTGTGGTGAATGGACTACCACCTTTTGAACAGGGGATCCAATACAAGCATATGTACTTTTATCTAATCAATTTCCTGTTGAAGTGATTTATAACTGTCATGCACACCTTCCAATTTATCAATAACCAACTTTACCCTATGCTCAAGAATTTTCTCCTTAACTTCACAAAAATGTGTTTTTACTTTATCCTAGGTTTTACAACTAGCTTCCCTCATTTCATTCTCTTCCTTTGTAGGATCCTTTATTTGCTTAGCAAGAATTCTCTTAAAAAAATTGAATGGGGCACTAGGAGGCTTATATAACACTATCTCCTTGCTTTGTGAAATTCCTGCTCCTTTTAACTATTCTTTCAATTTGACATTATTCGTAAACAATTTATTAACTTTATCATTTGAAAATATTTGTTCCCTTCCATACTCCTTCAATTTTTCCTCCAATCCCTTAATAGTTGCACAAGTGAACATGGTTGAGTGCATGGTCATTGTGGCTACCTCCAAAGGGGTGGTGTCTTGTATTGTTCTTAACATTGTTGCCCCCTTCGTTCCTTGTATTACATCCATTAGTTTAGGCTTCTGTGTTTTTTTCTACTTGATCCAAATGGCCAAGGTTTCAATTTTAGGGTTATATAGGTAGTTGAACTTAATCCGTCATTAGATCCAAACTCTGCAACTAGAATTGGATCTTCTTGAGCCCATACTTGATAAAAAAAAAACATTTTCTTTAATTCCAACCTAGGGAAAATAAGCATTTTTCTCTTCAAAATCATCTATCTAGCCTTCTGAGGGCTAATGTCAATGTGGTAAACTCTCAATTCATTGAAGTTCTATGCCACTATTTGATTATTTTCTTGTTCTTCAATTCCTACTTCATTTGACTCCATTTTCTATTCAATTAATTTTATCTTCATCTTTGTCTAGAAATCCCTAAACTTTAGAGTCTTGATGAACTCATCATCCTCTATAAACCTCCTAGCAACAATTTCTCTCTCATCTTCATGTATCTCTACACTTGTTTTTTCTGCATCATCCATCCTTTCCTCATGCCTATGGGCACTGGTCTCATGGATGGGTTGATCAACCTCAATATCACCCTTTAATGATTGCAATATAGTGGAAACCTCTTGAGTATCTCTCGCCCCTTTACTCTCCTAATAAGGTACCAATGGCTCAACACTCTGTGTCTTTTATCTCTTGGAGTAAATTTCTCCATGGGAGACTCTGATGCTCTATTCGGGGTGTGCTCTGTAGTTATCTCCCCACCAAGTTCCTGAAGATGTACTTCTTTTCTCCTATATAAATCCTCAAATTTATCAATTATCTGATTTATCCTCCTAATGGGGTCTTTTTCCTCAATGAAATAACCAGGAAAACTTCTATCATTTTGCTTCTTCCTCTCTTCAAGCTTCATTATAAGTTCCCATTTTTTCTTTTTGAGGGATAACTCATGAAAATTAAGGCAATTTCTTATCACATCTTATTCATAGTCCACTTGGTGTGCCACTATCATTTTCGTAAAAAGATTATTCCTTATGTTATTCATATGATTTTCAAGGTCAAAGGATTTTTTTTTCCAGAACAAAATGCATATCTTATCTTCAAATAATATTGCAACTCCTCCAGTGTATTTGAGCCTACTGTCCAGTCTCCACATTTGGTCAAGTTTGGCAGAATTGTGCCCTTCTTTTGTTTTTTCATTACATGCTTTTGCATCCACATCATTTGTCATAGAAATACACGAAATGCTAATTTGAGGGGAACAAACTTCGGAAGCATGTGTGGAGTAGTAGGGCAGTAATAAATTCTTATTATTGTAACTTCTAGGAGGAAAAACCAATCACCAAAATTATGTGTGTGACCTTGTTCCTATCTTAGGGCCAATGGTCTTAACAATTGCTGATTTTTTTTTGGTAATCTTGGTATTGAATAACCAAGAACTCCAAGGATTTTTGTGTACAAAATCTTCATAGAATATAGAAAATCTTGAATTCTTGCACCAATTGTCCCAAATATAGCACCTGGTCTAGATAGGTGTGGGATTTCTTTTCTCATCCACTCTAGCCAAGTCTATTTGTTTAGTGCAATGGTCTTGATTCTAGTACAATATCAGCTTATAGAGTGGGGAATAGTGTCTGAATGAATTGGTTTTCTATCCTCTATAACTTGTGAGTATTCATCATCCAGTGCCCTCTCAAGGTATGATGAAAATTAATACTCAATATTAGTCTTAGGGTTTTTAATTCTCATGGCCATCATCATCAGGCTTATTGGAATCTTATCTTGAGCATCCAACCTAACACTTGGCACAAAGCTAGATATGTATTCACAAAATAATATTGAAAATTTGTCATAGTGAATGGTTTAGTAGTGGAAGTAGAAATGGGGATTGTTCTATTGCCAATGCCTCTTTTCATATATAGAGGTAGCTTATCACTTCGATAAGTTATTATTAACCTGGTATAATCTTCCTCACTCTTCTGTAGGTTTATTTTCGTCAAATCCTACTTGTTTAAGTCAAAACACTCAATGATAGCACCTTTGGTTACCTCTACCAATATTGACCCATTTGTAAACCTTACTATTTTGGTTGCAGAGTGATAATTATTGGCTAGTAATCTACTAAATTCCACATCAATAAAAACGTTTGGGACAATCAACTTTGCTAAATCCAACATCCAAGGGTTTGACACTAGAATCTTCTCATTTCTCTTATTGTAAAAATACCAAAATAAGTCCCACCCAAATTTGGAAATGAGAGCATTCCTATAACTGTGTGTAGTATCTACAATAAATTTCTTATTTCCCTCCTTGGTTGACCCTGGAAGTATATCTTATATAGACTAGTAGAGTGGTATCTTCTTTACCTTAGGTTCTTCTTCCTTAATTTTGGCCTTACTTTCTTTTACTTTCGATTGAACATTTTCTTTTAGGAGGCATATTTCAATTTTTCATACTATGACTTCAAATAATAGAGCTCTACCAAATACTACACCAATCAAGCTTCTTCAGAGAGTTATTCATGCACTTACATGAGTGCTCATCATTCGTAGAGCTCCTTTTCTCAACATCCTCAGATTTGTCCACAACAATGCATTTCAATTGAGCATAGTCTTAGGAAAATTCACTTACTTTTGAGGGCATGGTATTTAGTGATATCAGTATTAATACCAATTATTCACTTTTTAGTTTCCCAACAAGCTCAAATATTTGAAATTAATTTTGCAGCATGTGTTAGGGTGACTGACATTATTTCTTCATTTATTGTTGTAAATTTTAATGATGCCATGATTACCATACTACATCCATCTCTTATTATACCCATTGTGGTATAGCAATGTCTTCCATTCCTTTGTATTGTTTACCACACTAGCGCCTTGCTTAAGACCTCTTACTATGGAGTTGTGGTGTATATACCACCATACCATAACCATATTATCCACCTCATGTGGTATAGCGGTGTCCACTTCTCTTCTAATGCTTACTACTATATTGCATTGCTTAAGACCTCTTACTATAGGGTTGTGGTGTATACCGGTTACTGCATATGTTGCTCACCCTCCTAGTGCTATAGTGGTGTATGCTTTATTTCTTTGTTATTTACCACCTTACCACAATCCTTTGAATTGCCTTATGCAGGATGGCAGTAGGTACCAAATTACCACATTGCCTTATAATTCTCCCCACGAAGCGGTAGTGAGTACCACTTTACCATGCATGTTATATACTCTCTTGGCAGTATGGAATTAAATGCTTATTTCTTAACTTAGAAGCTACCATCCCACATTGCCTTTAAATTGATGTTGTTGTACTGTGAAAAAGGAAATTTTTTTTTTGTTTATGATTATATAGAGGAATAAATGGGTATATAAAAATTGAGTGTTGGTGACAATATGGATCTTGTCATACATATTGTTGCATTTCATGTTAGACACAATGTAAAATCAATGGCAATGGATTTTGTGTGGGTAAAATTTGAATGGAAAAATGAAAGCTAGTGGATGTTTGAGGAGTAATTTTTTGCTCCAACAATGGCTTTGATTTGGGATGAATGATCATGAGGTCATTGCAAGAATCCATAAATGATTTATAAGGAACAAATCATGAATGAATGTGATAAGATGGGGTGGGGAACTGGATGGAAACCTAAAACTATCCTGCATGGAAAAATCATTTTTTAAGAAGTATTTCAAGAATTTTCCATGCACTATAAATTCTTGACCTTCTCCTATAACTATTGTGCATGGAAGATTGGTTTAATAAAATAATTATTTTAGGAATTTTCCATGCACTGAAAATTGATCTTCTCCTAACATATTTTGAAGATCGTAAGAATCTTCACCTCCCTTACCGGTAAGAACAAAGAGTCCTATCCAAAGGGATTTAAACTTCCCATGCTTCCCTTTATGTTGACATCTAGTATTCCATAATAAGACCATGGTATTAACTTCAAATTTTCTATCCTTTTCCCTTTTTTCAAACAAATACTTCATCTATGATTGCATTTTTTTGTTTTGTTCTTGGGCCAAACTTCTGATTTCATCTAGTTCTGCTAGCTTCTCTATTCTACCTCCATAGGTTCAGGGATGTATAAGTCTTCTTGGAGCATGAATTTGTGTGTAGATAAAAATTTTTGTATAGGCATTTTGGCATGTGCCCCATAGACCAGTTCAAAGGGTGATTTACCAATTGAATTCTTCACAATGATCCTATTTTCCCATACTTCCATCTTCAATTTAGAATCTCAAGATATTTATTTCTTGTCTAACATCCTCATAATTATTTTCAAGATACTTTTGTTGCTTGATTCAACTTGCCTATATTTTTGTGGATGATAAGGAGAAGCATATGAGATTGTGATGCCATATGTTTCATAGAACATTCTAAATTATTTTGATATGAAACACATAACATTATCTATAATTATCCATACAAGTGTTCCAAATCTTGTAATGATGTTCTCCATCAAAAAATTTGTTACAACTTTACTAGTGGCCTACTTCGTTGGGATGGCTTCTATCCATTATGTGAAGTAATCAGTTTCCACTAGTATCCATTTGTGACCTCCAATGGATTTTTCTAGTATTTCTCCAATAAAATCAATTCCCCATTGATGAAAGGGGGATTCAACCTACATTGGTCTGAGTGGTAATGCTCCTTGGTATTTCATTTTTCCATAGAAATTCTAGCAGGCTTCACACTTTCTTACATAAGTGAAAGAGTAATTGAAAACCCTAGGCCAATAGTATCCAACCCTCAAGATCTTGTGAGCAGTGGTTTTGGCTAAAAAGTGTCCCCCATAGACTCCTCCATGGATCTTCTTTAATACATTCTTTGCTTGTGATTCATCTATGCATAAAAATAGTACTCCATCTCTATTTTTCTAGTACAAGTCACCATCCATAAAGACATATTTTGAGGCATAAAGCTTCAAGGTCCTCTTTTGATTTTCATTTAAGTTCTTAGGAAACTTCCAGTTCTTGGGTAATACATTGTCAGTATACCAAGAGGTATTCTCAATGCTTGTGATCATACCTTCTTCTTTGCCTATGTTGCAGATTTGAGATGCTTCAAGGTTTGATTCAACCATAAATTTTTTCAATCCTTTTCCTCTTATCAACTTAGTGATTTGGATCTCAATATCAAAATCTTGAATTCTATTAATCCATCTACACCTTCTCCCTATAATTTCATTTTGTACAAATACATCTTTGACTGCAACATTAGGGACATATTCAATTATTTTTTCTCCTACCAAATAGGGTCTAAAGGCTTTTACTACTTTGACAAGTGCATATTCCTGCTTCTCTATAATATCATACTTCAATTCAACTCCTTGAAGGGACTTACTAAAGAATGATAGAGGCTACTCATACCCTTCATCATTCTTTTGTAACAGATCATTGCTGCAATAGTGTGGTATGAGGCAAATGAAAAGATCTAAAAGGGTTTATTAAAATTAGGGTATTTTAACACTAGGGCTTCATTGATTTCCCTTTTATAGATATAAATGCATCAAGTGCTTCTGTGTTCTAGTCAATCTTGGACCCTTTCTTCAACATCTTTTAGATAGGTTTGAAAATTTTAGGAAAGTTTGATATGAATCTTCTTACAAAGTTTATTTGTCCAAAGGAAGACTAAATGGCCTTTACAGTCTTAGGAATAGGGATCTTATCTATAGCTTCTACCCTCTCTAGATCAATTCTGACTCCTTTGGACACTATGTGCCCCAATAACTTTCCATCTATTACAACAAAATGTCATTTTCTAGGATTTATGGGGATGCCATACTCTAGGGATTTCAGGAATATTTTCTCAAGGTGTGCAACATGGTCCTCTACTTTCTTGGAATATGCAGTTAGATCATCTTTCTAGACCACCATTATTGTATTTAATTAGATCAACAAAAGCAACATCCATAACTCCTTAGGGATTTTAGGAATATTTTCTCAAGGTGTGCAACATGGTCCTCTGCTTTCTTGGAATATGCAGTTAGATCATCTTTCTAGACCACCATTATTGTATTAAATTAGATCAACAAAAGCAACATCCATAGCTCCTTAGAATGTGGCACAAGCATTTGTTAGTCTGAATGAAATCCTTACATACACATATGTTCCCAAGGGGTGGTAAATGCAATATTATATTATTCTGATTCCTTCACCTTCACCCAGTTGTACCTTGAAAATCCATTCATTTGGGAGTGGGTAATAATCTTTAAGGGAAGAGACATTCAAATTTTGAAAGTCCATGCACAACCTTATGTTTCCATTCTTCTTTATGATAGGAACCAAGCTAGAGAACCAAGTGGAATTCCTGATAGGTTTGATGATACCTCCCTCCTTGAGTTTCATAAGTTCCTCATGCATCTTGGGTTCCAAGGTAGGGTTTATTGGTCTATGTTTTTTTCTAAAGGGTTTTGCATTAGGTTTTAATGGAATTTCATGGTTGAACAGATCTTCTTTGTATGCCTTAAGGTCATCATAAGAAGATGTGAAAACATGCTTATATTTCCTCAATAATACAATCAACATCTTTCTAATTGTAGGGATTATCTTTTTCCCAATGTATATCTTCTTTGGGGAAAATTTAGTGCCTAGGTTAATCTCCTCAATATCTTCCCTCCTTACTATTGTTTGCTTCATAACTACTCGATCATTCCCATCAAAAGGACTTTTGTAGTGCCACTAATCCTTTAGGGATCCTTTTTGTCTTTAGCTGCACAACTTCTTCATTGAATGCAGTCTATTTACCATCTACTTCTTCCAAAAATGCATTAAAATCAATCTCTTGGACTTCATACTGATCAATGCAATGTAAAAAATTTATCATATCTATGTCATCATTAAAAACCTACCAATTGTAGGTATTTCCAGGGATTGTAGGCCTGGCCTTGAGTTCTACCTATGAAATTCCTACCAAGGTAACATCATCCCTTTTCAAGCTACATTTGCTAGGAAATCATCTATCAAGTTCTTAGATCCATCTACCCACTCAATGGAGAAAGCATAAAAAAGCTCAATAGTGTCCCATAGAAAATTTCTAGATATTGCTTCAATCTTTAATTTTTTGTATACTTTGATCTTACTTGTGATACAACTAATTGAAAATCCCAAAGAATAGTTAGTAGTTTGATCCCATGTTTAGTGGCCATGTTTAAGCCTAGTAGCAAGGCTTCACATTCTACTATATTATTTTTGCATTCAAATGTTAGAAAAAATGAATATTTAAATGTTGTTCCTTTAGGTGAGATAAAGATAATTCCTACTTCATTCTCTTCTCTACTACAAGCTCCATTAAAGTACATTCACCATATGCCATATTCATTCTTGGAGACATCTCGAACAATTGGGTTTGTGTTTAGTATTTTAGGGTTTGAATTTTCAACTCTGAAACTTCCCAGGTCTTTGTCACAAAAACAATTCATTTAATTGGGACCAAAGATTTCATGACATGTTTATATCTAGGCTTTATGTATAATTTGACTTTCCTTCCATTCATAGGTATTGTGGCATAAGAAAATTCTAGTTGAACATTCCCACCAACTATTGTAGTCCATTGCCTTGATAGTAACACCCCATATTAAGGGAGAGTGTCTACCACAGTAATGTTTGTCCAATATGTTGCCCCTAGGTATGATGCCAATTTTATTTCCATATCCCATATCACTCCAACTACAGGGATTGATCTATTATCCATGGTATAGCAGTTCCCATATGTAGTATTCACCCACAGACCTAGTTCCTTCATGACAACCACAACCATAATGTTGATTGCTGCCCCCGAGTCAATCATAATTTTTTTCACCAGCTTGTTGATTACCAACGTAGTATAAAATGGATCTACTTGGGAAGGATTCTTTGTGAGTGTACCTTCCAAATATACTTCTGGTGTTTTTGTAATTTCCCTCTCTACAAAATTAACTTCCTTCTTCTAATCCTTCTATTTGTGGGATGTGTTGGTGATCATTTTGAGGGTTGTATCCCTAAACTCGTCAATCTTCATCAACTCCATTAAAGGGACTGTCATCTTTGTATAAGCTAGTGCTTAGGCCATGTCAAATGAAGGGGCAATGGTCCCTTGATCACCCTTCTCAGTTCTAGTAACTCTTTTCCCTTCATTTTGGACTTTTCCATCCCTTCATGTTTTCTCAAGTTCAATGTCTGTAGTCTCCTTTTGAACATATTTCTGAGGCTTCTTTATTTAACCCTTCATCTGGATAAATGGTACATTCTCCTTGCTCTTTTTTTCCTTTACAAACATGCTTCTTGGTATTCCTTGATATCTATTTGTGGGTTTGCTTCTCAAGTTGTATTTTCTCCCTTTTTCCTCAACTACAACTTTTTCTATGATAGCCCTATTTACTTCCTTTGTTGGTGTTCTTAACTAGAACTAAGGTGTTGTATTGTATGCATATGATACTTCTTGTGTGTTTTCTTCCTGATCAGAAAACACCTCTTGCACCATATTCACATTGTAGTTTTTATTGTCAACATCATATTCGTACCCCTTCTCAGAAGAATAGTATGCTTCACCGTTTTGATGAGACCTCCATCTTAACATGTTTACAATGTGGCCATTCCTATCTTGCTCCTATGACCACTCATATTAACAAGCTTGAGCCACCACACAATGTTCAGCGACATGGGATCTATGGAAAGGTGAACACCATGCTATAGTATTTAGTGCATGTGTTCCATGTTTTTACAAGGGATCAAGAGTCTCCTTCCAATTTGATTTTTCTACTAGTTTTCCATCTTTCCAATAGTATTATAAGGCATGCCATGCAATCTTTTCCTTTAATTTCTATATTGATTCTCTTATTTGTTCTGGGAATTGTTGATATTTTGTGGGATCCTAACATTATCCCATTTTCCAATCATCCTAGCAGCCTTTCTATTATTTTCAATGGTTAAGTTTTCCTTTTGTGCTTCAGTCAAACTTCTAGGGCACCTATTTCTAAGTTCATACCCTATTTTTGGATCAAAGGCCTTTAAATAGATACTCAAAGTTGTTGGGTCGGCTAATTTCGATCCATGTGGTATCTTATTGTAGAGCTTGGAGAACCTTTGATTAAAATCATAAATTGATTTGTTCTCATGTTTTTGAATACTTATTAGTTCATGTAGAGAAAATTTAGGGGCACATTGATTCATATATTGTTCTATAAATTGATCTTGGAAGTCTGCTATAGAGGTGATTGAAGCATCTGGTAGGCTATTGAACCAATCCCTTTCTTCTTTAGTTAGAGAAATCATGAGCAATCTCATAAGGACATCCTCCTAATCAATAGCTATATCTTGTACAAAAGAATTGAGATTTCTTATGTGTTCTTTAGCTGTTGTTACATTATTCCCTGTGAATTTGGGGATAGTATTTCTCCAGTTGCTATCAATGGGATATGGGTATAGTTGATATCCAGAAAAGTCAAATTGTTTTCTTATGCTTGTAGGGTTCTATGGATAGGGATTCTGAGATGGTGGGTTAGGCTGGTATTGATATCCATGTTTAGGCTATTGGTATACATTTTGTTGGATGTTGGGGTGAGGATACACATACTATTGTGGCACATGATGATGGATGTATTGTTTTCTAGGTGGTGGAATGATATTGGTTTTTTATGGTGGTGGATTTTGTGGTGTTACACAATGTTGCACAGGCTGATTTTATCTTCCTGCTATGTTTTAGGGTGCTCTTGAAGAACTTGGACCACCTATATTCTGAGACAACCCTTGTGGATTGACATTGCCTCCTTGTTTATGGGGAGGGATGTATTTTGGAGGTCTTGATGTATTAACATTTAACTGGGACATTTGTTGATTTAGATCTTGACTCCTTTTTATCAATTGTTGTCTTCTTTTAAGCTCTTCTTCCTCCCATTGTACATATTCTTCTATTTATTGGGTAGTCATCCCATCATAATTCCCAATAGGAAGAGAGTGACTCATAGATCCATAGTGGGTTTCTCCTTCTTGTTGTGTTGAAAATATCTTATCATAGTATTTTTGTATTTGATCTTTTTCTTCCTCCAATTGGGAAATAAATTCATTTTTTTTCTAAGGGTCTTCCTTGAAGTGGACAACATGACGACCATTGTTTTCCTATCCAAGTGGAGTTTTGAGATCCTTGCATAAATTATCCTCATGATTTTCTGACCCATGTAATGGATCAAAGCTATTGTGCAATGTAGGTGGTTGCTTAAGGACATTCTCCTTATCAGTGAATGGTGTGTCTGGCCTTCTAGATGTTTCTTTGTTCCTATTTGTGTCAGACTTTGAAGTAGGAGATCCATGTTTTTTTGTCCACCTACCATTTTTCTTCTTGGGACCTTCTTGATGCAAAGACCTCCTGCCATTCATGTTGGATGATATGGTGTATCTTTGGTGTCTATGATCTACGCTTTCTAATCTGATGTCTACTTTATTAGTCATAAAACTTTTTTAGATTTGCCACCTACTTTTTCATTAGTTGGAAAGTTTAAGGTTTGAGTGAACTTTGTCCTTTTCCTAGTGGAGTCTCTAGACTATTATGATGGTCTTCAATGACTATGATGGAGGACCTATATTCAGAATTGGCTTGATCCCCAGTAGAGTCACCAATGTTTTAGGTCTCAAAAGTGTAGGTTTTGAGCCTTAAGACGGTGCTAGTCTCTTAGTACACTTTTGGCCAATGAACAAGGCAAACAAGATTGATCACCTCCTACTCTTCAGGCTTTACTAGACATAGGTAGGTGTACTTGAATGATAAGGAAGATTTTAGAGTTTAAAATAGATGCTAATTTTGGCAATCTACTCATGATGGCATATGTGGGTGAAGTAGTTGCAAAGATTGTTAACTAATTCCTACTAAAAGTGTTTGAATAATCAGGAATGTGAATTGGATTTATATTAAATATTTTCAAACTAACCAGTCCCTAATCTATCAGGTGAATGGATTTGGTGGATGAATGATGGAAATGGAGATAGATGTGTCTGATAGGTAAACTTGATATTCCACTTAACTCTAATCATTGGGAACTTTTGAATGTTTACACCTTGTGCAAATGTGCAGGTTTGTCTGTTACAATACTCTTCTTTAATGATACCAGTGTTATTCCCGCAAATTACTATGATGCTATGAAAGGATTTTTAATTCCTAGTTTAAAGGAAACCAATCAAATTAATTACCTTTAAACAAATTTAATCCCCGAGGGAACCAATTAAGATGAATAAACTAAAAGGATTTTAATTCTTTCTCACCAAAACCCAATTAGAACAATCACACCACAACAACAAATGTGTCTTGATAAATCTTATGAAATTAAATAACTTGAAGAAACCACTTTGGAGATAGTAGAGGAATAGATAAGCATCAAAATTAACACAACAATTGAACACAAAAATAGATCACCAATTACAAGAGTTCTCCATTTTATTGCTTCAAAAGATATACTTTTAAAGCAGAAATATTTGATATGATATGAATGGGTGAAATATGCTATATGAATGTAGCCTACTACTACTACTAGTGATGATAAATATATGATATGATGATCTCAAAATTGGCCTTGATTTCCATTTATATAGGAAGCAACAAGCTACATGCCTTTTACAAAAGGACATGACCTTTCAAAACTACTTCTTTTACTAACAACTAATTAATTTGCATAATTAAAGAAATAAAAAAGCTTAAGATATTTTAGACATGTGCTTCCTTTAATCAATGTAGAAAGTTTGTGAGCATCGATTTGGAAAAGCTTTTCCTCTCCATGATAGACGTCTATGTTCCCTCACCTTTGTTAGAGTAATAAGTTATTTCACTTAATTAATTACATCATATTGGTTAATTAATTAAGTCACATATCATTGTAGTTGCTTAAACTAAACCTAGGCACATTAATAATTATTTATTTATTAATTATTAAGTGTGCACACTAGGGTTTTGGTTTTAGATTTCCTTTAGGGTTTCTTGATCTCCTTCATAAGGATTGATCTCATTGTAATTATTTGATTCTCTTAATGCAATTTTTGCTTGAGGCTTGTAGATATTCTTTGGTTCTAAATATCTTTTGCACGTGATAAGTTATTGCATGCGGGTGTTTCTTGGTGTGTATGAAGTTGGGTTTCTCAACTTCTTCAACCTTAGTGACCTACTCATCTAAATCCAAATACTTTTATTCCTATTGATACACCTTAAAATATGATGGGCACTGATATTCCTGGATCTTTGGAATGTTTACAAGATGAGTCTTCCATCGACTATCTAGTATTGCTTTTGTATCATTGATAAATTTTAGATGTCTAGTATCAAGAACAATCAATCCATCCATGATAAAATTGAGTCTGTGAAGACTGGTGTCACCATCCTCGTATACATGGGTTAAACACTTATGAATAACCTAACCAAATTCCCTCTTCCACTCATCCAAGTCTTTCACTTGACCTTCATCTTTCACAAATTTTGGTGTATACCATTATTTTAAGATATGGAATGAATCTATGTGTCTCACAATCCTTTTATCATCCCCTCGTATATATTGAAATTCACCAACAATCATCTTCACTATTTGTTCAGTTGGTTTTAATGTTGCAGGAGCATCAAGACTCCTTTGTAGAACTCTGCATAACTTAGATAGAGTGTGGTGAGTGGGTTGCCACCTTTTGAATAGGGGATCCAATACAAGATGAGTCTTCCATCGACTATCTAGTAGTGCTTTTGTATCATTGATAAATTTTGGATGTCTAGTATCAAGAACAATCAATCCATCCATGATAAAATTGAGTCTATGAAGATTGGTGTCACCATCCTTGTATACATGGGTTAAACACTTGTGAATAACCTAACCAAATTCCCTCTTCCACTCATCCAAGTCTTTCACTTGACCTTCATCTTTCACAAATTTTGGTGTATACCATTATTTGAAGATATGGAATGAATCTACGTGTCTCACAATCCTTTTATCATCCCCTCGTATATATTTAAATTCACCAACAATCATCTTCACTATTTGTTCAGTTGGTTTTAATGTTGCAGGAGCATCAAGACTCCTTTGTAGAACTCTGCATAACTTAGATAGAGTGTGGTGAGTGGGTTGCCACCTTTTGAATAGGGGATCCAATACAAGCATATGTTCTTTTATCTGATCAATTTCCTAGTGAAGTGATTTGTAACTATCATACACACCTTCTAGTTTATCAATAACCAACTTTACCTTGTGCTCTAGAATTTTCTCCATAACTTCACAAAATTTCCTTTTTACTTCATCCTAGGTTTTACTGGTGGCTTCCCTCATTTCATTCACTCCATTCATTGGAGCCTATGTTTGCTCAACAGGAATGCTATGAAGAACATTTAATGGGGAACTAGGAGGATTATATAACACTATCTCCTTGCTTTGTGAAGTTTTTGTTGTTTAACTATTCTTTCAATTTTACATTCTCAATAAATAGTTTATTCACTTCATCATTTAAGAACCTTTGTTCCCTTTCACGATCCTTCAATCTCTCCTCCAATCCCTTGATAGTTGCACAAGTGAACATGGTTGAGTGCATGGTCATTGTGGCTACCTCCAAAGGGGTGGTGTCCTGTATTGTTCTTACTCTTGATGCCCCCTTCATTCGTTATATTACATCCAACAATTTAGGCTTTTGTGTGTTTTTCTACTTGATCCAAATGGTCAGGGTTTCAATTTTAGGGTTACACCCAGTTCCACTTACCCCTTCATCAGAGTCAAACTCTACAACTAGCATTGGATCTTCTTGAGCTTGTCCTTGATCAAGCACACAAATTTTCTTTAATTCCAACCAAGGGAAAATGAGCATGTTACTCCTCAAAATCATCTCTCTAGCCTTTTGAGGGCTAATGCCAATGTGGTCAACTCTCAATTCATTGAAGGTATGTGCCACCATTTGATTCTTTTCTTCTTCTTCAATTCCCAAGTCATCTAACTCCATTTTCTCTTTAATTTATAGTATCTTCATCTTTGTCCATAAATCCATAAACTCTGGACTCTTGATGAACACATCATCATTTATAAACCTCCTGGCAGAAATTTCTCTCTCATCTTCATGTATCTTTGCACTTGTTTTTTCTGCATCATCCATTCTTTCCTCATGCCTATGAGTATTGGTCTCATGGATGGGCTTATCAACCTCAATACCACCCTTTAATGATTGCAATACAGTGGCCATCTTTTTAGTATCTCCCACCCCTTCACTCTCCTCATAAGGTACCAATGGCTCAACACTTTGTGTCTTTTGTCTCTTGGGAGGAAATTTCTCCATGGGAGACTCTGATGTTGTTTTCAGGGTGTGCTCTATAGTTATCTCCCCACCAAGTTCATGAAGATGTACTTATTTTATCCTATATAAATCCTTAAATTTATCAATTATTTTATTTATCCTCCTAATGGGTTCTTTTTCCTCAATGAAATAACTAGGAAAACTTCTGTCGTTTTGCTTCTTCCTCTCTTCAAGCTTCATTATAAGTTCCTATTTTTTTTCTTTTTGAGGGATACCTCATAAAAAGTAAGGCAATTTATTATCACGTCTTATTCATAGTCCACTTGGTGTGCCACTATCATTTTGGTAAGAAGATTATTCCTTATGTTAGTCATATGATTTTCAGGGTCAAAGGCTCTCTTTTTTTCAGAACCTAATGTGTATCTTGTCTTCAAATAATAATCCAACTCCTCCAGTGTATCGGAGCCTACTATCTAGTCTCCACATTTGGTTAAGTTTGGCAGAAATGTTCCCTTCTTTTGTTTTTGCATTACATGATTTTCCATCCACACCATTTGTCACAAAAATTAAAGAAATATTAATCTGAGGGGCACAAACTTCAGAAGTATGTGTGGAGTAGTAGGGCAGCCATAAATTTTTATTATTGTAAGTTCTGTGAGAAAGAACCAATCACCAAAATTATGTGTGTGACCTTTTTCTTGTATTAGGGCCAAACGTCTTAACAATTGCTGCATTTTATTTTTACAATCTTGGTATTGAATAACCAAGAACTCCAAGGATTTTGTGCACAAAATCTTCATAGAATATAGCAAATATTGAATTCTTGCACTAACTATCCCAAATATAGCACCTCTTCTAGATAGATGTGGGATTTCTTTGCTCATCCACTCTAGCCAAGTCCATTCATTTAGTCCAATGGATACAAAATCAAATGACATAGTAGGGAATAGTGTCTAAATGAATTTGTGTTCTATCCTCTATAACTTGTGAGAATTCATCATCCAATGCCCTCTCAAGGTATGATGCAAATTAACACTCAATATTAGTCTTAGGGTTTTTAATTCTCATGGCCATCATCATAAAGCTTATTGGCATCTTATCTTGAGCATTCACCCCTAATACTTGGCACAAACCTAGTTATGTATTCACAAAATAATATTAAAAATATGTCACAGTGAATGGTTTAGTAGTGGAAGTAGAAATGGGGTTGTTCTTCTACCAATGCCTCTTTTCATATATAGAGCTAGCTCGTCACTTCTATAAGTCCTTCTTAACCTAGTATAATATTCCTTGTGCTTCTATAGGTTTATTTTGTTTAAAGCCTACTTGTTTAAGTAAAAACACTCAATGATAGCAGCTTTGGTTACCTCTACCAATATTGAGCCATTTGTAAACATTATTGTCTTGGTTGTAGAGTGATAATGATTGGCTAGTAATCTGATAAAATCCACATCATTAAACACATTTAGGACAATCAACTTTGCTAAATCCAATATTCAAGGGTTTGACACTAAAATCTTCTCAATTCTCTTACTATAAAAATACCAAAATAAGTCCCACCAAGATTTGTGAATAAGAGCATCCCTACAACCTGGTGGAGTGTCTATGAGAAATTTCTTATTTCCCTCCTTGGTTGACCCTGGAAGTATATCTAATATAGACTGGTAGAGTGGTCTCTTTTTTACCTTATATTCTTCTTCCTTAATTTTGGCCTTATTTTCTTTTACTTCCTATTGTTTTCTTTTAGGAGGCATATTTCATTTTTTCCTACTATGACTTCAAATAACAGAGCTCTACCAAATACTACACCGATCAAGCTTCTTCATAGGGTTATTCGTGCACTTACCCTAGTTCTAGTCATTTGTAAAGCTCCTTTTCTCGACGTCCTCAACAACATCCACAACAATGTATTTCAACTGAGCACAGTCTTAGGAAAATTTACTTGCTTTTGAGGGCATGATATTTAGTCATATCAGTATTAATGCAAATTCTTCATCAGATAGTTTCCCAACAAGCTCAAATCTTTGAAATGAATATTGTAGCATCTTTCAGGGTGACTAACATGATTTTCTCCATTTAGGTATGTAAATTGTAATGATGTCATGATTATCGTACTACCGTCGTCTCTTATTATACTCATTGTGATATTCTGGTGTCTGCCCTTCCTTTATGTTGTTTACTGCAATACCACCTTGCTTAACACCTCTTACCATGGCGTTGTGGTGTACATACCACCATACACAACCATATTATCCACCTCATGCGGTACTATGGTGTCCACTTCTCTTCCAATGCTTATAGCTATACCGCATTGCTTAAGACCTCTTATTGCATTGTTGTAGTGTATACCACTCTACCACATATGTTGCTCACCCTCCTAGTGGTATAGTGTTGTATGGTTTATTTCTTTATTATTTACTACCTTACGGGGTATGTACAGGATCATCATGGAAAAAATAGGCCCTTAAGTGGCAAAAAATTTAGAAAAATTAGAG
>VDFB02047230.1:544581366-544645622 GCA_007258455.2 Sequoia sempervirens
GATTGGATGGAGTCTCTTGATTGTCTCTTCAACATTCTGATGGCAAAAGGTTGATGATGATGGTCAATGTAGTAGGATCTAACGGTGCTCACATGCCCTGTTGAAATGTTGGCGGGGTCTATTCAAACTCGCGGTGTTAGCAAGGTTGGTGGAAAGCTTCCACATCGGTCCACATATGGCAGTGGGACTTGATGGTGGTGATAACGAAACAAGCTAAGGTTCATTGGTGAGACATCGATAGTTCTGCAAGAATTCAAAGCATGTCTCTTCGACATAGTGATAAGAAGAAACATTCACTCATCAAAGTGACATGATGGTTTCAGTGGGAGTTACTCAAATGTCTCTTCAACCAAGTGATAAGGTGAAAAGCTAGTGGGACCCAATTGTGACAAAGGATGACAAGTGGAAAAGAGCAATTTCTTGTTAGGCAATTCACATCCTCATTGTGAATTACATAGCATATGGGCCTGTATTTATTCTCATGTGTTTGAAGGTGGCTCATGTCGATGAGAGTAGTGGATGTTGATGAGGCTTTAGCAAATGTCTCTTCGACAAAGCAATACATGATGTTAAGGGAATACTACAAGATCGACAACAATGATTTAAATGACTGCTTATCCAATGGTTAGGGTTAAATGGATTGATGATGAATAGGATAATGATGCAAGAGAGAAGATTGACGGTCATAATTCAAAAGTAGAAATCTGCAATGACTCAATAGTGTGAACAAGGATTTCAATTTGGTAACTGACATAGGAATGAAATTAAATCATTCAGCTGCTCCAAAGAACAATTAAGAGAGGAGATCTAATCTATTGGTTGGCGTCAAAGAGAGTCATGTTGTTCAAGATCAAATCAGATTGAATGTTAGGAGAATGTATTGAATGCATACCAGATTCTAGGGTTTGATAAAGAGCCAATTTGGGAAAATTCTCTAATATAGAATTTAATGCTGTATGGCTCGATGCAGGGGATGGAAATATTTGGTAAATCCTATTAGATGTCTTAATGATGAGCTAAATAGTTGTGTGTGGCTCGATGTAGAGGAAACTTGCTGGAGAAGGTAGCAAGTGAAAAAAACTAACAAATATTTCATTATGCAAGAGCTAAAAAGGAATTTTTTTTGCTGTACTATCAAGAGTAAGATGAAAAGGTGTTAGAACCATACGTGGGTTGTGCAAAACCATTTTATGCATAATTGATTGTTGAATTTTTTAAGAGGTTATAGCCTCCATTTGCATTGAGTTGTAGCTTAGATCAGGGTGTTGTAGCATCCCTAAAGTTGTTGCTTCTAAAATAGGGAGTTAAAGATTCCTTGGGGTTGTAGCCCTTAAAATTTGTAACTGAACTTTGATGCTTGTGAGGATGGATTAGGAAAGTAGATCCTATTAGCATTTCTCACTGTGGTTTTATCCCATCTTGGGTTTTCCACGTATATCTGGTGTTATGTGTTGATCTCTCTTGTGCTTGTGGTTATTATATCTGTTTATGTTTCAATCCACACATCTAAGTTTAAGATAGAATCGACAAATTTTTTTAAGGACTAAAAGTTTTAATATCTACTGATTCACCCCCCTCTTAGTAGATCATTGTGTTCTAAAAATTCATATCAAAGCACTAGGTTCCCTAGGAGAAGCTTAATTAGCTCGGGTAGATCTTGGATAAGCAAACATAATGGCATGTCAGGAAGGTTCAAGCAAGCGACCTAGATTTGATGGAACAAACTATGCTAAGTGGAGCTCTTTAATGAAAGGATACTTAAGTTCTCTTGGACTTGATGTCTAGATGTCAGTTAAGAACAAATATGTTCCTCCTACTACTCCTCCTACTGATGCTGTAGGAAAGAAGGACTATGAGAATAATGAGAAATCATGGTTTGCCATTATGAACAACTTGTCTGATTCTATGCATAGAAAGGTTATGCATTGTGAAACTACTTATGATGTCTAGGAAAAAATGAATAAGATCTATGAAGGAGACTCCAAGGTGAAGCTGGAAAAGCTACAAATACTGAGAACTAAATTCAAAAGCGTGCAAATGACTGAAGAAGAAAAAAATATAGATTATCTTTTGAGAGTTGATGATATAGTGAATGCTATTAGAGGATATGGTGTGGAAATGAAAGAGGATGTTGTTGTGCTAAAGGTTTTGAGGTCCATGGTGACTAAATATGATTCTAAAATTTCTACCATTGAAGAAGGAAGAGAAATTGATAAACTCACTCTAGATGAGTTACATGGTATATTTACTGCTTATGAGATGAGAATGCCAGATGCTGAGTCTTCTAGAAGAGAAGTTGCATTTAAGATTGTTGAGAAAGGAAAGGATGGAGCGGAGAAGAAAGACAAAGCTACAGTCACTCTTTCAGACATTGAAGAAACTAATGAAGAAGAAGCAAACTTCATAAGGAGACTAAGGAGAGGATTCGGTAAATATAAAGGTAAGCTACCCTTCAAATGCTTCAACTATGGTAGAGTAAGCCATTTTTCTTCTAAATGTCCATATCATAAAGTGGATAACTCTAAAAAATAAGGAGATCATAAAAATAAGAAAGAGTTTTTCCCTAAAAAGGAAGAATTTTGGAAAGAAGAGTTTGTACATCAATGAAGAAAGTGAAGCATCTGATGCTAGTGATAGTTTAGAAGAGGATCAAGAATGTTCGCTTGTAATGAGAGAAGAAAAAATAAAATTTCTATTTATGGCTAAAGAAACTAAGGATCAAAAAGATGCAAAAATTGAGGATTCACATGAAGAAGAAGAGGAGGCAGTTGTTGATCTTGAAGGAGAATTAATCAATTCTCTTGAAGATCCTTATGAAAGTTGAGAGATAAATATGATGATCTTAAGAGAGAAAAAAAGAAAATGAAAAGGAATGCTCAAAAGGAGACTGATAGATTAACACAAGAACTTGAAGAATCCAATAAGGTGATAGTTGGTCTAAAAGTTCATGTAGAAGAGCTCAAAAGAGTTGAGGATGTTATGAAATCCAAACTACAATATGAGATGGATAGGTGCATGAAACTTGAAGCAGAAATAGTTGCTTTAAGAAAATAATTAGAGAAGGACAATGAGAAAATTAATAAGGGCCTAAAATTAAAAAGTGGTACTAATATTCTTGATGAATTTTTGAGTACACAAAAGCCAACAAACAAGGAGAAATCAGGTCTGGGACTTGAGAAAGGAAATAATTCCTTTATTGATGCCTCTGCAAAGCTCTATGAAATATTTAGAGAAAAATAAAAATCAATCCTCAAAGGTGAAAAATATGACAAAGGAGGAGCCTCTGAAGATGAAAAGAAGTCAACTGTAGTTGAGAAATCTGTTAGGGAGAAGAAACCAACTGAAGACAAGAAAGATTGCAGGCCGATTCCCAATCAACAAAAGAAGAAGCATAACACTGAGAGAACAAACAATGATGGTTTCACAAGAGTACACTATTCAAGGAGACCTAGACAAAGATCTCCTCATCCAACAGAAGGAAACTCCATGACCAGGTACTCATCATACTTCAATGGGTGTTGCTATACTTGTAACAATTTTGGTCATAGGGCTATAGAGTGTAAAGTCATTCCAAGGAGAAATACAAATTTCATAAGCAAAAATCCATTTGATCCTCTAGTTGACATGAATGTAGTTTGTTACAATTGCAACAATTTTGGCCATATAGCTAGAAATTGTAGAGAAAAATTTGTAAGACCAAATAGTCAATCCGAGAAGAAGAAAAATATATCTCCCATAGTTGAAAAGCAAACAAAGGTCCTAGAGAAAAATGAAGAAAAAGTTGAAAAGAAACCAAAGAAGGTTTGGAAGGAGAAAGAGCAGAGCTCTACTATGCTTATGATTTCCCAAACAACATTACATGAAAAGGAACAAGATTTGTGGGTAATTGATAGTGTCTGTTCCAAGCACATGACTGGAGATAAAAATAAATTCATTAAACTTGAAATGAGAAAATGAGGTTTAGTAAGCCTAGGTGATAATACTGCTATTAAGATTCGTGGTAAAGGAATTCTGAGCATAGATGGGAAGAACAAAACTAATGATGTGCTCTATGTTGAAGTTCTAAATCATAACATTCTTAGTGTCAGCTAGATGTGTGATAATGGATATAAAGTTGTATTTGATTCTAAAGGCTGCAGGATAAGATTGAATGGTAAAACAATTGCTCAAGGGATAAGACTGATAACAATCTCTATAATCTATGTGAAGTGGAATGCCAAACATATATAATTAACCAAGCAAATTAGAGTTGGCTATCTCATAGAAGACTGGGACATGTTAATTTTGACAATCTGGTGAAGATAAGCTCAAAAGGATTAGTTAGAAATATTCCTAAGATTGCAAAGCCTAACAATACGATCTACCAAGGATGTCAGCAAGGAAAGCAAATAAATTTTAAATTTCCCACAAAGGACTATTCAACTACAAAACCCTTGGAGATAATTCATATTGATCTATGTGGTCCAATGAGGACAAGGGTGTGTCAAGGAGAAAGATATTTCATGCTGCTGATTGATGATTATACCAGAATGGCATGGGTCACGTTTTTGAAGGAGAAGGCTGAAGCATTTGAAAAGTTTAAAATCTATAAGAAGCTAGTAGAGAATGAGACTAGGAGAAGAATCAAACGTCTCAGGTCAGATAGAGGTGGAGAATTTATGTCAAGTGAAGTCATGGAATATTATGAAGATCATAGAATCAAATGCCAGTATTTGGCCCCAAAAACACCACAGCAAAATGGTGTGGTAGAAAGAAGAAACAAGATTGTGAAGGAGATGGATAGAGCCATGTTGAATGAGGAAAATTTGACAGATACATTTTGGAAAGAAGCAGTACAAACTGTTGTATATATTCAAAACAAATCTCTTATTGTATTTAACAGTGGTAGAATGCCATATGAATTGTGGTTCAATAGGCCTTCATCATTCAAGCATCTCAAAGTATTTGGCAGTAAATGCTATATCAAAAGAGAAGCTGAAGACTTAGGAAGTTTTGAGTCTAGATGTGATGAAGGGATATTTTTGGGGTATTCCAATCAAAGAAAAGTTTATAAATGTTACAACAAGATATTGCATAAAATTGTAGAGAGTGTACATGTCAGGGTTGATGAAAATCAAGCCAAGTCCAGCAAAAACAATCTTGAAAGAGAATCAGATGATGAGGATATAGGTGTAGCAGCAGAAGAAGAATAAGAAGAAGAGAATGAGCAAGAGGTTGAATGTGCTCTTGCAAAATATGTGCAAAAGATCATCTTCTAGATTAGATAATTGGTGACAAAAATAAAGGTGTGGAGACAAGAAGAAGACTTACAAAGAACAAGGAACAAGTGAACTTTGCCCTCTTATTCCAAATTGAACCAATTTCTTTTTATGAAGCCAATAAGGATGAAAGTTGGATGGAAGTAATGGAAGAGGAACTCAATCGGATTGAAAAGAACAAAACATGGGAATTGGTTCCTAGACCACCAAGCAAGAATGTAATTGGCACCAAATGGGTATTTCGAAATAAGCTGAATGAAGACAGAGCTGTGATTAGAAACAAAGCCGGGTTAGTATGTAAAGGATATGCTCAAGTAGAAGGTATTGATTTTAAGGAAAAATTTGCTCCAATTGCAAGATTAGAAGCTATTAGGACGTTTCTTGCATTTTTTGTGTATAAAGTTTTTAAAGTATATCAAATGGATGCCAAATTTGCATTTTTAAATGGAAACCTTGAAGAGGAAGTATATATTGAGTAGCTAGAAGGCTTTCTGCTGTCAGAGGATGATGATTATGTCTACAAATTGAGAAAATCATTGTATGGTTTGAAGCAAGCACCAAGGGATTGGTATTCAAGAATGGATCAATATTTACAACAACAAGGATTCAAGAAAGGTTGTGCTGATAACAATTTGTATCTCAAATTTGAAGGTAAGCAAATGATCATTGTTGTAATATATGTAGATATTATATTTGGTGGTAGTAGTGACAAAATGTGCAAAATATTTTCCACAAACATGCAAGATGAGTTTGAAATGTCCATGCTAGGAGAACTCAAATTTTTTCTTGGTTTGGAAATTACACAAATTGATAAAGGTATATTTATATCACAAACTGAGGATGCAAAAGAAATGCTTAAATTTTTTGGCATGGAGGAGTGTAAACCAGTCAGTACTCCCATGATTATTGACTGCAAGTTGAGTAAATCAGATGAGTCACTTGATGCAAATCAGACTTTGTATAGATCAATGATTGGAAGTTTGCTATATCTAACTGCATCTAGGCCTGATATAATGCAAGTGGTTTGTATGGTAGCTAGATTTCAGGCAACACCAAAAGATCACATGTCAATGCAGTGAAAATAATCTTTAGATACATAAAAATCACTACTGACCATGGTTTATGTTATCCCAAAAGCAAATATTTCACTTCAACAATATACACAGATGCAAATTGGGCAGGACGTGTGGATGACATAAAAAGTACTAGTGGAGGAGCTTTCTTTTTGGGCAACGGATTAGTTTCCTAGATGAGTAAAAAGTAAGTGTCTGTAACTCTCTACAATAGAAGCATAATATGTTGCAGCAGCTGCATGTTACACTCAAGTCTTATGGATGAATCAGACATTAAAGGAAATCAAAGTAGAGTACAATGAACCTATCTCGATTCTTTGTGACAATTGAAGTGCCATTAATATCTCAAAGAATCTAGTGATGCACTCCAAAACAAATCATATATCAATCAAGTATCACTTCATCAGAGAAAAGGTTGCAAATACGGAAGTCAACATGGAGTATGTTCCTACCAAGGAACAAGTGGTTGATATATTTACAAAGCCTCTTCCTACAAAATAGTTTGAATATTTGAGGTAGAAGCTGGGAGTAGTTTCTCCCACCACATATCACTAAACATTAGTGATGGGGCATATATAGAGGGGGAGCTTCATTGATCAATTATTTAACCCTAGTTAAGCATAGTGCAATCAAGTCATGTAAAATCTTGTTTTTACAATTTCTAATGACTTGATGGTTGCAAATTTTGTCAAAATTGGAGCATTTCCTCTGGGGGAGTGTACCCTTTTCCATTGATGTCAAATGGGGAAATGTGATGCAAAATAGAAGCTTGCTAAGAAGAGAAAAGATGCATGTCATAGGGGGAGTTGCTGTGTTACATTGTGAATAATCAATTTGGTGTAGAGCTTCAGTGGTACCTAGATGAGCAGTCAGAGTTTTTCCATCAATGCCAAAGGGGGAGATTGTTGGCATATAGTTGTCATTGATGTCAAAAGGGAAAATTTGGAAAAGGAGATCATTGGCATGATGACAAAGGATGAGTGTAAGAGTAGTGGATCTAATGGTAGATTTGAATTGGGTTTCTCGAGAGCTTTCCAGAAAGGCATTGTGTAGGTCTAGAAAGTGAAGGATGCACACATAAATGTTTTATTTCTTCTCTTAGGTGTAAGGGTTTATTAGATAAACCTTAAGGATACTTGCAGTCATGGCATTTAGAACAAATTTCTATTTTGGTGTTGACTTGGTATCAGTGGTTGTCGGTTGCATTAGTTGTAACTTATGCTTTCAAATCATGAGGGTGACTGACTCCTCTGCCTAGAGCGTTAAGGTTACACATCCCCTTCAGATCAGTGTGATAGTGCATGGTTGAAGAGAGAATGGGAGATGTCTCTTCAATGGGATGATGATCATCTTGTCAGTGAGACATTGATGTGTCGATAAGAGTCTGGGAGATGTCTCTTCGATGGAGTGATAAGGAGTATGGAAGCATTATCGATGAGACTATATGGTGTTGGTGAGACCTTTTTCAATGTCTCTCCAACATGGCAGTGTGAAGGCAGTGGTCGAGTGAGACCTAGTCATGATGATGTGGGTGATAGTGATGATGAAGATGACACATGGCATGACAGGATTGAGTGAATGGTAATCCACATCCTTGTTGTGGATTATGATGCAGTGACACAGGGATGAGGTGGACAGGTGATGTCATCAATGGCCTTCATCGACATGACTGATGGTCATCGACAAGACTTGTTCAGATGTCTCTTCAACATTTTGATATGTGCTTGATCGAAGAGAAAGATGTAGATCAGAGGGAGTCTCTTGATTGTCTCTTCAACATTCTGATGGCAGAAGGTCGACGATGATGGTCAATGCTGTAGGATCTAATGGTGCTTGCATGCCCTACTGAAATGTTGGTGGGGCCCATTCAAACTCACGATGTTAGCCGGATTGGTGGAAAGCTTCCATGTCAGTCCACATATGGAAATGGGACCCGATGATGGCAATAATGAAAGCAAGCTATGGCTCATTGGTGAGACATAGATATTTTGGAAGGACTTCAAAGCATGTCTCTTTGACATAGTGATAAGAAGGAACATTCACTCATTAGAGTGACATGATTGTTTCCGTGGGAGTTATTCAAATGTCTCTTCGACCAAGTGATAAGGTGAAAATCTAGTGGGACTCGATTGTGATGAAGGCTAACAACTGGCAAAGAGTGATTGCTTGTTAGGTAATTCACATCCTTGTTGTGAATTATGTGGCATATGGGCCCTGTTTCTTCTCATGTGTTTAAAGGTAGCTCATGTCGATGAGAACAATGGACGTTGATGAGACATTAGCGAATGTCTCTTCGACAAAGTAATACATGATGTTAAGGAAATACTACAAGATTGATGACATTGATTTAAACGATCACTTATCCAATGTTTAGGGTTAAATAGCTTGACGATGAATAGGATCATGGTGTAAGAGAGAAGATCGACGACTAGAATTCAAAAGTAGAAATCTGCAATGACTCAATAGTGTGAGCAAGGATTTCAATTTGGTAACTGACATAGGAATGGAATTAAATCGTTCAGCTCCTCCAATGAACAATTAAGAGAGATCTGATCTACTTGTCGGCAACACAAAGATTCATGTTGTTCAAGATCAAATCAGATTGAATGTCAGGAGAATGTATTGAATGCATACCATATTCTAGGGTTTGACAAAGAGCCAATTTGGGAAAATTCTTTGAAATAGAATTTAATGTTGTATGGCTCGATGTAGGGGATGGTGATATCTGGTGAACCATATCAGATGTCTTAATGATGAGCTGAACAGTTGTGTGTGGCTCAATGTAGAAGAAACTTGCTGTAGAAGGTAGCAAGTGAAAAACCCTAACAGAGATTTCGTTATGCAATAGCTAAAAAGGAAAAAAATGTTGTACTATTGGGAGTGAGATGAAAAGGTGTTAAGACAAGGTGTTTGCTAGTTGAAGCAAATAACTGTAACATAAAAGTTAAAAAAATTGAAAATACATGTGTTGGATGCTGTGGTTGTGTTGTTGATATGTGGTTGTCATTGATGTCAACACTATTAGCATTTGATGTATTGAAGGCTATATATGTCGAGGATATTGAGAAAATTGTTAAAGGAAAGAGTTGCAGGTTGCTAGTGGAATAGTGAAGGTCATGAAGGTGTTTTGATCCATACGTTGATGATCAATTGTTGTGGACTAAAGGGTTTATTGCTGAGAGTATCTTGTTTATCCACCAGAAGTTTCAGAGGTTTGCGTGAAGTTTTGATTGTGTTATGAACAATTGTGTTCTGACAGTTTTTCTGCGGTTTTAGTTAGTATTCCTAAGTGAAGTTGATATTATTCTAGTAATTTCAGTTGTTGCAGATGTCTCTATGTTGGTTCTTGTTGCATGTGAATGTTTCTAGATCATTCTCTATCTTTGTTGCATGTCTGTGTTAATTGGTGTGTTTGTGGTCAAAGATTTTTCTCACATGTGTTTGGGTTTTCATGTTCTTGGCCAACATGATGGTTGTAATGTGTTGTGGATCCTTGGAGATTAAAATTTGAATGTTTGGTGTGCTTGAGGATATTGTTTTGGGCCACAACATAATATTGGCTGACCATGTTTGATTCACATTGAAAATTTATTTGTAAATTTGGGCCGATATTGCATATATGTTTTACATTTTCATATTTATTTTGGCTGACAAAGTTGTTGATGAAATCCATGTTACGGATATATAAGAGCAATTGTTTGTTCAAATTGGAATTAGCTCAGTGTGCTCCTATGTGTGTATGTGAGAATATCATTCGATTACAGAGAAAAGTGTGAAGAATTTTGAGCAGAGTGTGAAGAAGTTTGAGTGAAGTGCGAAGGATTGTTTCTATGCTTAATCAAAATTGTAATCAGGCTTTTGGAGAAGCTATTTTCTTAGTTCATACCCTACGGATCTAATCCGTATTTATTTTTCTTGGGAAGTGAGCCCTCTTGTATTTGAGTAGTGAGCTCTAGGTAGTATGCTTGAATGCAAGTGCATTTCCATTATTATTCTTATACTTTTAACAGGGTATAATCTTGTGGACTAACATCCACCGTGGTTTTTCCCCTAACAGGGTTTTCACATAAAAATCTTGGTGTTCTCTATGTTTCTGATGTGTTGATTGTTTATGGTTTATTGTTCATGCATTAGATCTAAAATTGAGTTAAGTTAAGTTTGAGTTAAGATTAAAAAGTTTAAATAATTTGTGACAACTGATTCACCCCCCCTCTTAGTTGTCTGTCCTTGTTTGCCAACAATTGGTATTAGAGCAAGTTCCTCTTAAGAAGTTTAAAAGCTTGAGGTGATCTGTGATGGCATCATACAAGAAGGACAACCCTAGATTTTATGGAACAAACTACTCACTATGGAAAACTAGAATGGAATGTCATTTGAGGTGTTTAAGTGAACACTTTTGGAAGATTACAAAGAAAAAATATACTATTCCTCAGAATGGTCCTTCCACTCTTGATGAGATTAAAGATGCTGAGAATAATATTAGGGCTATGGAAACTTTGCTGAGTGCTCTGATGGATTCAAAAATGACAAATGTGATAGGTCTAAAGACAACTCATGAGATGTGGATGAAGCTGGAGACTTTGTATGAAGGAGATGTACATGTGAAGGTCACTAAGCTATAGAGTTTGAAAGACAAGTATGAAAATTTGAAGATGGGTGACGATGAAAATATTTCTTTTATGCAAAGAGTAAATGAATTTGTGATGGGTATTAGATGTGTTGGTGGTACCTTGGATGAACAAGAAATTGTAGCTAAAGTGCTCAAATCATTGCCTCCCTCCTACAAATCAAAAGCTCATGCTATTGAAGAATTCAAATCAGTAACAAATGTGACAAGGGATATGCTGATTGGTAAACTTGTTGCCTTTGAATTAAGTGAATTTGGTGATTCTGCCCCTAAGACTGAATCTGCGTTTAAGGCTTCTGTATTCGGGAGAAACATGCAAATATATGAATCGGGAGAGAGCTCTAGAAAGACATTCAAGTATGAGGAAGAGATGAAACAACTTGAAGAAGAAGAAAGAGAGGTTGAAGAGCTGGAAGCATTGATTGTGAAGAAAGAAGGTAGAGGACAAGGTAAGTATAAGGGAAAGTTGCCTATTAAATGTTTCTCTTGCAGTAAAATAGGTCATTTTTCTTCAAGGTGTCTTGAAAGAGTTCCTAGGTCTAAGCCCTACAAACCTAGATTTCAAAAGAAGTGTTATTTTGCTGAAGAAGGTGTGACTGATGAAGAATCTAATAAAGAAAATGGAAATGAAGATGAATGGGTTTTCATTGATATCAAGGAAAATGGTTTGGTGGCTACTAAATCTACTAAATTTGGGAAAGCTCTTGGAACTCGAATTGAAGAGAAGGATGAGTGGGTTATTAACAACAGATGCCCACATCGTATGATTGGTGACAAAACCAAAATTTTAAGTCTAGAGAAATATGATGGTGGGGTTGTGAGATTCAAAGATAACAATGCTAATGTGATTTGTGGCAGAGGATCTATTTATCTTGGTGGTAAACATAACATTGATGATGTCCTTTATGTTGAAGGCTTAAAGAATAACCTGTTGAGTGTTGGACAAATGGTGGATAAGGGTTATGATCTTCAGTTCAAGGATGGAAGATGCACAATACTTGGAAGTTTTGGAAATATGATTGCTTCAGGTACAAAGACAAAAGGTAATATTTTTCACCTAAGTGCTGGTAATGTAAGTTGTTTAATTGCTCAAGTAGATGAAATCTGGTTATGACATAGGAGGCTATGTCATGTGAATTTTGATAACATTGTCAAAGTAAGTCCCATTCAAGTAGTAAGAGATCTACCTAAGCTAGTGAAACCTACTAACACAATATGCAAGGAATGTTAGATGGGTAAACAAACTAGAGTCTCTTTTCAGAGTAAAAAGAATAATTCTAATGGAGTATTGGAGTTGGTGCATACTGATCTATGTGGTCTCTCTAGAATCATAAGTCTACAAGGAGAAAGGTATTTTATGTTGCTTATTGATGACTACTCTAGGATGATATGGGTTGCCTTAAGAGAAAAATGTGAAGCATTAGAGAAGCTCAAAAGTTTCAAAGCTATGGAAGAGAATGAGAAAGGTTTGAAGATTAAATGCCTAAGGTCAGATAGAGGTGGTGAGTTCACCTCCAGGGAGTTCAATTCTTTTTGTGAAGAGGATGGAATCAAAAGACAAATTTCTGCTCCTTGAACCCCTCAACAGAATGGAGTTGTAGAGAGAAAGAAAAAAACAATTATGGATGTTGCTAGAAAAATGATGATTGAAGGAAATGTGCCTCACATCTATTGGAGATAAGCTGTAAACACTACTGTGTACACTTTAAATTGGGTAAATGTTAATGGTATTTCTAGTAAGACTCCTTTTGAACTATGGTTTGGTTATAAGCCTACTGTTAAATATTTCAAGATCTTTGGAAGTAAGTGATACATAAAGAGAGATGAGGACATCGGAAAGTTAGATGCAAGGAGCGATGAAGGAATCTTTCTAGGTTACTCTACCAAGAGCAAGGCTTATCGATGCTATAACAAAAGATTAAGAAAAATGGTTGAAAGTGAAAATGTCAGGGTTGATGAGGATTCTGCTAGATCATCTAGATAATGTGGATATGAATCAGATGAACAACATGATAGTTTAGAAAAAGGGAAGAATGCCCAGACACAGAATCAAGTTCAAATTGTTCTGGTAAATCAAGAAAGTCAAGAAGAAGAGACAAATGAAAGTGCAGAAGAAAGAATAGAAGAACCAGAAGTGCGATTGAATCCTAAAACTTTGAGGTATGTGAGATTGAATCATTCAAAAAATAAAATTATAGGAGACAAAAACAAAGGTGTGCATACTAGAAGAAGGATTGTAGAAGAGTATTGCTCAATTTCCAAAATCAAGCCTAAAAATGTCAATGAAGCTTGCAATGAAGAATACTGGATGGAAGCTATGAAGGAAGAACTAATGCAGATTGAAAAGAATAATACATGGATTCTTGTTCCCAGACCTAAAGACAAAAATGTGATTGGTACTAAATGGGTCTTTCAGAATAAGTTGAATGAACAAGGTGAAGAGATTCAGAATAAAGGAAGACTGGTATGTAAAGGGTATTCACAAATGGAAGGTATTGATTTTGAATAAACCTTTACCCCTGTTGCCAGAATTGAAGCTGTAAGATTATTTCTTGCTTATGCTGCATATAAGAACTATAAAGTCTATCAAATGGATGTGAAGTTAGCTTTTCTGAATGGTGAGTTAGAAGAAGTATATGTTGAACAACCAGATGGATTTCAACTAATTGACAAGGAAGACATGGTTTGCCGATTGAAGAAAGCTCTATATGAACTCAAGCAAGCTCCCAGAGCCTAGTATGCTAGACTAGATAAATACTTATTGAAGCTTGGATTTAATAAACATAGTGCTGAAAATAACTTGTATTTTAAGTTGGATCATGATAAAGAGTTGATTATTGAAGTCTTTGTTGATGACATTATCTTTGGAGGAGATGATGATTTATGTATGAAGTTTGCTGATGAAATGACAAGTGAATTTGAAATGAGTATGATTGGTGAGATGAAGTTCTTTTTGGGATTGCAAATCGATCAGACAGACAATGGGATTTTCATATCTTAGTCAAATATGTGAGATTCTGAAGAAGTTTGACATGGAAGACTCAAATCCTATTGGTACACCCATTGTAATCAGATGCAAGTTAACAAAAAATGATGATTCTCCTAAGGAAAATAAAACAAGATATACGTCAATGATTGGTGGATTTATCTACTTAACTTAGACTAGACCAGACATCATGAATGTGTAGTGTATGGTTGCTAGATTTTGGCCGATCCAAAAGAATCTCATGTGACTGCTGTAAAGAGAATCTTCAAATATTTGAAAGGAACAGTTGATTTTGGGCTTTGGTATCCTAAAGATGATGATTTTACATGGAGTGCATATACTGATGCAGATTGGGAAGGAGATGTAGATGACAGGAAAAGTACTAGTGGTGGTGCTTTCTTCCTAAGGAAGAAGCTGGTGTCTTGGTTGAGTAAAAAGAAGAATTCCATTTCCCTATCTACTGCTGAGGCAGAGCATATTGGTGCTGCAAATAATTATACTCAAGTGATATGGAGAAAATAGATGCTGAAAGGTATCAGAGTAGTATATGATGAACCTATTGCCATATATTGTGACAAATAAAGTGCAATAAACATATCAAAGAATTCGGTGCTACAGTCTAAGACCAAACATATATCAATCAAGTTTCATTTCCTAAGGGAAAAAGTGAATGAGAAAGAAGTCAAATTGGAGTATGTGCCTACCAAAGAACAAGTTATAGACATTTTCACCAAGCCATTGCCAAAGGATAATTTTGAGTATCTCAGAGGAATGCTAGGGGTGATTACCCCTCCTGATATGAACTAGAGATGCATTTACTTGCATCAATTTGTATGCTTCAAAGCTACATTATGATCCAGATTGATGTTTTTGTGGTTGCTACTTAGGGGGAGTAGTCAGATGTGCAGATATGTGGTTCATAGCTTTTATGTGGGAAGGAAATGTTTATCTTTTCCATTGATTTCAAAGGGGGAGAAGAGTCATGTGAAAAATTGTGAATTATTTGGGAGAAGAGTCTAGTGGAGAAAAAATCATGTAGAAGAAGTTGAGGAAGAAGAGTCAGAATCTAAGGAGGAGTAAGTGCTGATTGAGAGTTACGTTGATGGTGTTTTTCACATCATGTGATGCCATCAATGCCAAAGGGGGAGATTGTTGGATGTTGTGATTATGTTGCTGATATGTGGTTGTCACTAATGTCAACTCTATTAGCATTTGATGTATTGAAGGTTGTATATGTCGAGGATATTGAGAAAATTGTTAAAGGAAAGAGTTGTAGGTTGCTAGTGGAACAATGAAGGTCATGAAGGTGTCTTGATCCATACGTTTATGATCAATTATTGTGGACTAAAGGGTTTATTGCTAAGAGTATCTAGTTTATCCACCAAAATTTTTAGAGGTTCGCACGAAGTTTTGATCGTGTTATGAACAGTTGTGTTCTGACATTTTTTCTGTGGTTTCAGTTAATATTCCTGAGTGAAGTTGATATGATTCTAGTAATTTCAGTTGCTGCGGATGTCTCTATGTTGGTTCTTGTTGCATGTGGATGCTTCTATATCATTCTCTATCTTTTTTGCATGTCCGTGTTGATTGGTGTGTTCGTGGTCAAATATTTTTCTCACATGTGTTTGTGTTTTCATGTTCTTGGATGACATGGTGGTTGTAACATGTTGTGGATCCTTGGAGATTAAAATTTGAATGTTTGGAACAATCAAGGATATTGTTTTGGGCCACAACATAATATTGGCCGATATTTGATTCGCATTGAAAATATATTTATAAATTTGGGCCAACATTGCATATATGTTTTACATTTTCATATCTCTTTTGGCCGACGAAGTTGTTGATGAAATCAATGTTGTGGATATATAAGAGCGGTAAGAGAGAACAGAGAGAGATAGCTTATGTAATGAATTGATGCATTGTAGGTTGTGTAGAACCATTTTATGCATAATTGATTGTTGAAATTTGTAAGAGGTTGTTGTTGAAAGGAACAAGACAACTGAGAGGGGGGGTGAATTAGTTGTCACCAAACATAAACTCAAATCTTCAAACACCTATCAATTTCTTATCCACTTAATTATGTTATTAAGTATGAACATGAAATGCAAATAACAAAAAGAAATATCAACACAAAAAACACCAGATTTACGTAGAAAACCCAATAAGGGAAAAACCACGATGAGAATTATCTCACAATATAAAGTAATTACACAACTGAATATAAAAAGGCTCACTGCCAAAGGATCACAGCCCAAAAGGACTCATTGTTTGGATACAAAGGCTCATTGCTTACAAAAGGGACTCACTATCCAATTGGGAGGATCACTACCTACAAATACAAAATATTACAGAAAGATCCACCATAGAAAATTACGCACACCTGCAACCTGGATCAGAAGAATTGTAGACACCGTTAGCTCACTACTTTTAGGAATCTAACACATTAAAGTATTGTTTCCTTTATTCACTTTTTCACAACTCTGCTTCTCAAAATTGTGGCTTGATTCATTCATTCACAACTTCTCAACTTGTATTTATACCCTCTTCAACCTTGGAAGCTTTCTCCAAGGTTGGCTACACACACTTCATTTGATAAATTCAAATTAGGCTGGCAACTCAACATTCCCACGATGGAAAATAATGAGAGGGAACCATACCAACACTTAACCAAGACTCAAAACATCATCTTGGATCAATCACATGCTTCCTTAATTAATTCTTAATCCTTCGTATGAAGTGTAAACACCAGGTCAGCCAAACCTAATGAAAACACAAATGAACTTTGAAGTACACACTTCCCAATAGGAAGATAACACATCTCAGATTCCCTTAGACTCATCCACATCAACCATAATGACCTTCAAACCTATAACACTTCTCACCAGTCCATCCAAACTAAACAAACACACACAACACTACTGAAACTCAACTTCTGGAGCACCAGACCAAAACCATCCTTGCTAGAACACAAAGAACACCATTACAAGACACCATCCAAATCCACAAGACTTGAAAAAAACCAGCAAAGGACTATGGAGCAGAAACATTTCTCCTAGCCCGTAGAGAAACAACTCTATAAAACCAGTTCACATACCGATGAACACAACTTTAACTCTCCATCTAACCAGAAGCTACAAACTAGAAGATATCACCAAAAGATGCCCAAAAATAACACCTCAGATCCACACAAGCATAGGATCAACATAGAAGAAATGCAGAGCACATACTAAAGCACATTCTAAACATGCACACAACTCTAACTTCTCTATTTATTAATTTTCTCAAAAGCACTTGGTAACCCATCTTATCAGAACATCTACAACATCATAAAGATAGCTCCATTTACTCACAACATCTCAACTATACATGCACAAGTTGCAACATCCTGTACTGTGTTGACATCAATGACAACATCAATGACAACAAAACCACACTTGATCATACTTACAATAGTTTTAGCCTCCATTTTCATTGAGTTGTAGCTCAGATCAGGGTGTTGTAGCATCCCTGAAGTTGTTGCTTCTAAAACAGGGAGTTAAGGCTTCCTTGGGGTTGTAGCCCTTAAAACTTGTAACCAAACTTTGATGCTTGTGATGTTGGATTAGGACAGGAGATCCTAGCAACATTTCTCACTGTGGTTTTTTCCCATCTTGGGTTTTCCACGTATATCTGGTGTTATGTGTTGATCTCTCTTGTGCTTGTGGTTATTATATCTATTAAAGTTTAAATCTACACATCTTAGTTTAAGATAGAATCGACAAAAGTTTTTAAGGACTAAAAGTTTTAATATCTATTGATTCACCCCCCTCTAAGTAGATCATTGTGTTCTAACATAGTATCCTAAATAATTGGAAAGGTATAGTTTTACCCTTCAAGGGTAGTTTGTAACAAGCTCATAAGTCAAGGATTGATAGGAACTCAGTTAAATTGCAACCACTGATCCTAGGTTTCTTTAAGTTAAATTTTGATGGTGCCTCGAGAGGGAACCCAGGTGTTTTAGGTGTAGGGGTGTGTATTTAGGATTCTTGTGGTGTGTTAAAAGTAACCAAGTCAATTTCCCTTCCATTTGGAATGAATAATGTAGCATAATCAATGGCAGTTCTACATGGTGTAAAGCTTGCTAGGCACCTAGGTATATCTCAAATCCATATTGAAGGTGATTCGTTAATAATCATAAATGCATGTAAAGAGAGAATTTGTCATAATTGACATTTAAAATATATTATGCAAAATGTTTGGTCACTAGTAGAAAAGTTCCACTCTTTCCATATTTCACACACGTACTGTGAAGGGAATATGCTAGCAAATCAACTTGCAAATATGGGATGTCAAAAATAAGAATTGACCATTTCAGAGGATGGAGTTAATTTTGATGCATTCCCAAACCTAGTCGAGATTGTAGTGAAAGAATTGGTGTAATGCAAAAATTCGAAAGTCAAGCTTGTTCAGAGATGGTCACATGGGTGCAATTATCGAGCATTAGAGATATTGCTTAACTCATACCTTAGAAATGCCTTAGAAAGTTGAACAAAGTCAAGCATTAGACTTTCAAAGATTGAAGCTTAGTTTTTTGGCTTTCACAGAAGAGAAGGAAGGAAAAAGGTAGAAGAGAAACCCAAACCCTGACAAGACTAAAGGCAAGTCAGGCTTTTCAATTTGGTTTTTCACCTACCAATTTCAATATGTTTTTAGTAAAAATGTGGCAAAGGTCACAGGAAAAGGAAGTTAGAAAGTTGATCAAAATCAAGCATCGAAATTTCAAAGATCGGAGGTCATATTGTTGGCTTTCACAAAAGTGAAGGAAGGATAAGGTAAAAGAGACTCCCAAGTAAAAGCACAAACTTGTGTCACACTTTATAAAGGAATCGACCATCAAAAAAAAATTGAACTTTGACCATATAAAAGTGGTCTTTATGTTTTGAATTTCAAAATGATGTAAACTAATGAAATGTAAAACTTTTGATGAAGTTTATTCCGGTAATTTTTTAGATTTAAAAAAAATTGTTTTCATTATTTTTTTTATCAATTTAAGAACAAATTTTGGAATGTTGAAAATTTTAGAAAAAAGTGACATTCACGGGACGCCAAGAAATAAATTGAAAAAACCTTCATTTTTCCCTGATTTTTTTTCCTCCAAATAGGTAACTTCAATCTCTAGTTCATGAAAAAAAAATCAAATTTTGATGTATATTTTTCTCATAATAACATTTTAAAGTCAAACTTGTCAGAATTTGATAGTTTTCATGGGACGTCAACTATTGTCTATTTTTTTATCATTTTCAAAAACAAATTATACCTTTTTGAAGAGGACTCTCTCCTCTAGTGCACCATATATTTTTTAATATTTTTTAATATGTTCTACTATTTTTTATATTTTCTAATTAGTCTCTTTTTGAACTTTAACAACCTACTTGCATTATTTTAAAAATAAAATACATTAAAACTAATAAAAATAATTAAAAAAATTACATATTCAGATTCACCACTCCTAGCTCTACAAAAGGGTTTTTTTTTTAAAGCATAATTCTGACTAAAGAAATACTTAGTTGAAGTTGAAAGTTTCAAAAAATTCTAAAAAGCTGAGTTGGTGCCAACTAGGATGCCACATAGACAGTTTCAGTAGAAAGGGTTCTAGCCGAAACCTTTTCTATAGAAACCCTGCACATAAAATAAGTCAATTCAAAGCGGCAAAGGGATTTTTTTTTTTTGGATTCGACTGAAACCCTGTGTGCCACGTATAGGCCATGTGGTTTTAGTCGAAACCCATTCGGCTGAAACTTTTTTTGCCAAATTTTTTTCTTAGAACTATTTATTTGGTCAAAAGTGTGACACAACTTTGTGCTTTTACCCTCCCATTTCCCAACAAGTCTAAAGGAAAATTGGGATTCCCAATTCAGAGTTTCAGAGATCGGACCTCGGGCTTACCGTTCATCATTTACCAGAAACAAAGGAGTTAGTCAAATTTCACAAGCCTGATCGAGTTTTAGACTTTGGTCTGATTGCTTACTTGTTGCAAAGAAGATCAAACTTCGGGCTTTGCGGTTGTGGCTTGCGATGATTAAGCAGTGTAAAGGATATGAAGGATCCCTGAAACCCGACCCCCAAAAAGGGAAGCAGTAAGAAGGTTTCACGAGTCGGTGATGAGGTTTACGCTATACATGAAGATGGTAGCCGATAAGGAGGATGCGTGAGCCTCGACCGCCAACAAGGTGAATGCAAAGCTAGTGTTTTTGGGTTTCAACATTCGTTCATGCTTCATAAGTTCTAACATGAATTTCATGGAAGCAGTATGAAGGAATTGAGACTCCTAACTCCCAACAAGTCTACTGGAATGACAGGCTTCTGAGACCAAACTTTCAAAGATCAGACACTTTTGTAATTGCTTAGGCCCTCTTGGGCACTTTTGTAATTAGGACCTCTTGGGCACTTTTGTAATTACTTACTATTATTATTAATATAATATATAGGCTATTAGCCTTTTGACAAGAAAATGAAATTCAAAAAGAAAATTCAACTTTTAGGAGGATCTAAATAACTCTACTAGGGATGTGGACGCTTGGCTGGTAGTAGAGCTACATTCAGGAGGATCACAACAATAACCTCATTGGGGCTATAGACGCTTGACTAGCAGTGAGGCAATGTCTAGGTCACTTTTGGAGTAGAATCATTCATGTAGCTTAACTTGACAAAAATTAGGTTCTAGTAGTGATTTAAGGAGGGAAATTAATGCACTTGCACACACTTGGATTTTCAATATACAGAAGGCTAGATTAACCATTGGTATTTGATTCTTTGATCAAGTATTTCAATCTATTTGGTCTAATGTGAAGGTCAGAACCAAAGATTATGGGTTCATGATTCTTGTTTGTCATAGAAATGCTTTGGAGCATTTTCCCAGTAGAGTCACCATTTGTCGTGCATTTTTTGCACACACACCCCACCGAAGGTAGGGACCCCCTCTTTTGCTTCACTTTTGGACTTTGGGTTGATTTTTCCTTTGGATTCTTGATGTCTCCTTGATGCCTTAAACATCTATGCAATTCTCATCCACTCAAGTTAAATTGTGATAATTTTCATGTGGGCTACTGCTATGAGGATGCCGGGGTCTTCGACACTAGTGCCAGTCCCTTTGGCTTCCGCAGTCAGGATTTCTACAACTCAAGAAATGGGAGCAAATGTTGAGTATTGAACATCTAGTGCCTTTAAAATCCAAGTCTCCACATGCCTAAATAAGTTGGATCCAAAATGACTAAGTTTTGGAGAATTATAAAAAATTGGTTGCGGAAAGCCAGGTTTGGGATGCCGCTCCATCCATGCCATTTTATGGCATAGACTGGTCTAGCTTCCACCCAGCAGCTTCCGCATTCTCTTTTTTCACATTGATCATTTTTTTAGAAATTTAAGATGTGTTGTGATTCATGCCTCGACACCATCATTTTTTCGCATGCTAAAATGAATAAAATTGAAATTTGTTAAGCATTTGGGATTTGAGGGAGTTCTATGTGGGTGTGCCATCGACTGACACTGTACTCTTTTACTTCCACAATTATTTTTTCCGCATTTTTCAAAATTGACATATTTGATGGTTTTGATGTTTATGTGGATGTATTCGATGATTCTGGGGATAAATTTGTGTGATTTAAGTTGATCTATTATGTTTTTGTAGGGGGAAAAAATATTGGATGTGAGTGCCATGCACCCTTGTGCCATTTCTTTGGCATAAATTTTCCTGGCTTCCCGCATCATTTTTTTTGCATTATATTTTGTGGGTTTTTATGCTGTGAGTGCCACCTCTCCTCATGATGATGCACACCCTCTACATCCCTGCAAGATATGCTTTTCGGAAAATTATCTATCTATGCGTATGCTATCAATGTTATGAAATCTGATTGCAATTGATTAATATGGCCGTGTGTGATCACTTCCCATGGGCTTTTATAGAGCATTTGAATCATCTGATTTTATCAAATCTACATAGAGGCAAGTAAATCATGATCATTATATGACTGTCATCGGATTCATCACATTCATCTCATCACAGGTTTTCCTTAACTGTCATGCTTCAAAGGTGAATTAATAGATAAGCTATAATTTTATTCGCACAAATCTCCTGAGTTCACTGGGATCTAAGTCAATGCCATAAGGCCTTCAAGCTTGTCCTTTGGATGAAAGGCCATTACAAGTTGTAGCTCGATACATCTATATATTACAATGTGATTAGTAGCTGGCTTGGGGCATGATCTCCATACTAGATTTTGATAGTACCTTTGCATTGGTGGGTTGATTGTTGCTATAACTAAAAGATAAGAATGGCACGAAAAAAAATGATGGAAAAATCATTTATGGAGGATAATCATGATTTAAATGATGGAACTCAAGATCAAATAATGTGACAGGTGCCATAGGTGGGTCTCAAGTATCTTTTATGCATAGGTTATGAGTCCATTACACTCCTAAATATATGTGAAAATTTGATCAAAACATGCCATCTTCTTGGCTGCACCACTAAAGTCACTTTACTCTGAAATTACTGTTAGCTTCTCCATTAAGAAAATTGCTAAGGGGACCATGTGTATAAGGATGTGAAATTTTGGTAATCAATATCCTTTTCCTCACTTTTAAATGATATGGTACAGTTTTACCTGGGTCAAATGAGTGACTGCCTGCATTGAGAGAATAGCGTCATCATTAAATCTAAACCCATATTGAAAATTCAACGTGCTTCATGATGTTTCAAATCACCCTTGATATGATCCATTGGCCTCTGTAAAGTGATGATTTTATTAATGCTTGAGTCACAGTGTAGCTATAAAGGAAGGTTGCACAGGCTATGAGGGGATGGCTATTTGAAGTGTTGTGCAAGTAAAGTTTCTCTGCACCATCACAAGGTCCTTGGGAATTGTAGCCTTATTCATGATATTTACTGATGACAATATATGAAGTGAAAAAAAATGTTGCCCAGTAATCATTATGGCAGGTCAATGAGCATTTTGCTAAGAGTTAATATTCATCACATGCTCAAGGTCCGCTGATCCAAAGATCTCGTAGTGTTTGCATCACAAGGATATCAAGCATTAATCGATAAACTATTGTGTGAAGTTGGTATTGCCATATTCATGCTAGATTTTTTCTTGCAGAAACCATAGTTAATCATTCCGTCCTCTTCAAATGGCGCACCAACATCAAATTTTGACATTGTTGCATTTGACTCCTTCGCATTCCGGGGGTCTCTTGACATTATACGCAAAATGGGCACCACAATTTTATCAATTTGCTATGGTATGATTTAATAAATGGATATAGAGGAATACACACTTACTTGTTTGGTGTAGTAGTTGCTATGATGAGGATGAAAAATTCACCTCACTTCTTCATCCATATTTTTCTGACATCAAAGCATTCTTTTAGCTATGGTGATCCATATTCATGTATACTATTGTAAGGGGAATTTAAATATAAAGCTGGTGTCCAAGATGTGCCTGCCAATAGATTTTTGCCAAGGATATTCTATTACACAAGGTCCCACATAAGAAAATATGCCAATGATAAGGAAGTCTTGAAACTTAAAGGATATACTCACATATGGATATGTGCCAAAATTCAACTTTAATATTTAAATGCCAGAGAATCTACCTAAGAATCTATACCTGCCAGTTTGAAAAGGATTTTTGAAGAGGACAATGGGGAGGTTGATTTTATTTTCTCCAATAAGGAGCTATTCATCAAAATTGAGGAGTATATTTTTGTTTCTCATTGAACCAAATATGTGACTAAATTTCTTGATTAGATGTAATAGGGGCATGATTTACCAAAACCTAATGTGCTTCAAATATTAAATGTGATATAATCTAGGCCCTTCATGAGGATTAAATACTAGCCATTGATTTGTGATGTAATATCTATATAAGGCTAGTGCCCTCTCATTTGTAAAGAGTTAGATTTTAGGAGTTAGTCAATTAATAGGAGTTAGCTGTAGGAAAAAGAAGGAACTAGAAATTGTTGAGCAAATGCTCAAGATATTAATACAGTTAGATCATTGATTTGGTGAATTTATGTGTTATGATTGAAAGCATAATGGTTTCCTATTTTCGGTTCTCAAATGTTAGTTTCAGGTTCATTCATATTAATGGTGAAGTGTTGAAGACATTGATCAATATCCGGTTCATGCTATTAGTAGCTTGCTGATTGTGAGTTGTTGTGTATAGCTAGTCTAAGCCTTTCTATTACATTAGTTCAATTGTGAATGTTTATGCATATTGTGCTAGTAATTGGATATGTGTATGGATAGTTACAATCTAAAAATATTTTAGTTTCTTTTGAAAATTGCCATTTTTGTGACATTGTGGATTCAATCTTGATTAAGCAGGAGCTAGTTTATTAGGGGATCTATCTATCTGAAGCATTAACCATTGCTGTGAGTGTCCTTAGGTGATTAGACTATGAAATATTTCTAAATCATTGAATCTTTTTCCATTTTATTTTTAAATCTAAGTTAGTTTCAAAATCATAAAGCATCACCACATTGCCATATTTGATGATATAACATTTTCAGATTTTTGATCATGAAATTTTAGTTGAGATCTTCACACATTTTAAGATTTTAGAAAACCTCATTTAAGTTTAACGCTTCTATCCTTGTTAACTTGTAAGACCCTTTGTTTTACCAACAAATCACATCATCACTAAATTATTTTATGCATTGTCAAGGCCTGACCTTAGAGACCTTGGGATTATTTTCTAAAGTTTGACTGAGAAAATTACCTTTCAAGAGAGATAGAACATCTGTGTTGTGCAGTGCAAAAACACTCGTCAATAATACAGAGGATAGTAATGAAAATACTATGGTAGACTTGCAGCTACAAGTAACTTAAGGGTGCTAATAAATGTAAGAACTATTGGGTGAATTAAGAGAATACCACGTTTTACCATATTGTTTGGTGGTGCTGCTAGGCATCTTCCACTCATTTTCCATAGGTAAACATTCATGAACGCATCTTTACTATGATAGATCATGCTCTGATACTCCTTGCTTCGCAATGTGTGGGTTGATTACACAAGCATGCCTCTTCTATGCATAATTTTTAACCATTATAATGCTCGAGCACTCAAGACATATTATCTACTAGGGGTTCCAAAAACTTTGCTGCTAAAAAGTTGACTCAAATGGAGCGTTCCCACTTCTTAAGATGGAAATAACCCGATTTGTGGAGAATGTAACAACAAAAAAGATAAGAAGCTTGATAATACAATATTGAGGTTGCATTAACAGGTAAAAAGGTAGAATTACAAAGTTGTAAGTTTACAATCATGACATTTCATGATAATTGCTATGAGGCGATTTGTCAAACAGTTCCCACGCCTTCTCTATACTTCCACATCTTTGTGTACGTTTGGAAGGGCACTCATAATTGCAACATATGACAAAACCTACTCCCTACTAGTATGTGTCGATGGATGTCCCTTAGTTATTGCTAGAAATTTATGTTAATGTGCCTTATTATAATGCAAGCCTATTTTTAGATTGTTTCATTTAGCATCACTATTATTCTCAGTAGAAACATTGTCCTTGTTTAAAAAAGGAAATATCAATCAAGATCAACATTCAAGTCATCATGGGCCTCCTGACAGGTGGCATTCTCATCATGATCATTGTCTTCCATGTATCACATCCTGAGTCATGAGTTAATTTCACTATCAAGTTGGGGCCATTCATTTGTGAAATGCCTTCCTGCTCCCAAGCATTGTATCTTGTAAACCTTATTCATTACTATACAACCGAGTCTCATCAATAGAAAGAATAGTTTAGGCACTCCAAAATAATTTCACACTTTCCAATTGAGATTATGTACCTTCTATCTTACCTTTATTACATTTAGAAAAATGGCATCAACTCATTCTCTAAACCACTGTGTTGTAACACAAGGTTTGTAGAGATTAGAGTAGGCGTCAGAATAATCTTAGGAGTTATATAAACTTTCTTGTATCTTCATAACATTACTTGCCATGAATTTTCTTTTCAACTTAGGTTCTTTCATAATCCTAAAATAGTATTTTCCTTGACTTCAAATATTATTGAATTTCACACAGTTTATTACGATGGCCTTTGTGTTATTAATGTGCCGTAAAGAATAAAGTTCCAATGGTCACCATGGATTTTGGTATTGGTGTTCATAGTGGTTTAAATGGAATGAGAAATATTTCTTTCATATTTTCAGTTTGAAATGAGTTAAAAGCTTTATGATGTGAAATCCGCCACCTAGTATTACCTAGAGCAAAGATGGAAGACTCATCGAGTCTTCCTACCGAGTCTTTTTAAAAAACTCGCCAAGTTTTTTTGAGTTTTTGGTGATTTTTTTCCAAAAACTCCAGAGTCTTTACAAAAGACTCACAACTACATAAAAAATTTGAAAAATGCAACTTTTTTTTGAAAAAGTTGCTAAGTTTTTTGCCGAGTTTTTGTTGACTTGTTAATTTTGGGCTTGGCGAGTTTTTTTCCAAGTCAAGTTTTCCAACTATGACCCAAAGCTCATTTATAGCATGTTGCAAGGAGACTTAAGAGACGTGGTTACCTTAATTTAGAGTTTCAAATTGACTCTTATTTTAAAGATAATGGTGCTTTAATGTTGATGGAAAACATTAAGGTTATTATGGACAATATTTTGGCTTATATAGTTAATAATATTACCGCAAATGCATAGCTTGGGTTACAATATATTTTAATTGTGTGTTTGAATATTAAATTTTATTGAACATACAAGTCATAATGTATAAATAAATAGTCAATTGAAAATTATGAATATGTCTATGATCTTCTATAATAGTATTCTCATGAACCCATAAACATTGCCAAATATTGTTAGTTTGTGCTCTTGGTAAGTTTTAATTGATGGATTGTTAGCCTAATACATAGTGGAAGAATAAAATAGAAGTTTTATCTTGCACTAGGAAAGTCATTACGAGTAGGGTATCAAACATAGAATTAAATGTGATCTATCATACTCTTGAACTCTCTTGTACAAGAAGTTAGATTGATAACATACACTTGTTATTTATAAGACAAGATGTATAGAGAATATTCATCGATATAGTAATAGAAGAATGGGTGGAATCATTGAACCATTCACCTCTATAGATGTGTTGAAGGAATGGTATAAGGTTAGGTGAATAAGAGAATTTGTGAAAATGTCAACTATGTCAATTAGTCATATTTTGTTAGATAATACTATTGACTAACCCTTATCTTCTCTAGATGTCGCACCATATGGACTCCTAATTTGATGAATTGAGGTTACTAATATTAAACTCTAACAAAATTGATGATAAATCAAATTAAGTATGTCTCTCTCTCTCTTTGGTCAATAATTGGTAACACTTGGTTAAGAACATATACTCATATATAAGTAATAGTATACACATGTATATGTATTTACATTCATACATGACCCATAACTTCTTTAATTAATATTACATATTCTTATATTGCTAGAATATTTATATTTCCAATATAAATCTCCATGCTTAGAGGAGCTAGAAGTTAGTTATGATTGCATTAGCATGTGTGCATGTAGATGAATGGTTGTGCTGACACTATTTCATTCATATATTTAATATCATTGTGATATGTAAAGATTGTGCCTTATATACTTATGAGAAATCTATGACAATGATATTGGAAATGATCTATTGTACTACTTTAGGTGACTAAATTATGCACAAAATTCGATGCATGTTAGTTTTTGGTGCCTGCTTTGTTGTGTTTATCATGTTATAACTAGGGATGGTTATGTCATGATTCACAAATACATTACTCCAATTAGTTTACATTTCTAGTTTTCCTCATGTTGGGTCAGGTATTCTTCTTTCAGGAAGAATTCTAGGGAATTTATTCACTTCATGGTAGGGTGGAAACACACTCTAGCAATGTTATCACCCTTGATGTTGTTGAAGGAGTCAAATGTCGAAACAATCATGTCAGGAAGGTCCAAGTTTTTGATTCACTGAATAATATTGTACTCGACCATATGGTCTAATGTAAGGAATTCATTCCTATATGTTTTTCCATGATAATGACATTTGTACTCCAAAATTTATTAATTTAATATAATTCCTTATTTATTTTCTTTGAATATTGGACATGTGTCATTTTTATATGCTTGTTGATGTGTAATATATGTAAAGAATTAATTTAACCTATGGGGTCATTTTAACTTTGGTAACCTATGCCTGTTGTGTCTTTAGATGGTGTTTATTTCAAAAGAGAATGGATCTCATGTTCATTCTTTATATCATATCCTTATTTTTTCAAGATCCTAAAGCCTTGGCCATAGCTTTGTTCCAATATAATAGGTGTATTACTGACTTTATTTTCATAGGATGGAGACTCAATGGGTAGTATGGACTCATCATGTTTGTTGTCGATAGGTTCCTCCATGTGCCTAGGTTGAGGGATGGATTGTAAATCACTTTTACTATATGATGTGTAAAGCATTTCAAGTGGTGGAATAATGGGTGGTGTTGATTATTTTTGATAAGATAAGCAACATTTATAAGGTGTTGTACCCTTTACACATCAAGCCTCAAGGGCCAAAAAGGATTAGGTCCAAGAACATAACAAAAAACCACCAAAACAAAACACAGTAACAATAGACAAACAATCGACAAAAAACAACCCAACAGACGAGACACAACAACAACAAACTAGACAACGTTATCCCAATTCTAAGAGAGGAGGCAAACAACATCCTCCCCAACCTAGTTGGGGACTTCCTTCATATCCTTCTTATCCATTTCATCCTTAAGAACAATAGAAAGGGTGCCAGCTGCACGGTGGACCAACTTGACTGTGAACTGGGCTAGACCAATGAAATTTTTCTCGAGCTTCTCCACCCGCTCCAGCAACATGCGAGGATCCTCCCCTTTGTCTGTAGTCTTCACTACATCTTCTTGATCCATTGCCTAAGGTTCAGAGGAATGGAAAGTCGAATTAATATCCTTTAGCATTTTGTTGAGGTTAGAGAAGTGGCTAGGCCCTTCAACAAATTCCTCCTCCTCTTCCTTCGTATCTTCCTCATCCAAATTGCCCTTGCTGGAAGACCACTCCTCATCAGTAGAAATTTCATTAATTTGCACCTTCTTGCTATTTTTTTCCAACCTACCAGATCTCCTAATGCTAGTATTTTCAATCCCAATCTCCACCATAGCAGCAACCAAAGTTTCCCCCTTAGAGTTTCTACCCACCACATTCTTCTAGTCATAGCTAGTAGCCGATGACTCCACCAAACCTTTCCCTTCTTTCACTTTTTTCTTGGCTACAGGTTTGCTGTCAAACTTGTTGAGGGAAAACTTGAGCTCATAGAGCCTAGCTGCAACATTTGATTGAGCAAGCCCACACTTCCCTTTTTCTTTTTGGTGGGAAGTTTAGGCCTAGGGGCTTCAGTATTTCCTGGAGGGGTTTTCCTTTTGTGTCCTTTAGACTCGGCCATAGAGATATTGGTGTGAGTAGGGGGTTTGACTTTGATTGTTGATATGGGTGATTAGGCTATTTTGTTGAAGGATAAATGACCACATTGTTCTCAAAATTAGGTAACGTATTATTTATGAATTCATTCATGATTTCCTCCTATTGCCTTAAGATATATTCATTAAGGAGATATACAATGGGAGATCAATGAATATGAATTCTATCATGTAAATTAGAGTCATTTCCAAGCACACAAATGAAACATCAACCAAATATTTCAAGGAAGTCAAAATTTTACCAAAATATTTAGTCATTATGAAAATAATATGTTTGCAATGAGATTCAGATTGTTATATCATAGTATCCTGAAAAATGGAAAGAAAATCTGGACAACAAATCCTGAGAGGGTTCTATCACATAAATCTGGGCAAAAGTAGCTTGGACTAGGTTTCCCAGGGTTCCTATGTTTGTTAAAGTTTTTTGTAAAATTCAAAATTTGATTGGGCACAATACTGTTTGAAGTTCTTGTTTCTGTGTGTATGTAAATGTGATAGTGAATATTTCTCCATAATTTTCCCAATTTGTGCTTATGTAATTCAAAATGCAAGTGTGCAACAATTTGCAAAATGTTCAAGAAATAAATGACAATCCCAAATACAATTTCTTGATGTGAGATGCAACAATTAACTAAGTCTAATATGTCAAAATCTAAAAATGATGATGTTGATGCCTTTTTGAAACAAAATAATACACTTATTCACTTTTTGAGCCATATGTAAGATGCCTAAATGAATGCAATGAACACTTTCAGATTTGATTTCAGATTTAAATGACCTAATTCAAATTTTTAAATGCAATTGGAATGTAGATTTGACCTAAGATGACTGTAATTAACCCTTTTGCAACTTATAATGCAATATTGTATGCAATTTTTTGAATTTTTATACCTTTTATGATGTAAAATTGGATCCCTAAATGAACAATGCAAAAAAATGCAATGCTAAACCTAGATCTAGGATGATTTGCCTCAAATTTTAGAAGGTTTACAATGCTAACATGCCACATTCACAAAAATGAAATGGTGGAAAAGTGAAACCCTAGGATTTTACTCAAGGATTTCAAGGTCCTTTTCCACCACATGTTAATTTGAGTTTGAGGTAGTAGGGTTTTGATGAATTTGGACAAGATATAGGACTGGATTACAACTTGAAAGGTGAGTCAACCTTCCCTTGACCAGATTTGAAATGGATTTTGGAATGAAATGTAATGATTCAACTAAGCTAATGATGCAAATAACTATTTTGATGTAAAAAAAATAGATTCAAAAAGTGACAAACAAATTTAGACTTATAAACAGACTTAGTAAAGTACTGTGCACCTATGATATGAATTTGGGGCTAGAAATGGAGGAAAAAGTCACCTAGGGTGACTATTTCCTAGTTGCTAAACATGAGATCTAATTTCACAATCCTCTAGAGCCTGCTTAGAGCCTTCTTTTCCTAGGTGTCACACTATCGGATCTTTGTCGGATGTCAGGATAACTGAGTTTCTGTATGTTGTCAAGTTGTAGGGTTTGAATGCAACAATGAACAATTAACCTTCAAACATCTCCCAATCTTCTTTAGATTTGAAACCTGCACATTCAAAGAGAGAAGAAGGGTTATTCCATATAGGGACTTGCCTCGGTCAAACCTTGTGTTGGTGTTTCCACCTCCATAATGGTAATGTCAATGAAAGAGAGCTTATCTTTTTGAGGGATAGAGGCTAAATGACAAATGAATGATGAATCAACAATGCACTACAAATCACCACTAAAAAATGACTTCCTTGAAGGACTGAAGTCATGCGCATCTCCTCAAGGCTTGATTGTTGTTTTCTTGATTTTCTTGAAGAACTACAAGGGTTAGATGTCACAAATAAAATGATAACATAAACATGAACAAACACACATAAAACTTGACATGATTCTTCAATGTTGAATTGCTACAATAAATTTTCTCTTGACTTGATAATAATTCCTCTTGATCACCAATAATTCCAATAATTCTTAAATTTATTTCAAATGATGCAATGAATAGGTATTTATATGCAATTATTCTAATTTCCTAAAAACTAAATCTCGATAGCCAACATTTGACATTTGAAATTTAAATAATAAAGTGCTAACTCCAACTTACTAAATTTTGGAGGAAAAATAGGGGGACCATGTCGCCAAGTGCGACTAAGTCTTGGCCCTATTTGATGGGATCTAAGGTGTTGGGGACAAAATATTAAATGTATGCATTGATTTTCTACATGGGTTTTCTTGATAATTGTCCAAATGGGCCATGTAAAGCATAATTTAGGTAATTAGGTGTAAAATTGGGTCCATTTACTTAAGGGGGAGAAAAACATAGTGTGAAATTATGATGGGTGACAATTTATGATGCACACTTGGATACCGACCCATAGCCTCTAAGGCGAAGCCATGGTTGAATGTCAACATGGTCTCCAATGAATTTTGTCCTCTTAAACTAGTTTATCTTGAATACATTGAAAGCAAGGTAGACTCTAATGAAATTCCTCTAGAAGTTTTCTCTTTGGATGAAGCTCTAGAAGACTTCTTAGGTGTCTATTCTAACTCACCTTCCTATCATCATAACTGACGGTTCCCATATTGATTGAATAAACATGCATATTTTGGAGAGTCCGTTATGAGTTTTGATGATAAGGCTTCTTTATCTAATATGGGTGATAATGTCTCTATACCTCATCTCGAAGACAGTAGTAATTTCCTCAAAGAGAATACTTCTGATGTTCTCATGGATCCTAAATATTTTGAGAAAGTGATTAATATTGGAAAGTGTCTCTCATCAGAAGAATCTAAATAACATGTTGATTTATTGCATTCTCACCACAATATATTTGCTTGGTCATATTAGGACATGCCTGGTATTGATGAATCTATGGTAGTTTATAATATCATCCTATGTATCAATGTTAAACTTGTTAAGCAAAATATTCACACAATGAATCCCAAAGTTTCTCTATTATTCAAGACTGAGATATAAAAGCTCTTAAAAACTAATTTTATCCATCCCATTGACTATTCAGCTTGGATATCGAATATCATTGCTATTAGCAAACTTGATTGTCGTATTTGTATCTATATTAAATTTCATGATCTTAATAAGGATTCTCCTAAGGATGATTTTTAATTTCCTAATATTAATATGATTATAGAATCGATTGCAAGCCATGCCTTGTTGTCTTTCATGGATGGCTTCTTAGGCTATAATTAGATGCATATCAACTTGTAAGATCAATATAAGACAAACTTCACTACCCCTTATGGTACCTTCTATTATGTAGTCATTCCATTTGGATTAAATAATGTTGGAGAAAATTAATAATGGGAAATGACTTATCTTTCATGATTTCATTCACAAGATCTTAGAATATTACGTCGATGACATCTTGGCCAAGTTTACGACTCACCAAGATCATGTTGAGACTCTTTGTCTTATCTTTGGAAGGCTTCAACTCTATAAGATGAGACTAAATCCTGTTAAGTGCATCTTTGGCATGGATGCAGAAAAAACTTTAGGATTTTTTGTCTCTCATTGTAGAATCAAAGTAGATACAAATAAGATTGATGCAATTGTTAACATGCCTCCACCTAAGAACATCTCTCAATTGCATAGTTTGCAAGGGAAGATCCAGACAATTCATAGATTTGTATCTTAATTGCTTGATCATACTCTTCCATTCATGTGCTTGATGAAGAAAGATGTCCATTTCTGGTGGGATGAGGAATGACACAAGGCTTTTGAATCTATCAAGAGTTATTTTTCTAATCCTCCCATTTTGATGCCAACTATGCAAGATAGACCCTTTTTTATTTATATTTCTACATTACTTCATGCTTTAGCAACTTTGTTAGCTCAACATGATGATGATGATAAGGAGAGAGTGGTCTACTATAGTAGTCATATTCTGGTTGATTATGAGACTCATTACTTCACTATGGAAAAACAATGTCTTTCTCTTGTTTCCACGACACATAAGTTATGACATTATTTGATCCACGTAGAGACTCATGTGATTATAAAATGTGATCTTCTTAAACACTTATTTACTAGAATTGATCTTTTTGGAAGTGTGGAGCATTTTTTCTCTTTAATTATGTTTGTTTTCTTCACTTTGTTCTTTCAACCCCGAGGCCCTCACCTTTTTGGCTTTTATTTTCGTCTCATCACAAGTAACTTTGGTGCATCTTTTTGGAGGTCATAGGACAATTTTGGAAAAAAGGTGCGCAATTGTGCCACGTAGTGGTTGTACTGCCTTTTTAGATCTTTCCTTCCTTTTAGACCCGAGGCTGGACATGTGGCTACCCCATGGTAATTTTCCTCAAGCTACTCCCATTTTTTGAAGAACACTAGCTATCTTGCCATGTTGCCCATATTTTTTCAGGTAGGTATCTTCACCATCAGAGCAATACTTTCATGAATGTTGTTGGGTGGCAACATATTTTTTTCCTTCGTTGCTTCAGGAGTCAGCCTCCTTTTGACATTTCCATTATCACCTACAACAGTTTAGATCTGATTTAGTTGAGCATTTACAACTCATATCTTCTTTTTGATAGGGAGACCTGCATGAAGCTCTTATGAGATCTCGATCATTGAGATGTTACACCCATCACCATTATTAAGGAAACTCAATTTTTATTATCTAATCAGATACAATTTTGATCAAATTTTGAAGTTATTTGGTGATGACACTTGTTATGGTTTTAGCTTTTGTGACAGAGAGTGCTCAGTTCTTGTATGCAACCCTTGTATTATAAAAGGGAATATTCCAAGATCCTCCAAAAGGTAGTAGATGGATATCGATCAATAGATATATAGGTGATAGATTATTAGAAGTAGTAGAATAGGATATAGAGGATTTCTTATAGAGCTCTGATTGTTCTTTTGTAATCAATGTCAAGACAATTATTTAGATTTATCATCTGACCTTAGAATTTTCATTATTCATCAATATCAAGTAATAGAGGAAGAAATTTTGTATCAGATTGTGCTCATGTGGCCTTTGTTTTATTCTTTACTCTCTATCTCATATACATCAAATGCTCCATGTCTCTTTATTTCCGCATATAAGTCTTGATATTTTATTTTCAATTGCTAGCTTTTATGATCTTCTATCCTGAACTTTTAGGAATTGAATCATGTTATCATACTCTTTCATTATCCTATTGAATTTTTTGGTTTCATATTATGCTATCAAGTGGAATAGCTCTATAAGGATCCAAAATATCTTGTTTAAATTCAAGTTTCCTTTTTATTTTTGAACCTTAATGTCTACTTCCCATAGGAGGATTTGAATGACTTCTGTATGCCCACATAAGCATTAGTTGCTTGTTCTCCTTCCAATAATGAAGGGTCTATGAATTTTTGTGTTCACTCTATTAGAAATAAGAGTTTTTTAGGGTTTTTGAAATGTTGTAAAAGCTTTGGCGCATTGCGGTAATCAAGTTTTATTTTTGTATTTCCTTCTCCCTTTTCCCCAAATACCAAAGAAGAGCTAGCTTCTCTAAAATTTTTGAAGGTTATTCAATGGAGTGCAAGAAGGTTCCCCACTCACTGAATTTCCTATAAGGTTGTTCAGGAGAAGCACAAGCTTTCATGATCAACAGTTCTTTTTTTGGCATGCCGAATGGGACAAGGATAATTCATAGTGTCTGATACCTAGCCTTAAAGAAGCATTTGAATTAGATTAACATGAGAGACTGGTAAAATCATGTCCAAGGTCCAAACTAGGGCATCTTCTAGAGAAAATTTCCAATATTCTCAATTACCCTCTTCAGCCCCTAGGAGGAGATGAGTCACAAGTTATGTATCACCCGTCAAAAGAAATAGAGTTAGGAGTGCTAGCCTAGAGTCTAGAGCCTTATCTACCCCTCCAGGTGGCCAAACTTTTCAAATTAGAATACTTATTTACCCGGTCCATAGAGGTTTATTTTTGATGGCTCTCTAAGGAGCTCCAAGAAATTTTGTGATATAGGACAGTGGAAGTCTGCTAGTTCTGCCCACCCCTCTAGATGCGTGGCCCACCATCCCCACCAATGCCCTCAAAGTGATTCCAAAGTTTATTAGGGAGGATTTCAAAACACCTTCCAAACATCTCAAGATATCATAGATGTTTATAGACTTTACAACATCATAGAGAAAAACATTTCCCATAGATTATTAGCCACATCCTTTAAGGGAAATTTCTCAGATTGGTATAGATCCCTAGCTCCCAATTCTATCCACTTGTTGGATGATATTGGAGGAAATAGTTTTGAGAAATTTTTAGAGAAAGGAGATTGCTCATCCTTATTGCAGTAGTTGATAATAATCAAGAGATCTCCATAGGAAGCTATGATAGATTTTAACACTAGGTTCCATAAAACCTAGCAAAGGATCCCTACAATATCCAGACCTCTAGTGGCCATGACATTCATGTTCTACTTGAAAGATTCCAATTCAGACATCACATTAATGGTATAATTGTTGGGGGGTGATACTCTGTTCGATGCATATGATCTAGGTGTGAAAGTGGAGAAAAAATTGATAGATGCTGGGAAGCTCCCACCATGACCGCCAATGATGATGTTTGCACTGGTGGAACACAAAAGGAGGTATCCCCCAAAATGCTTGCTTCACTCCCTAACACATCAGCTATACCACCACCTTCAATGCATGTGTATTTGAATACACAACTAAGCACATCAGGCTCTTCTTCGTTGGCTGCGAATATCAATGACATGAAGAATTTAATGAGGAATTTTGCATATGAGCTCATCATTATCCGACATTAGCAAGCAGCACCTCCAAATCTCCCCCAAAAAATTATCGAGGGAGACCAACTTTCTAGCATAATGCATACCAAGGGGCTCGAAGAGGGAGCAATCAACTGCAAGCATTAGGATAGATAGTCCTGATGATCACTCCATTACAGACGGTTAAAGCCAAAACAAGTAAGGATTTTATTCTAGGTCAAAACAACCTTGTGGAAGATACAAAACATGTTTTTTTTGTGCAATGATGCCCATATGCCCCAAAATTTTCCAAGGGGAAATCTTTAGAAAAGGGCAGTGAAACAAAGAAGTCAAGGCATTCCTTTAGATGCCAAAAGTTTTAATAGATTTAGTTCTTAGATGCAAGGAATATCCCTAGAGCAAGAACTAGATATCTCCCCTAACCAAGCACTTTTTTCTTGGATGCAGGGAGAAGACTTATTGTTTACAAATGAAGTCTCGACCATGAGAACACCACAAGTATAGTCAAACTATAATACTAAATAAAAAAGAAGGTTCATTAGAGAATATGCGCCACACGTACCATCAAAACCACCAACCTGACAACCATAGTGGCTTCAACCACAAGCACCACAATTACAACCAAAATTCACAGATAAGGTTTCTGTTCCACCTATGGTAGACCAAAATTTTCCTAAAGCAAAAGAAACACCATCATTCAAACCAAAGGTCTTGCCAATTGAAATGATTAATGTGGTGGAGCAATTGAAAAAGGATCCCACCAATGTATCTTTGTGGGACATCCTATCCATTCTGGAGCAGAAGAATTTTCTATGAGATGTGTTGAATAGAGAGGAGCAAGCTTTGCTACCAGACCTAGTCCCATCACACAATCAAGATAAAGGAAAAAGGCCTACGTTGGATCCCCAATATTTAGGGGCTATTGCATATGTGAACATGGGGGGCAAGACAATTGAGAAAGAGGTATGTAAGCCAAAACCCACCCCTTTCTTCTTAACTCCTATTGTACGGGATAAGTTACTGCACAAAAACATGATAGATTTAGGGGCCACTACTACAGTTATTCCCAAGCTAGTAGTCGATGCCCTGAACTTAAAATATGAACCCATAGAAAAGGGAATTATGCAATTGGATGAAAAGAAGGTCCCAACCATAGGTCACATTAAGAATCTCCCTTTAAGCTTGTATTCTTGCCCAAGCCAAATAGTTACTTAGAAGGTGGTCATAATTGAAATTCCCCCTATTTTCGGAATGTGCTTGTCAAGTTACTTCATAGCAAGGATAGGTGAATGCCTAGCACTTGACTGGTCCCACTTGATATTAAGGACTAAGCATGGGGAAAAGATGAAAATCTTGTCTGAACCTTCGCATCTTGAACACATTGCAAAGGATCGGTAGTGAGCTTTGAAGTTGCACACACCTCCATTTCCAAAAAAGAGATGTACTATGTGGAGATGCTGGAAGATGAAGAGGCCTTGAGCGATTAGAGCCCAAAATAAGAAGTTCTATTGAACCAATTTATTGATTATGATCCTTTCGGTAATTTCCATACCACCAGTCTAGGCACATATGTAATCTTTGATGAAGACTAGACCCTCCCAAAATTAGTCAAGGAAAAAGAGAGCCTGGGAAAACCTGTTAATGATGGCTTATGGACTTTAAAATTTGATGGTGTCAATTGTAAGATTGGCTCTAGAGCCGACATCCATCTTGTATCTCTAGCTGGGTCAGAGATCCTCAGGGATTTTTGTTTTATGTTCCCATTTTTGAACAATGATGTGGAATATGAAGGACTAGTTCATGGATTGATACTAGTAGAACATATGGCCATAAAGGGGATACAAAGGTTTGGGGATTTTGAGCTAGTGGTAAAATAGGTCGAGGACAGGTAGTCGTGAAGAATGTGTTCCTACCAACATAGAGTGTGGGACCTGATTGAAAGGTTTGAGGCTTTCAATATCTAGGTCATTCTGAGATCTCAGAACCCTACCACAAAAAGAATGGATTCGTTTAGTCATAATTTGAGCTAGCCTCCAAGTTAGTTGAGAGCTAATGTGTGGTACACATCATCGTCCGACCATCTATCCCCAATAATGATTAGAATTGGTAGGTCTTCAAAGACGATGCCTAGATTGTTGCTTTCCTACGATAGTCAAGAGATTTTTCTGATCAAGCACAACCCAAATCCAAAGAGGTTGCGAGGAGAAAATAATCCAACTCAAATGAAATAAGCTCCTACAAGTCCTAATCACTCTAGAGAACCTCTTTGAATATGAAGATGTGAGAAATAGTAAACGAAGATTCACAATCAACAAAGAGGATTATGAAGACCTTGATGTCGAAAATGATAAGAAGCTCAAAGTCAGGAGTAATGGGCCATAAAAAGATAAGGAGAGGTTGAGGTCCTTATGTACTGAGTACAATGGAGTCATAGCTTGGACCTATCATGATATGAAAGGCTATGATCCAATCATAATTTAGCACACTATTGACTTGGTTGAAGGGTTGAAGCCGATTCAACAAAAGCAAAGGCCGGTCAAATTGAAGGTGGAAGCCTTAATGGCACAAGATCTCATGAGATTAATTGAGTTGAAGATTATATAACCAATTAAGCACTCCACTTGGGTGTCTAGCTTGGTCCTCGTTCAAAAGAAGAATGGTGACATTCAACTTTGCGTGGATTTGTGAGACCTAAATAAGGCCTCTTTAAAGGATCATTGCCCTCTTCCTTTGATGGAATAGATTTTACAGACTGTGGTAGGGTCAAAGATCTCATTACTTGACAAATTTTTGGGTTACAATCAAGTCTACGTGAAGGAGGAAGATTAGCACAAGATGACATTCACCACTAAGTGGGGAACATTCACATATGTGAAAATTCCCTACGGCTTCTCATACACGGGTGCTACCTTTTAGCGTGTGATGGAAATCACATTTAAGGATTTGATCAACAAGATCATCCTTATCTATCTAGATGACCTAATCATACTTTTAAAATCTAAGGGTGACCATTTTGATCACCTAGAAATGGTCTTTCAGAAGTGTCAACAGTTTAGGATTTCTTTAAATCCCCAAAAATGTGTATTTAGTATGCCACAAGGCAAGTTTCTTGGCTTTGTGGTTTCCAAGGAAGGGATAGCTATTGACCCTGAAAGGGTAAAGGCTATAAAAAAATTACCTGTACCTGTTAATCAAAAAATATTGGAATCTTTCTTGGGGAAGATCAACTTCGTTAGCAAATTCATCTCAGACTTCACAAGCATTACAAGAGCTATCACACTAATGTTAAATAAAGTCTTAACATTCAAATGGACTCAAGAAGGAAAACTTGCCTTCAAGAAAATCAAGGTAGCCATCTCCACAACTTTGGTGTTAGCCAACCCAAAATTTTCAAAAGATTTTGTGCTATATGTCTACAATGACAAACACAACATAGGCTTTGTGCTCACATAGAAGGATAAGGAGGAAAGCGGGGAATGCCCTATCGCTTTTTGTTGACCGAGAATACTAGTATGGGCCGATTACGCTTGATCCATGAAGAATCAAAGCATAACGAAGCCACTAATACTTAATCTAAATAGGATCAATCAAATTGAAGTTAAGCTAAACATTCATTAAAGCAAAGCATTCTAAGTTACGAAAATGTTGAAAATGTCTATTCTAACCCATTCAAAACTTATCCCATTTTGGGAGTGGTGTTGCATTGATATGGAACGACGACCCTTTCCCAATCCCATGATTAGTGAGCTTGTTTCAATCAATTCTATTGAAGAGAATTGATGAAATGGTTGTGAGATCTGATTGAAAACATGATTTATGCTAAAATGAGTATGATGCAAAAGCTAATATACCATGATTTATGCTAAAAATGATTAACATATGCAATTGCTAAGCTAATCTAAATGAGTTTTAAACTAAAAATATTCAAACCCTAATTATATAATTAGCTAAATGGATGAATAATGGAAGCCATTAATGAAATCTAAGCTATTATACAACTAATCTAAACTAAAATATGCTCAATGTGTGCAAAGTATGAGTGATTTCAACAACATAAGTTTGCTCTGAAAAAGATGGATTATGGATCCACTTGTCTCCAAATAGTGAACTATTTATAGGAAAGAAAATGAGAAATGAAGGGTTGAGATTGAAAAATATAATCAATGGTCAAGGATGGAGGAAATTAGAGGCATGGATCATGGATTCTCATCAATGGGTGAGAATACAAGATGAGATTTAATCAAGGGTTCTCATTCCTTCCAAACAAGCACACTTTTGACCTATATAAGAGGTCAAAAGTTAACTTGCACAAGAAGTCACAAGTTAACTTGCATATAAAGCTAAGTGAGAATATTCCCTTTTTTAAATGATTGGAGGAGAGATCTCATGGGTGAGAGAAAAGGATATTTTACAAATTAAAATAAATTTTAATTGTGCAAAAGGGAAAGGAATATTCCATGGGAATATTCCCCTTTTTGAGGAATGTGCAAAGGAGGAATATTCCCTTGCAAGTGGGGGAAATTAGATTAATTAAATAATTACTAATTAAACAAGGGTTTAATCATGCAATTAGGGGATTTTAGAAGAATAAAGAGATATTCATTAAATTAAATGATTTAATGAATGGGGAAAGGTGAAATGACATTTAATTGAATAACTTAGGGTTATTTAATTAAAAAAAAAGATTTAGGGATTAAATTAAATAGTTTGATTTCTTTAATTTAGTAGGATGAAGTGTTAGAATGAAAAGGGGGGAATTAACTTGATTAAATTGAATTAGATTAATAGATGCAAACAATTCAATTAATTAAATAGCTAGGATAATTCAATTAATTAAGAGAAAAAAGGATGGGTTTCAAGAGGAAATGATGTTAGTATACTTGATTTGAGTGCATGATATGATTTGAGACATTTTTCAGTGTCTATATTTTTCCCCTCTTTGAAGCGAGGTACCTGCTGCTTCGGTTGAAAGAGTAATAATCTTCAGATGAAAATTGCAGCCTAAATCAAAAAATATTTTTTTTCTAATTTTTTAGATTTCCCAATAGAATGATTAAGTTGATTCCCTACCCCCTCGAGAAATTAGGCATAAATTTTCAATTTTGGGTTGATTTCTTGATAAAGGTAAAAGGCTTCCCTAGGGTCCAGAAAGGCTCCATGATGAAAAAAAATGCAAAAAATGCAAAAAATGATGCAAAATAAGCTTTAGTTTGGAAAAATTGGTGAAAATGATGAAAAACCCTAGCTTCATGGTTAAATTAGGGAAAAAAAAAACCTAATTTTCTAGCATAAATAGGTGAGGAAGGGTCACTTTCAATTCATTTGTGCATTCGCACCTTAAGGATTTCTTGCATTTTGAGCTCTGACCCTCTGACAAGATGGCACGGCGTGTGTTCCCACAACACATTTTTAATTGGGTTCGCAAGTACCAGAGGCTTCCAGTCGTAGGACCACCCGTATGTGATTCAAAACTTGATTTGAAATTTGACTTTTAGGTGCATTTATTGCATTTTAGAATTTAAACTTTGGAGGTGTCACTATATAGTGACGCTTAAATTAGAATCAAAAATGCTAAAATGAATTTTAGCGATGCATATGTGTATTGCGACATAGTTGAAAATTTTGAATTAGGGTTTCTATTTCTAAATCACAACACATATGTTTATGGTGACAAACTTCCATGATTTGAAAATTAGGGTTAGGGTTTCCAAATTTTAAATCATGATGCACATGTTTCTGGGCGATTTGTGATTTGCAATTTAAATGTCTTGAGCATTGTAGTTTATAATTTGAATTATAGTGACACTATTGTAAATAGCAACACTATTGTCATTTTAGAGCTAAAAATTTGAAACTTAGTCATTTTTTTTTGAATTTTGACATTGTGCGCTTTGTGGGTGTAGGAGGTCATTCCACCTTTGATGTCTCGTGAGCACCGACCCACAATTTTGGAGAGACTTGGTGATTTTTCTGAGTTGTGACAAGAGCATCTGGGGGAGATTGGTCTATGGTACATCAAATACATGCCTGTCATTCAGACACACTTAGCTATGATGACCACGCTGTGTGAGCGATGGCACAGTGAGACTTCGTCATTCCACCTTCCCACAAGTGAGGCAACAATGACACTAGAGGATGTATGGAAAATGCTATGTTTGTTGATACATGGTGAGTGTGTGAGTTACAAATTTGATGCCGATTATGATGCCTGTCATGAGGTGATGGAGCTGGAGGACATCGTTCTAGTCACTTTGTAGATAGACCTTGAGATGTATAGAGGTCGGATCTCAACTTTCAAATTGATAGTTGCAATGATCATCTTTGGCTTGGTTGCTCTAGATCGACAGAGCCAAGGATTCAACCCAAGATGGGGCCTAGCATGGCATAGGATGCTCTACAAGAGGATATTGTTTACATGGGGGCCAGTGATGTTGGCCTCTTTCTATCATGATATACATGATTTCATCTACTACAATGACAAAGCGATTGAGACAGGAGTCACTTTATTGCATATTTGGGCTTGGGAGCACATTTTCGTGCTGTAACTGATCATGCAGATGGCTGATGTAGAGCCAAATGATCTAGTGGTTTGGCGATATAGAGGTGCCATTACATTATAGCACATCGGGTAGCTTGAGATTCCATACTAGCATAGGGTGCTTGATGATATGACAGTCTTTAGATGGTGAACCTAGCTTCAGATGCCAACATGGTATGATGATGTGCAATAGCTCTTCTTTGCTCAATAGATTTGATACATGCAGGGTCAGGATCACACCATCATCGAGAGATATTTGTCAGATATGGTGGCTAGAAAATTTGGAGAGAGGCAAGATATGCCAGATGATGCATATAGAGCCATCTTTTCCAGATCAACACAAGAGCTACCCATGTGGGGACCTAAAATTGTAGCTCCTAAGGTAGTTGAGGGCTTTCGATAGTTGGTTGCATAGCCAAGGGCATACGATCAGGGTCAGATGGACATGCAAATGATTCCTACTTATGATGCATGGTTCACACCCCCTCGCTAGTTGAAAAATCCAACGGGTGCACCTGCACGAGGGAGACCGCGAGGGAGGGGTGTAGGCAGAGGTAGAGGTAGAGGCCAGTGATAGGATGGGCATGATGGGTAGGATTGGAAGATTCCAGAGGCACCACTAGTAGATTAGTAGCCTCCATAGTAGCCTCCCATTTAGCAGTAGCCAGTGAAATAGTAGCCAATGCAACCAGCACTGCTAGGAATAGATTCCTGAGATTTACAAATATAATAGCTATAGCAGTAGGTTCAAACTATTATGAGTGAGAGGGATCAGGCCTGTCAATAGGTTTTGATAATCACTACTGAGAAAGATTAGGCCAGATAGTAGATAGTGGCCTTCATAGCTGAGAGATACCATGAGCGGTAGCTTAGACAAACTTTCAAGATGTAGTTGGATCAGGAGGTCGGATGACATCAATAGCTTGAGATGATGAAAACTTAGGGGCGTACATTGTATTCTAGGTTATATAGAGAGGCTGTTATTGAGGCAGCCTACTACAGGGTGCATTATCACAGGGATGTCCCATAGGCACTCAGGAAACCAAATTATTCTCAGAGGAGTGGGGCATGCCCTAGAGTAGAGGATCAACTTGAGAGACAGGCTAGAGAGGGGAGCAACCATTAGGGCTAGCTCGATTGTATAGACACTTTTTGATTTATTGCACAATTTTTTATACAAATATACATTCATGGGCTCCTTTTTGATAGCCTCATGGATATTTTATTTTTGATCGATATACATACACCGATTTAGATATTGTACCATGATAATTATTTTTTGATATATGTGATATGATATGGATTTTATATGATGCAATGTGTTCACTTTATTTCATGCTTATGAATGTATGGATGCATATGATGAAATAATGTGACATGCTTATATGTTATCATATATGGATGGACTACTTTTATTTATGCTTATGCGATATGCGATGATATGAGATGATATGTGATGTAACAATATGGATGGATGCAATATTATATTATTTTTTTGTATCTTTTCATGATATCTTATGGGATGGATGATATGATATGGATGCATTTATTTTGTGTATTTTATTATGCATTTTTATGATGTGATGATGTATGCATGTGGATGTATGGATGGATAATGCAGATGTTCATGCTTATGATATGAAATTGCGATGTATATGGGATGTGATGTAATGATTTAAGATGCTTAAAATAACAAATCTATATTATTTGTCACAACTTAAATGATAATGATGATGCAGGATGGATGTTTTATGATATGCTATGATTATGCGGTGATGTATGTATGTTGATGATTTGTAGATGTAGGATGGATGCATTGATGATGTTTTTGTTGACTGTCATGATACTAGGTTAGCATGGAGAGAATATATAAGAAGCGAGAATGATTGACCATTGATTTTGATGATTTCTTCAAAAATTTCAATAAGTCTATGATCCACCGAGACTTTATTAGAGATGGTGATGAGAAATGCATGATGATGACTTTCTCACATCCCGGGATTGGGATTTTCTATCGTTCTTTATTGTTTGATATAACACATAGACATGATGCATCAAGGTATTAATAACCAAGACGACATTGCATCTAGTGTAATGGAATTTGACTATGCAAACATATATGATGGTTCTTGTTCACATCTTGACATACGAAAACCTCATTGGAATGTAAGTTAGAAGCCTAGAATATATTGGACCAAAGCATATGCAATATTCAACAACGTACTCCAAACAACCTTCCTACACACAACTAAGTGAGTATGCGCCGAGATGATTTTACAAGAGTATCCAAAAGCACAACAAAAAAAAGATAATGATCGATGCCCCATTCCTTTCTCTCTAAATTTTTTTGATAGACATCATCGAGAGGTCCTCAAAATGGGTTATTAAGATAAATCATAAGAAAAGATCAAAGAAAAATAATCAGTGTTATCTATATCTCTTTCCAATTTAACTTTAGCTAAGGTGATTTCTGATACTAATGCCCATTGTAGGAAGGATACATCTTAGGACATGTTGATCAAGGGTTGTTTGATGTAGGATAATGATGAGCTTTATGATAAGCTGTTGATATAAACTTCACTGACACATTTACCTATGATCTAGACTTTAGATTTTGACACTTAGGTTCTCACTTTATGACTTGCTATACTTGTTTTCTATTTGTTTTGCCAAAGGTTGAAGGTGACGATTGTTTTATTATGGGTGAAGGTTTATTTCAGATGAAAGCGAGGTGGGATGGGTGGTTTTGGATTTTCTGGAATACTTCAATGTTTTTGGTATTTTGAAGATGTTTTGAGGCTATTTTTGGTCTTTTCAAAAGTTTATGTGAATTTTTTTGTTTTTGATTATTTGAGGCTATTTAGGGTTTTTGAATTTTTTCAATGTTTTTGGGATTTTGAAATTTCAAATGTTTTTGTGTTTTCTGATATTTGGATGTTTAGGAGTTTTTAGAGATTTTACAAATGTTTAGGGATTTTCTGAGTTTTGACCAAGAACCTAACCTAAAAGACCTGTCCTAGGGGCTTTAGGGGCTAATCAAAGATAATCCTTGCCTACGTTAAACACGCAGAGAACATGTAGTTTGACTGACTTGACTTATTAACAATGAGATATGAACAGTTGATGAAATGCCAGTTTATTATGGCATACTCCTAAAGGACTGACCTAGGGTGTCTCGGGGGCACATCAATGAAGGCCTTTCCTACGTTCAACTCGGAGACAATGTAGTTCGACAAGGTATTGTTTTTGGATTTTCAATGTTCGACCTTTTTAGGGCTTTTGATGTGTTTTGGATGTTTTGGATTTTGAATTTATAATTTTTTGAATGTTTTTGGATTTTAGCTGTATAGGATTTTGCAAATGTTTTTGGTTTTTTTTTTCTGATAACTATTTTACAAATGTTTTTGATGTTTTCTAATAATTTTTAAGATATAAAAGAACCCAATTTGATCCATAATAAATTTCCTCCAGTGTGATATGTGATAGACTACCTCAATATAGGTCGGACAAACTGACCTTTGGAATATGCCAAGTAGTACTAAGGGGATACAATACTTTACAACATCAAGCTATGATAACGAAGCAGATGGATGATAGAATAAATAGGATGAATGAGGCAATGAATGGAGGATGATGCAAAGAATGATAGGATAAAGAGCCAAAGAATAGATGGAGGTGCTTTATTTACGTGAGGTGCATATTTGCTAGGTTTTCACCAAGGTACTTTCCCAAAGTGCCACTGAAGCGGTTTTAACTAGAGGACAATTGTTTTTCTCTACTTTTTTCAATCCTTTTTTTTTATTTTTTTGGATTTTGATAATTTTTTTGAACTTTTTTGCATTTTCAGATTTATACCCTTGAAGACTAGGCATAAATTTTTTTAAGATGCAAGCTGTTGGTTGGTTCCTACAAGGTTTCACCTTGAGGAATTGAAAATTGATATGATCCTAATCCATAGCTTGCCATGATGACAAAGGGACCCAACTAGTTAGGCTCAAACTTCCCTTTACTATCCTAATTTGGCAGATTTTTCTGATTCAGTTTTAGGAAAAGATCCCCTACCTAGAAAGACTGATATTTGATCTTGTTATAGCTTTGTTTCAGTTAGTTTTGGTATACTTGCAAGTGATTGAGGGTGCTAAGATGACGCTCATCCAAGAATTATAACTCATTTAGGCAAGATACTTTGTAGTCTTTATCGATGATAAGGTTTTGTAGTGATACTCGTAATGATGGGAGCTCAACCTCAATAGGCAAGATAGCTTCTGATCCATAGACTAGGGAGAAAGGGGTTGCACTTGTTGGCATGCATATACTAGTTCAATAAGCCCAGAGAGAGGGATTTAATTGTAGATGCGAATCATGACCAACTTCATTGACCATTTTCTTCAAGATTTTTAGAATGGTCTTATTTGTATCCTCAACTTGACCTTTTCCTTGGGGATAATATAGGGTAGAGAATCAGTGTTGGATGTTGAATCTTTGACATAGCTCTTTCGCATCTTAATTCTTGAAAGGTGTCATGTTGTTTGAGATAAGGGTTTACAGAACACCATAATTACATATTAGGTAATTCAAGATAAATTTGGCAATTTTCTTCCCCGTTATGTAGGTCATAGGAATGGCTTCGAACCACTTGGAAAAGTAGTTAGTGGCTATTATGATAAACTTGTGGCCATTGGATGAGGTTGTAGTGATTTTTCCTATGAGGTTGAGTCCCCACTAAAAAAAAGGCCAAGGTGTGATCATTGGTTGTAACTTCTGAGCTGGAGCATGAATCAAGTCTCCATGCTTTTGACACTAGACACATTTCTATACATACTAATGAGCTTCTCTTTCCATGATTGGCCAATAGTACTTCATCCTCAATAGTTTCTTAGCTAAAGTCATACCACTAGAATGGGAACCACATATTCCATCATGTACTTCTGTTAAAGTAGTCAAGGCTTCCTCTTGGTTAAGACATCGTAGTAATGTCCCTTCTATGCTTCAGTGATAAAGGGTATCACCTAGGATCACAAATCGGGATGTCTTTTTAACAAAGGTCTTTTTAAGGTTTGAGGTGATATCAGATGGGAGAGTTACTCTGCTTAGGTAGGTGAATATTTCATGATACCACAGGGATCCAAGACCAATAATGACACACAAATTCAAATTCTAGGATTCTGAAAGTTGGTACGAGAAGTTGTTCTACCAAGAATTCACATTGTAGGACATTGTTTGGCATGTCTAATAGTGATCTGATTTTTGCCATAGCATCTGCTGCTCGGTTGTTCATGTGAGGGATATGCTCAAAATTTATGTCAATGAAAATGTACCTAAGAATTTCCACCATCTTTTTATAAGGAGTGAGCTTGTCATCCTTAGTTTAATAGTCATCATTGACTTGGTTGATAACTAGTTGTGAATCTCCATAGAATTTCATCTCTTGTATTTGCCACTGAACCACTATCCTTAGACCTGTGATTAGGGCTTCGTACTCAACAATGTTGTTAGTGCAAGGAAATGATATCATGTATGACTTTGGGATGCAATCACCTTGGGGGGTGATGAAAAGAATACCTACTCCTGATCCATATTGGGTGAACGATCCATCAAAGTACATCTTCCACTAATTTGTGAGATTGACAAGGAACATTGATTCATCAAGGAACTAAGATATCAAAGGGTTCTCAACATAGATAGGTTCCTCTACTAGTTCATCTATGATCACTTGTCCTTTTATTTCCTTGTGCTCCACATACTCTATGTCAAATATCGTTAAGATCATTTCAATGGGTCAATTTTTGCAATGAGCTTGCTTTGATGTGAAAGCATGCAGTGTTTGAATTTTTGTGAAGCCAAAAATACTACTCAACATGCTTTGTCAATGGATGAATAGTTCATTTAATATCCTACTAAAGTCCTACTGATGTAATAGATATCCCTTTCCTTTCCATCTTCACCATGCTATGCTAGAAGAGCTCCTAGTGCTGCTAATGTTGTTGAGATATATAAGATCAGTTGTTTGTTCGATATCAGTGACATGAGCACTAAAGGTGTTAGTAGAAAGTATTTGATTTGATAGAAATATTTATCACATTTCTCATCCCACTCGTAAGTTATACCTTTATGAAGAAGATGCGAAAAGGGGTGGATTTTATCTGATAGTTGTGCTATGAACCTTCCGATGGATTGCAATCTTCCTTGTAACCCTCTCATTCATTTTAGTGTTTATGGTGGTTCTATGTTGAGGATGAATTTTACGTTTGTTGGATCAATTTCTATCCTTCTTTATGAGATAATATAGCCAAGAGGTTTCCCTGATGTTTTCCCAAAGACACATTTTTTTGGGTTTAGCCATACCTTGTATTCTCCAAGCTTGTTAAAGATGGGTCCTAAGACTTGCATGTGCTCATTTCTTTTCTGTTATTTTTCCAAAATATCATTCACATAATATTCAAATATTTTATGGATCATGTCATGAAAGATGAGGGTTATTGCTCTCTGATAGGTTGCTCCTACATTCTTTAACCTAAATGGCATCATGTTCAAGTAATAGGTTCCCCATGGACAAGTGAATGCAATTTTGTGTTGATCCTCCTTAGCAATCATGATTTGGTTGTAGCTTGAAAAACCATCCATGAGTGATGGCATTTCATGCCCAATTGTTAAGTCTACAATGATGTCAATGTTGGGAAGAGGAAAATCATCCTTCAAGCATGCTTTGTTTAAGTGTCTAAAATATGTGCAGATTTTGATGCCCCCAATGGGTTTTGAGATTGGTACTAGGTTTGAAACCCACTTAGGATAATATATTGGTCGGATGCATCCAATGTATAGAAGCTTTTGTAACTATAGTTTCACCAAGAGTGCTATTTGAGGGTGCATCTTCCTTAACTTCTACTTGACTGGTTTGGCTTCAGGATAGACTGCTAAGTGATGCACAACCACTTTTAGATCAAGCCTTAGAATATATGTGTATGACCATGCAAAGTTACCTCTACGCTCTTTCAGGAATGCTGCTAGGTTTTTCTATTCTTCATCCAACAAGGATTCAACATAGAAAGTGATCTTAGGTGCTTTGTCTGTACCCACATTAACTAGGGTGGCCTTTTCTGCTAGCACTGTTGACTTTTCTAGATGCATTACACTAAGGGGGAGATTGAATCTCCTATCCTTGGGTGCCTCAAAGAGGTTTTCACCCTTGGGTACATTTTTTTTTTACTGTTTTAGGATCAGGAAGTGACACAGTGTGTTTTTCACTCAAAGATCTGCATGTTAGTTGCATTTCATCAATTTGGTGATTGAAGGACTCAATCATCTCCCCATAGTATGCCTCTATATCTATCTCTATGTCAAAACTTGATTTGTGATCTACCCATGGTAAGTTGTCATGGAGTCCCATGAATTCTGATATTGCTTCATCATTTTCGAATAAATTAAGAATTGGTGGTCCTTTTTGGTCCATGTCAATGAGTTGTGGGTATACTAGGCATATTTCAGTTGGATTATTGCTTGGGGCAAAGAATGTAATGGATATCATGAAGAGGGATTTGTTTTCAAATATGTCAACAACATCAAGGGGGAAGTCATCTAAGGTTGTGTCACGTGATGGAGGTAACCAAGAGGAAGCCTCAACTCATTTAGCAAAAGTACCTTTTCCAATAAGGGTGACCTTTCTAGTAGTACAACCTAGGCCAAGATTATTAGTCGTTTCTCAGAAATGATGGGTTCTAGTACACCATTATCATTCTTTCCTAGCTTCTCATTTTTGTTATATCCCATGCTCTTCATTAACTGCAATCCTTTGTTATCATCTTCCATGGGAAGAGCAGGGATAGGTCATTCATCCTGATAGAGGAGTTTGTAGATATCGTCCTCATTAACATCTTGATTCAAATCCCCCCACTTGGTGAAGGTAGTAGCTTCCATCTTGATAGTTTCAGGCTCTTCATTGCTAGATGTGGGTTTCCCATGAGATTGAGGATAAATAAGTAGCTCTCTTAAGACAAAGGTGTTCTTCATGAGCTTGTAGTTCCCACAACCATCATCTTGGATTACTGCTTTGATATTAGGAATGTTCTGCACAATGAGTATTTTTGTTGCCGAGGTAGATGCAAGGGATGACGGATCAACAAATGAGGTAGAAGGTGAAGGCCCTTTGTCATTCTTGGGTATTTGGGGTATCTTATAGAACTTGGCCTCAAGATTCTTGCAATAGTAAAAAGGCTTAGGATCTCCATGGATGGTAATCTCTCTGCCCTCGAAAGGAAACTTTACACATTGATGGTAGGTCGAGGCTACAAATTTTAAGGCATGGATCTAGGGTCGACTGAGTAAGATGTTATAGGGAAGATCAAGTTCTAACACTTGGCATGTAGTTTCTACAATAATAGGTCCAACTTGGATGGGTAAGGCAATAATACCTTGTGATACCTGTTCTTGGTCGTCATATGCCCTAATGGTGGTACTCTTTTCTTTCTCAATAGTATCCTCTGAATAGTCCAAATTTTTGATCAACTGAAGGGAACAAATTTTCAAACCAACACCTCCATCTACTAAGACTCTTAAGACCTTGTTCTTATGAATCCCAACCTCAAGGTGTAAAGCACGGTTATGAGATGGTTGTGACGGTAGGTCTTGTTTTGAGAAGGTGAGAAGATGATTAGTGATATGGCCTACCATAGCTTGAAACTGATCTATATCAATATCCTCAGGGACAGACGACTCTGATAAAGCTTTCTCCAATATTTCCCTATGAGCGGGGGATATCCTTAATAGTTCTAGGTTCGAAATATGTGTGGGGGTCTTCTTAAGTTGATCTAGGAAATTGTATTTGCTGGGATTTGATGTTGGTAAAGTAGGCTATGCCCTAGATTGAGATGGGACTCCTTGGATAGTAATATTTCCACATTGTGTGGTGACTCCACACTCCACACTAGGCCTTTTGATGGTGACAATGGTGATGACGCTATCACAGGAACCAACTACATTAGAATAGGTATGCTGCACATTTGTGTAATCCTTAGCCTTTTTGATATTGTTTGCTTTGTTATGATCTGGCATAGGGTTCTTGTATATCTTAAGATCCTGATTTCTGACTGGTACCTCAATAGATATGGTGTCATTCTCTATGAGGTCTTGGATAATGTTTGAAAGCCTCATGCAGTTTGTTGTTTTGTGTCCTTTGATTTTGTGAAAGTCACAAAGGTCATTTTTGTTGTACCAGGATGGTTTCTCTTACGGTTCTTGGTAGTTTTCAAAGTTGGGAAGTGTTATAAGATTTGAATCTACCAAATTTTTCATGATGGTTTCGATGGGTTCAGATAACTGTGTGTACTTGCATTTAGGATAGTTGTTCTTGTTAGGGGTTTTCCTTTGTTTCATTTCAATGCTATTGATTTGATTGTTTTGAGGAGGTGTTGTTTGCTACAAAGTTGGTTGAATATTAGCAACATGAGTGTTTTTTGGCCTAGGAGAACTTAGAACTACCTTAGCATCTACCACACCATCATTCATTATGTTCTTGTTCTTAGCCTAGACGTGAGGCTTGTCATTTGAATTGGTTGATGGGCGGTTGTCTTTGTAAGCTTGGGTATTCCCTTGTGAGATTAGAGCTCTCTCGATGTTAAGGGCTCTAGGGACAAGCTCATGATAAGACACAATGCACTACATCTTCAAGTGGAAGGATACATTTGGATCTAGATTTGCTATGATGATTCCCACTTGTTATTCATTGAGAAGAGGCCACTTGCTTTTACTAGCTCTTTGTCTCCATCTTTGCAAGAAATTAGTGAAAGTTTCTCCTTTTTTTAGTATGAGAGTGTACAAATCTTCTAGACTCATGTCCATGTCAAGGTTAAAGAAGAAGTGATCGATGAATTTATCAATAATTTCTTGAAAAGTTTTGATATCGGGAGGCAGATGAGAAAACCAATCCATGGTAGTACAGGTGTTAAAATTTGAGGGAAGAGGTGCATTAAATATGAACCATCATAGGCCATCTCCATACACATGATGTTAAACTCTTTGACTTGGTCCACAAGATTTACTCTTCCTTTGTATTTATCAAATTTAGGGATTTCAAAATCAGGAGGGAATGGTACCATTGCTAAGTTTCGATCAAACAAATAAGGACATAAGTTTTGTGTATGGGGCTTCTTTGTCTTTCCCATTCGAAGGTTCTAAATTTCATGTGACAACACCTTAAGTTGTGAAGCTAGATCATCTTGTGGGTTTGGTGGAGGAACATATGGTGGGATGATGGATGAGTTGTACATGGGATTTTGATATGAGGATATTTTGTATGGGGTGTATGGTGGTGTAGGATTCTATGAAGGTAATTGAGGTATTGATGCATATGTTCCTAATGCATTTGTATTGATGATGTTAGATTGAAAGTTATAAAAAGGAACTTTACTATTGTTGTTGTTGTTGGGAATATTGCTAAGCTAGTAAGGCTTATTGTTGAGCTTGCTACTCTTGTTGCACCACAAGGGCTTGTTGTTGGGCCTGTTGTTGTTACTGTGCTAAGTCTGCTTGATGGGATTGATGTTGTTGTGCTAAGGTGGCTTGTTGTGCTTGATGTTGTTTCTATGCTAAGGTGGCTTGTTGTGCTACTAAAGTTGCTTGCTGTTGTTGTTGTGCTGAGGTTGCTTGCTATTGTTGTTGCGCTGCTAGGGCTGCTTACTATTGTGGTGCTGCTAGGGTTGCTTGTTTTTTGTTGTTTTTGTTGTTGTATGGCTTGCTGATAAGCTTGTTGTGCTTGCTGTAAGGCTAAGGCATACACTTGTAATGTAGGATTAGGTGGTTTTTGGGACATCTGTGATGGTTTGTGGGTGTTGATATTTTGAGTGGGTAGTGGATTGGTGATGAGAGGTTGGGGGTTTCCTTGGTTCAACATTCCTTGCAAGATAGTGGATTGAGGTAGAGGAATGAACGTTTGAGACCCCATTTGATTTTGCATAATAAAGGGGACTGTGGGGAAAGATGAGGATGGTGCCATTAGATTGTGCAATGGGAATGACACACTAGGACCTTGATTCCATTTATTAAAAAGGTTTCCTTGTCCCATGTCTTGAGGATTTCCTCGTGCTAGGGATGTAGACAAGGTATTACCTGTGTTGATGTGGTTCATACCCAAGGGGTTGTTTTGAGATAGGTTGATAATGGATGGGATGGATGTGTTTTGCGAAACCAATGGTATGGATGAAATGGTGAGAGGATAGGGTAAAGATGTCCCTATATGCATTAAGGGTTGACTCTGTGGTATGGTATTGATATGCCCTTGTGTTCTGTTTTGAGACACTTGGTCCATACTGCTTTACATGATGGTGGGAAAACTTGTGGTACTCATGTGTATGGATGAAGAGGGATGTCCACGATATGTAGAGGTTGTTTGGAGTAATGGAGTTCAAGGGGTTTATATGGTTGTTTAGGATCTTTAGGAATAGGAGGAGCACCAAAGGTAGGTGTCCAAGTGGTCTTGTGAGATGGATGGTTGGTTTCAAGGGTACCCACAAATGTGTTGCTTTCAAATAGAAGAGTATAAACAAATTCCTTAGCAAGGCTTGTTGCAAGACTGGGAATGTATGTTTGATTTAGCCATAGTGATGGAGTTGTGAAGCCTTGTGTCAAATTTTGTGCAACAATCGATGGGGAGATAGGAGCCACATTTTCAAAGGCTTGATGTTCCATGATTTCCTCCCTAATAAGTTCAAATGGATTTCTTGTAATGTATTCTATCTCATATGGTCCTGACAGAGATGATGGTTGTTGTGATGGGGTAACTTGAATTCTTGGATAAAATTCTAGAGGATTTGGATCACTTGAGGTAAATGTGACTTTTCTTTTCTCTATGGTTCACTTGTGTTGTGATCTAGTCTTTACCATAAATGTTGTGTCACCTTTGGGAGAGTTGTGTTGAGATTTGTAATGTTTGAACTCTCTAGTTGACTGAAATCTAGGTAAAAGGGACACTCTAAGTCTTTTTGGAGCAATGGTGATAATGGGGGATGAAAATATGGGTGATGTGGGGAGTAATCTTTGCAAAGATTTTGGGACAACAATTTTGAATAAATTTTGAAGTTTTGATGCTAGGAATAAAGGATGTTTATAAACTTAAAAATCTTTAGGGTAGACTCGTGACCTTCAAGATAAACTAGTTCAAAGATGATAACTAAATCAACCAAATTCATGGAAAATGATACATTTCACATAAAAATTAGCTAAGTTAGGGGTTGGTTTGATAGATGTTCAAGTGAAAAAGTGTTGGTATATTCAATTTTTTTACAAAGTTTGGTGAAGTGAAGGATGAAATTTAATGAAGGGGTGGATGAAATGTTTGACCCAATGTTGGCCTAAAGTGAACCTTTGTTTGACAAGACCAAGGTAGTGAGAAACATGCTATACCTCTAAAGTTTTCAAACCCTAAAGACCCAATGATTTAGAAAAGTTGTTGATACTAAAAAAGATGAGGGCTTTGACTCATAAAGAACATATACATGTCTAGATGTTTCCTTAGTGCACGTTCATAAAAGTTTATTAACAACTTGTTTCTATTTTGGTAGAGTGCCAAAATATGATTTTTTATTTCTTTTTAACTACAATGCCTAAGTTTAAAGTGACGACCAATAGACCTTTTGGGGATCCCGACTTTACGTGAGATCTTTTAGAAAAGTTCAAGTTTATGGAAGAAAGGAATATATTTATTTCCACACAGGTGGTGGTAATATGGGCCTCCCAGACTCAATACTAGCTTGTTCCTCTTCTTTGTCTAAGATTTTTTATGTGTTTCTCCACTGGGTAGGTGTTTCTTTGGTTTAAAAAATGAAGCTTCTCAAACTACTAATGATATTAGTTTGTTCTCTGTAAATGAGTTCAAATTTCGGTTGGATAATATCACCTTCAAGATCAGGTTGTTTAATGGGAGAAATCAGTCTCCAAATAGTCATGTGGGGTTCAATTGTCAATTTATCTTGCTTAAGTGAATTTATTTTACCACAAAAAATTGTCTTGATTAAGTTTTCCAAACTAAATGTCTATGTCAAAAACATCATAATTTTCACAATGTCCATTTTGTGAAAAGGATGAAATTCAAGCCATAGTTGCTTAGGTTAACTTTGGAAAATATGGATTGAGATGTAAACCAAAATATTTAGAAGTCTCTAAGAATAAATTCTTAGGACAAGCAATAATATCAAGGTTTTTTCAAAAGGTATCCATATTTAGACAAAAGGGTTTGAAATTTTGAGGAAGATCGTGAATGTTTGTTTGTGACATTTTGGAACCGAGCAAAGTATTAAACTAACTCACAATCATTTACCACCTAGGTTGAAATTTCCACACTTGTTGAGTCCCCACTTGAATTTCTCCAAACATTAAGACAATGCGAACAGTTAGAGATTTGGCGACACTAGCTCCCCTCCACGACACACACTTTTTGGGACCACCAAATCTCAAAATCCTGAAGATCCTAAGATTCTAGGATTTTTCTATTTCAACAATGAATAGTTCAAATGTGGGGCATCTTTAGAATAACTGTTCTTGCACCAACAAGTATTAAGGATTTTGGTTTCTAAACAATGGTTCATAATAAGGGCTTCTATTTAAGGTGGCCATACACGCGACAAGATTAGATCAAGATTATGGAGAATCAAGAGGCCTTCCAGTCCCTTCCTAAGAAGAGATTTTGACATACCACATGGGTACTATGGGTGACACTTGTCAGTATGACAAATCCACACCTTTTGTTTATGACTTTAGTCAGAAACACATTTTTATATAGTGACTTAGAAGATCTTGGCTTTAGCTCATTACCACTTGGGTCGTTCCCTCCTTTCAAAGTGGGGAGGTAGGCCCTCTAAAGATAAACAATAGCAAGGAAGTACGTTTGTAGTTTGATCATCCAAGTTCACATGAAACGAGGAGAGAACACAAACCACACCTTTTCCCTACACTAGCATGGGGTTCATTTTTAATCCAAATTGAAATATGTAGGTGATTATACAAAGTGTTAAGGAATGTTTCTGTTTCTCAAGATCATCGAGTGGCATGAGAGAATTGCATACACATTCAATAACAAATATGTAAATCAAAACATAGAAAATACTCATTAATTTTAACCCCTAAAGCTAAGATGAATTCATTTTATGTACCAAACGAAATGTTAAGTTTTCCTTGTTCAATTTTAAACCCAAAAGACAATGATGAAATGTGGGTTCAATTTTATTCCCGTTTGAGCATTTTTTTTAAACCCAAATGAAATTTAGTGAGGCCCTAGACCATATAAAAAGTAAAAAGCATAAGAAATTGGGTTATAATTTCCCCAAAGCATCAAGCACTTGTTACAATCATAAAATCTTAAGATGAGAATGCTTCTTCACTTTAAATTCGTGTTGTCCAACCTACATAACCTTGTTAGTCTAACAACCAGAACAATGTTAGAAGTGTGTTAGTAATCTGATGAAGTGAGAAAATTAAAGCACATGCTAAAAAATGATCGTTAAATTTCTTACTAGAGTTGGGCGTCACTATACACAATAATGTTGCTTTGGTGAACTAAGGCGTCACTTTGCAGAAAAAGCAGTGAGCACGATAGTGTCGCTATTTGGTCGAGCATCATCGTTTTCAGATTTTGATACCTCTAAAATGTATCAGCGTCACTATTTTTAATTAACATCAGTGTATTTAATAGGCATTGTTGTTTCAAATTAAGATAGCGTTGCTATATGGAGACACCTTGCAGTGTGTATCACTGAAATTGAGTTGGGCGTTGCTCTATCCTGTAAAAGTCAAAATGAATAGAATTTGAGATACAAATTGATTAAATTTGATTAGTTTGTCTTCCTTTTAGTGCTAGAATGTCAACCGAGGATACTAGTATGTGCTAATTATGCTTGATCCATAAAGAATCAAAGCATAATGAAACCACTAATACTCAATCTAAACATGATCAATCAAATTGAAGTTAAGCTAAACATTGATCAAAGCAAAGAATTCTAAGTTATAAAAACATTGAAAATGTCTATTCTAACCCATTCAAAACTTATCTTGTTTTGGGAGTGGTGTCCTGTTGATGTGGAATGACGATCCTTTCCTAATCTTGTGATCAACGAGCTTGTTTCAATTGATTCTATTAAAGAGAATTGATGATACAGTTGTAAGATGTGATTGAAAACATGATTTATGCTAAAATGAGTATGATGCAAAAGCTAATCTACCATGATTTATGCTAAAAATTATTGAACATATATGCAATTGCTAAGCTAATCTAAATGAGAATTAAACTAAAAAGATTCAAACCCTGATTATCTAATTAGCTAAATGGATGCATAATGGAAGCCATTAATGAAAGCTAAGCTATTATGCAAATAATATGAACAAAATTATGCTCAATGTGTGCAAAGTATGAGTGTGAGTGTGAGTGATTTCAATAGCATAAGTTTGCTCTGAAAAAGATGGATGATGGATCCATTTGTCACCAAATAGTGAACTATTTATAGGAAAGAAAATAAGAAATGAAGGGTTGAGATTGAAAAATCTAATCAATGGTCAAGGATGGAGGAAATTAGAGGCATGGATCATGGATTCTCATCAATGGGTGAGAATACAAGATGAGATTTAATCAAGGGTTCTCATTCCTTCCAAACAAGCACACTTTTGACCTATATAAGAGGTCAAAAGTTAACTTACACAAGAAGTCACAAGTTAACTTGCATATAAAGCTAAGTGAGAATATTCCCTTTTTTAAATGATTGGAGGAGAGAGAATATTCCTTATAATATTCTCATGGGTGAGAGAAAAAGATATTTTGCAAATTAAAATAAAGTTTAATTGTGCAAAAGAGAAAGGAATATTCCCCCTTTTGAGGAATGTGCAAAAGAGGGATATTCCCTTGAAAGTGGGGGGAAATTAGATTAATTAGATAATTACTAATTAAACAAGGGTTTAATCATGCAATTAGGGGATTTTAGAAGAATAAAGAGATCCAGTAAATTAAATGATTTAATGAATGGGGAAATGTGAAATGACATTTAATTGAATAACTTAGGGTTATTTAATTAAATAAGAAGATTTAGGGATTAAATTAAATAGTTTGATTTATTTAATTTAACAGGATAAAGTGTTAGCATGAAAAGGGGGGAATTAACCTGATTAAATTGAATTAGGTTAACATATGCAAATAATGAAATTAATCAAATAGTGAGGATAATTCAATTAATTAAGTGAAAAGAAGATAGGTTTCAAGAGGAAATGATGTTAGTATACCTGATTTGAGTGCATGATATGATTTGAGACATTTCTCAATGTCTACACTTTCCATTTAAGAACTTTAAAGGGATATGAAACTAGGTATAATTTTGTAGAGAGGCAAGCCTTTGCCATAGTCAAGAGCCACAAAAAAATTTGACACTTGGTTTTGGCTAGTAAAATTATAGTCCTTGTCACTCATCCCGGTGTGAGGGAGTATATAATAGAAGGAAAAATCATTGAGAAAATAACCAACTAGATCACTAAGATCCTAGAGTATGATGTCAATATCCAACCCACAAAGCTGGTTAGAGGAAGAGGCCTGTGCAAGTATCTTGCCCAAGAGCTCGACCTTGAGGCAAGAGTTGAAGAGGCCGATTAGGTCTTTACAAACCAATTTGAGTTAGATGAGTTTTGGGTGGTTTATCAGAGAATATTTATGTAGATTGGTAGGTATCCCCACAACCTACCATTACACAATGAGAGATAATACAAGCTCCAAGGCACCAGATACATACTTATTTAAGGCATTTTGTTCAAAAGGAATTACGATAGAGTTCTCCTCGGTTACATGGATAAGGTGCAAGCTATGATAATTTTGGGTGAATTTCATAGTAGCCTAGAAGGTGAACACTTCTCTGCCAAAACCACTACTTTAAAAATCATGTGGACATGATATTGATGGCCCACTTTATTCTCTGAAGCTCATGATCTATTAAGGAAGTGCTCCCAATGCTAGTTTTATGTCAGCAAGCGAAAAAAATCTGCTATGCCCTTAAACCTGATCATGATAGAGGAACCCTTTGCACAATGGGTGTTGGATTTCATCGGGATGATCAACCCCATCTCCAGCTCAGGACATAAGTGGATCTTGACAACCACTAATTATTTTACCAGATGGATGCAGGCGACCCCTCTCATGAATGCCATCGAGGCTGAGTTCATCAACTTCCTTGAAGAACTAGTGACAAGGTTTGGATCCCCGAAAACCATCATCTCAAACAATGCATGAGCCTTTATGGGATCTGTGATTTATGAATTCTCTCTCAAGCATGAAGTCTATCTAAAGACTTCATCAAACTATTACCTGTAGGGGAATAGACTAGTAGAATCTACCAAAAAAAAACTTGATCAGATTGATTAAACACATCGGGTCAAAGCACCAAAAAGAATGGCACAAGAACCTATGGGTAGCTTTATGGGAAGACCATGTTACGCCAAAGAAAATCCTAAAGGCTTCTCCCTACGATTTGGTATATGGTAAGGAGGTAGTCCTACTGTTTTCAATGGAGATACCCTCGCTACAGCTGTTAATGTCTTTGGAGGTTGAGGAGAGTGGAAAAATGGAGGTGAGGCTAGTTGAGTTGCTAAGACTTCAAGAGAAAGGAGAAAAGGAATTCAGCACCATGATAAAGCACCAATAGGTAGTCAAATTGTGGTTTGACAAGAAGGCCTCCAACCCAAGTTTTAGGGAGGGGAGCCTAGTCCTGAAATTCAACAAATGAGCTGCAAAACCAGGAAAACATGCCAAATTCGATTCCTTATAGAAGGGTCCCTTTTGAAGTTCTAAATGAAAGGCTAGCAACACATACAAGGTTGAAGATTTAAATAGGAACGTGTTGGGGATACCAATAAATCCAGTATTCACTTGAAACTATTTAGTTAAAGGCTCGTAGTTCTTAATTTTTTTCACTTTATGTATCATATGTAAATTTTTTTGTAAATACAATTTTTGTGAATAAGAAAAGTGTTGAAATAGAGAAACTATATTATATTTTTGAGACAAAATATTACATATAGTTTAAGGCGTAGAGGCCTATATTTTTTAGGAGCTCATGATCTCAAAGCTGAAGTACAAGAACCTTCTTTCCAAAAGCAGTGAAAAAACAATATTCATCATTATATCCAAAATAATAGAGGTAGTAGCATAGGAAAGCAAGAATTTTTGACCTCTAGTCTGTAATAAGAAAAAAATAGTGATATATTTAAGGTTTTGGGACTTATAGTAGCAATATTTTTGTCACATGGCTCCACAAAGACTGACCAAGGTCAATCATTGACATTCAACACCACTCCACTAGGTTGGTACAACAACTAATCAAAGGCACCATGATCCATTCTACATCGTAAATCGGCTCAATTTGTTCACGTGAAGGAGGAAGGAGTTGGTGGGCCTCACCCGCTGGCAGTGCCACTCCAAAGTCATCGTTCGAAAGCCAATGAGCAAGGGAAGCCATGATACCATCTCGACATATTCCATGTGCCAACAAATGTCCATGGTAGAGGGTATGCCAAGGTTTGGGACAATAATGGAAACAACTTCATGAAGGCCATCGAAAAATTCTTTGTAGTACATGCTCCTAAAAAGCTGCACTATCCATGACTTCACAATGTTCAGGTCTAGGAGGGAAGCAAAAAACCAAGAGATGAAATTTGTATTAGCTTAATAGTGGTTTTCATCCATGCTGAAATCTGTCCCCAATACCCATTTAAACTCGTGATGGTCAGGTCACACTTTGTCCTCAGTAGCCTCTTAATTTTGTCATTAATAATCTCTCCCACAAAAGAAATCTAATTATTCTGACTCAGGAGTCTGATCAAAGTGCCCATGCTTTGCAGAATGTAGAATAAAGAGAATATAGACTTCCTAAATATTTTTCATGAAGGTAACACTCTATTTATAAAAAAGTGAGGCAAAAAATTTGTAAACATAATTTTTTTTCCTTTTCAGAACGATAATGAGAAATGCAAGTTGACAATAGGAACTAAAGGTGAATTTTACATATGGGATTTTGCGAGGCTCTAAAAATTTAATGCAAGTGCTATTATTAATAATCGAATATATGGCTTATCACCATGTGTTATTCACCTTTGTGATCATCAGCCAACTCCATCATTTGAAAAGATCATCTTTAAAGGCCACTTCTTGCTTAATTAATGTAGAATTATTTTCCAATTATGTCTCCCATTTCTCAAGGTTGTCCTTTGCTAAAAAATATGTAAGGAATGTACTAAATTCCCTTCCCAAAGTGGAGGTCACATTTTCCAAGAATGTAGGCATTTATTCTGCATGTATCACCTCTCGCTGGTAACACTCAAGAGGCTAGCATTAACATCCATGCATTTATTTTTTAACACATGGGTAAATTGATAATAAAAGAAAAAAGTTTCTATGTGTAAGCTCTTGGCAGAAGTGAAATTCTCGAAGTTCAAAAGCGAATGTTGCAGAAATATTTCAAAGTTTATGATAATGGCTGTTGAACCATCATCCTCCAATAGGGGTATTGAAATTCCCTTCTCTTAGTTAGGATATGTCGACATATTTGGAGATATCTCCTTTTCTAATGCAAAAATGCTAAAGGAACAAAGCTTTCCTCATATCGGAAGCATAGCGCCCAAAACCCACATCAAACCAAGAGTGGTCAAATATTTTGCAGATAATATCTTCGACCCAAATATGCGTACCAACCCCAAGCGCTTATCAGAAGGGGCCTTCCAAAGAATGGTTGCTAGGTCACAGGAAGGAAATGTCAAGAGCCTTGGGGTAAGAATTTGGAATTGTGGTTTGCCACAATGCATGCTTCCCTTCACACATTCATTCCTAGAACTGGTTGATATATGTGTTGAGAAGTTGTATAAGTAGAACTGGATCATTAGGGGTGGAGAGCTTAAAATCACCATCAATGTTGCAACCATCAGGGATATGTTATGTATCCCCGCTAATATGGAGGCTGAGCTTTTCTCATGGGATCAAATGAAAATTTTTTGGAGATCAAGGAGAGATAAGTTACCATTCTACACGAATGAAACAAATCAAGGTCTTGAATATGAAGGTCCAAAATTCCCTTTGGTGTTTAGTCTATTCAATTCAAATTTGAAGGATGTGTTTTCAATGCTGAATTTCATATATGGCATGGACCGTGATGACGAGGTCCACATATATTAGATGGTTTTGGACTTTAAGCTCAAGAAAGAAAAGGGAAGATTCTGGTATGACTTCGTCAAAATAATTTCAAACAAGATGCTTGACCAATTAAAGGAATACTGCCATTTTTCTAAGTTCAGCTATTCTTCTTTCTTGGTACATTTAATTTTGCACCAAAACCCTACATTTTTCGACCGTCTGGGATTACAGCTCATTATGTGGAGCAGATCAAGGTTGTTCAAACCAGTTTTGGTATGGACCCATGTTCTTTCAAGCACATGCGACTATTATATATTTGTCGAATATTTTTTGAACCCCGTTCTTCAAGATTTATCCCAACAACCTCTATAAAGATTTCCTCCTGAGTATCTAGAGTGGATGAGGACACATGCGACCCCACTTTACTGGTTCATTAGTTTTGATTTCAATTTCATTAGATGCCATGGGTTTAAAGGTGAGCTTTCTGGCTACCAAAATTTGTAACGACCAGGATGCTTGCCTTGGAAATATATCAACAATTATCAATTGCATATTATGAATATGAAACAAAGAAGAAAAAGAAGGGCCTTCATAAAATCCCTCTTACTATTGGCAAGATCAAAGTGATGCTCGTGAAGAGAGAAGAGCAACATGTATTGACCAACAAATTGGCCTATCTCGACCTCAGGTTTATCTGTGACAAATGGAAGTATAATCTAGAAGGGCGCCTAAATTTTTGACACGAGCCACAACCTTATTGGGAAGAAAGATGAAATCCAGTTGAGGAAAATGAAGGTGCCTATGTCGATCTGGACACTATACCATTTGTGCGGTCTCCATTGTTCAATTTTTATCGAATCATGGCAGAATTCAACCCGAGCATTCTGATGGATAAGTCTTTCAAATAAAAAATGAGGAAAAAGGGGTGGTTCGAAAGAAAAGAAGCTGATTTTTGAAGATATTGGTAGGAGATTAGGAAAATGTTCCCTTGTGTGGAGCCATTCCTATGGATGAAGAATTTGAAGACATTTATGATAGAGAGGTTGGGTTTGATTCAGACGAGGAATTTGATCGGGACCCCAAACAAAAAAATTTCCAAGGTATCGACTCATTGCCTCGGGCAGTCAAAACTAGAAAGGGGAAGGCAAAAAAAGTATCATGAAAAAAGGAGCCACAACTCTCCTCTTCCACCAAAATTTTGAAAAAAGTGAAATGGACCTTGACGATCTACAAAGATATCTTCGGTAGTTCAGGGAACCTAAGGTTCATCAAGGTTAGCCACCAAAGGGTTTGGAGAAACCAGTGCACCCTCTATGAAGAGAAGGACAATCCAAGACTTGGGAAGACAAGGATCCTTGGACAAGGAAGGTGAAGA
>VDFB02047230.1:544645722-544755752 GCA_007258455.2 Sequoia sempervirens
CCACACCATGCAAACCAGTTATTGAAATAATTTTATAGATCAATCCCATAGGTATTAACCAACCTAGAAAAACATGAGAGAGTGTGGGGAAAAAGGAAGACGATGACTAAATGAAGCCGAGGCAATGTGAACACACCACAAACTAGGCAGCTGAAGCATGGGAAAACCAAACAATTGAGTAGGAAAAGTGAGCCAAGAGAGACAATTATGCACACAAACTATCCCCAAAGCTACCTTACTCCTCAAATGTAGAGACACAAGTCAAAAAATGAGAGAAAACAATAGCTCACTCTCTAGGGTAAAAAATTGCAAAGATTAATGAAATGTAGCGAATTCAAACTGGTAATAATGAAAATTAGAAAAATATAAACATAGTACCAACACAATCTATCTCATTAATGGTACACTAGTATGCAGGTTGGTAGCATTAATTCCTGATAGCACACCATTAAGTTTAAATTCTCATTCACCTCCTTGACAAGGCGTTATGTGACATGCATGCCAAATGAGGCACTACCACCATTGTTGAACCGTGTGAGGTTAGTATGCGATAAAGGAAAGCTTTGATGCTTGAGGCCCAAAAGGGGTGGGGACAAATAGACGACAACACATTGAAGGAGAGGTTGGGGATCAAGCCCGACAAGGATATACCTTCATTGGAAGTTTGATACTTGAACCCTGAAACAAAGAAAGATAGAGGGAAGAAACCAAGGACAAAAAGGAAAAGAAAAGAAATAAAGGAAAAACAACAAAGGAGGGAAAAGGAAATAGAAACATGCAAAAGAAAAATGAGGGGGGTTCCTATTTTTCCAAAACAAAATGGGGTGTGAGTGCGAAGGAACAACACATCCATAACATAACCATACATGAGAATAAAGCATCCACATAAGAACACATAATGTCAATCTAAAATATCATATCTATATATCTATATTAAAACAATGTAATGCACATGTATCACACCACTATTAAAAAATGTGGTGTCTGTATATCTGTATATGAATTTTTACATCAAAGAATGCTATACAATAAAAAAAAATGTATCTACCCACCAGAGGCATGGCTCTTGGAGCCCTTTGGCACTGGTGGTGGTGAAGGTGGTTGGCGGATAGAAGCATGGGAGTGAGATCAATGCAACTATGACATGGATCTACTCCATTCCTACAACTCTCATAGCTCTACTCCCAGTTCCCCCATCTTCTTTAAGAGAGTAGCAATGCACTTTGTCAATGTAGCCTCCCACTCTTTCACCTCTTGTAGCTCTTCACTTAGTTGTTGCACTTGGGGATACTAGAGATCAGTAAGTGTTGTCCTCATAGCCTCTAACTATCTTGCGAGGTCATTAACTTGGCTCTATAGAGTGTCACATGCCCGCTTGACACTCTTAGCTCATGTCACAACCTAGTCTCTCTCAATAATAAAAAAAATAGATGTCCATACCCCGTTGATCTCTTTGAATAGTCATCACTATCAACTCTATAGCATGCTAGGAAAGCTCCACTTGACCCTCCTCATAGGCTATTTGTAGATGCATCATAAGCTCAAATAATGGGCCATGGCACCTTGTTGACTATGGCCTATGAGTGTCCAGGACCTTCCCCCATATCTGGATAGTTGGGATTACCTCTATAATGCATTGACCAAAGAAGTTGAGCCACTCCTATGTGAATACTACAACCATAGAGACAATGTATGATATTAGTACTACATAAAAATATATATACATGAGCATATACTAAAATAACTGAAGTGAAAAAAAATCTATCAAATCAAATCTGTACCTAGGTCCCCAACCTACCAGAGTGGATCAGGGGTGGAGCACCAATGGTAGATGTGATTCTCAACCATGTGGTAGCCATGAAAGGTGGTACAATTGATCGAACACTTGGTGGTGTGATCAAGATTGTGAGTGCATGCATTGGTGAGGCTACTTGTTGATGGGTCTTTTGCACACTTTCTCAACATAGGCAGTGCATAGGTGCACTACCTCTCTTGAAAGGAAATCTCCAACAACAAGTTGCTGGAAATCACCCCAAGGTCTCTCAAGTGTCAGGTCATGACTTGCATGGAATTCCTTAGTTGATGTTTGATTTGATCTTGCTGGTAATCATAGGGTAGACTTACATAGCTAGATACATAATGGATCTTAAAGTCTGAAGTTTCTGAGATGGGAGTTAAAGTGCACTTTGCTGCAGGTTTGAACAACAATCTAAAACTTCAATATTTTCCTTAAGTTTTAGCTTTACAATATGCAATGAACCTTAGCACAGGTTGTTTCTGAAAAAAAGGAAAAGAGTAAGGAAGAGAGAAGGTTCTCAGATCTACAACTAACTATGAATAGTGATCATGGAGGTTCTACTGCGGACAACTCCCTTCAAACAAAATTTCACTTAACTAGAAGCAACCACAGTCTCATGAAACTTTGTGCTATCTTCTAAGGTTTGCAGATTTTTCACCATTCATCCACCATACATATGCATGAATAAAGATGAAGATTTTAGAGCAGCTTAAAGTTTTTGCTCAGACTAACTTTACAAGACCATTTACCAGTAGAAAATGACAAAAAGTATGGACTGGAAGGCATCAACACAACAAAAATTTCTACAATCACAGAACAACATTACCAAAATCTATCTAAGCAATTTAAAGCTAACTAAAACATCAATGAAATCTAACTAAAACATCCAATAATGGGAGATTGAATCATGAAACATGTGGGAAACTCAAAAAATGCACTAAGTCAATGTATTTTCATTAGAAATTTCTGCAACATGTCATTACAACAACTCAACTCTCTTTGAAAATGAGAGGAGACCCCCTATTTATAGTGTCCAAAAAGTAGAACGAATGGCCAAGATTTAATCCCATTGTGTGGCCAAGATTCACTACAACTTATGGTTCTACCTACCCCCCAATATATTACAATTTTAAAATACAACCTTGTCTTTATCCCTATTTTGTCCAGTGACAACACTGTAGCATTTTGTCTCTTTGCTGATTGCACTTTTTTGCTGTAGCTGCTTTGTCAGGAGGTCTTCATTAATAATAGGGTTTCCTTCCTACTTCTTCAAAGTTGCATACTCCATGAACTTCAAAATTACTGGCTGGAGCTTGTCAACCTCCAAAATCTTGGATTGTAACAATTGATAACTCCATTCCTTGGAGTTGTTCGCAAGCTTTTTCCAGTCTTCATCATACTTGGCAGTGTGGTCACTGAACAGCTCTGATTGGGCGAAGGCACGAGCAGAAAATATTATGAAATCTGTGCTTATCTCTGTTAACATCCCATCCTCCATCCCCTTTTGAAAGTGGGGCTTTATTTTCTCAGGATCTATTTGCACCGCAGGCATGTCATACCCTATCATCAAACTCAAATATCAGGCGAAATCCACTCTAATCTCTTTGACCCACTCAATATCTGGATCCACCTTGTCAAGCAATTGCTCCATCCTTTCTTTCCTGTTCTCAAAGTCCCACTTCCATACATCCATGAGCCAATGATCATCCTTCTTGAATGCAAGTTCAATTTCTCATGTGGCACTTGGCAGCTGGAGGATAGCCTCGATCTTCAGGTAGGTGGATCTATACGTCATAGGGAAGTCAGTGCAAAGTTTCTTCGTGCTCTCTAGAGACTACTATAAGTCCAGGAACTTGTTGGCTATTTGAACAACCTGACTGATACCCATATTTCTAACGTATAGAACCTATCGGAACTAGTTTTTTGTAGTTTTGTCCAGGTTCTTTCTCTTTTCCAGCTTGTCAATTTTCTCTTTGGACAACAGTTGGGACAGAGCCGTGGATGTGGTGGGAATTTCTTCTATTGAGGATCATTGTTGAATGTATGCTGTCAGGTCAGCTACTTGTAACTTTAGCTCCTCTTTTGAAACTTTGTCTTGCTGTATCAAGTGCACCACAGTAGCGACAGACTCCAGGAGGTGTTCCACCTTTTGCTCCCTTGCAGCTATTCCCAGGTCAATAGTGGAAATACTATAACTTACCCCCTCTTCTCCTACTATGGGCGTGAATACTTGGATGGTCCTAGATCCAAAAACATCCATTGTTGTTTTGGATATGATTTTGGGTTTCTTCTCTTTCTTGGTAGTGATCTGTGCCCAAGCTAAGATAGCCTCCAGTCTTGCTCTTAGATCCTTTGGGGTAGGATTTTTCTTCTCAAGCTTCCTTTCCAGCCATTTGAGCATAGCAGATTTTCCCTTAGGAGATTCACGATCACCTTCCCCCTCCTTCATTTGAATCTCTATTTCTTTATCTCAGGGAGCCTTTTCTTCCATTTAGTGTCTTCTCCGTCTTCCTCATCGGAGTCTTTAATGAACACAAGGCGTTTGATGGGAGGCTTAGTAGGAAATCACTCTCGAAGACTTTCTTCTTTCTCAGTCTCCATTCCTTCCCTTTCTTTATCTTGTTCATCCTTATGCACATACTCCTCAAGCTGTTTAATTTCGAGGCCTTTGTCAACTTGAATCTCACCCTCAAGTTTTCCCTCTTCTACGTTCTCTTCTTCTTTATGAGGAGGTGACACATCCTCCTACTGTTCCCCTGAAGGGAGTTCCACATTTTCTATTGCCTTGTCATCTTCTTGCATTTCTTCTCTGGGAGGAGTTTTTTCTACCTCTTCCCTGACATCTTTCAATTGTCAGGCCATTTCTTTCTCGAGGTAATCATCAAATGTTTGCACAATTTCTGTACTAGGATCTCTTTTGTCACTACCCTCGGAAGACCCCATTTCCTCCTCCTCATAAATCACCTTATCGAATTGTCGATGTTCATATTCTGGATATTCATGGTACTCATCAGCCTCCTCCTCCAATGCTTTTGAGGTCTCCATCTCCCACTTCTCCCATTCCTTAGAGATTAGCATTGTGGCTTCCATTGCTGGTGGTACCGATGGAGGTTTCAAGGACGGAGCACTGGTAAGGACCTATGCCAAGGTAGCTTGGATGGCAGGATCCAAAAATATTTGGTAAATCTCAGAGGGGGAGCTCTGTATGTGCCATGAGAAAGCCTCTGGCAATGCAAGTGCGGTCATTGGCATTTTTCACTGCTACTAGTGGAAGTGATGTAGTGGGTGACATGGAGGCAGAGGAGAGAAAAGAAGTTGCGGCGGAGGAGGAGTCAACCAATATCACAGGCCCTACTAGAGGCTTCGAGGGTGGAGAGGAGGCTAGATGGACCGAGATGTCCACCGCCGGTGGGGATGTGGCAATCATGGCTTGGAAAATGGATGGAAGAGTGGTGGAAACAAGGAGAGATGGAGGAGATTTTGGTTGATCTATTTTCCCTTCCTTACCCTCGTGAAGGGGATCCTCCTGAATTGTTGGCTGTCTTGCGACACTTCCCTCCCATTTGTGCCTCTTCGAGGGTGAACCTTCTGAATCTTTTCTTGAATATACCTTTGGATCTGGAGACTGCTCCGCCTCGGTCCCTTTCCTCTTCTTTGATCTTGTGAGCGGAGGAGATTTGGATGTCCCTCCTATTGAGGTTGTAGCAGCAACATCCTCTATAGCACTGGGCTCACTCTTAAGCCTCATATATGTTAGGACAACCCCTTGTTGTTTCAATCAAGCTACTTGTCCATTAACCCATTCTTTGGTACGAGCTTGGATTGGATTTGTTATAATATCAAGGTCATCGAGCTCTTGCTCATCCCAATCTATTGCTGGCAGCGAGAAGTTAGCGACTACATTGTACTTGGGGTCCATGATGGCACTTTAATCTTCTTAATTTGATCAGGGACATGAAATAATTGTACTCTTTTTACGAAGTATGTAGTCAATCTCATGTAATGCCTTGTGCGCACCTCCTTATCATCCTGGCAATCTTCCCAGAAATATTCAACGTGATGCAAATGGGTGTACCCTGGCCCTAGTGCCTTCCTCACATGCTCTTATGGGTCCATCCATGGGCAAGCAGTGTGTAGGTGAAAATTATATTCTGCCAATTCCTTCTCAGAATTCCCAACACACTAGGAGGTTTGCAATTTGTACATACCCTGGCCAAAAGCTAAGGGATAAGGGATCCCTGCCAAATGTCTACTGCTAAGGACTAAATGCACATGCTGCAACTACCAAGAGAGTTCTAATAGGATCATCTGGTCATTGGGGTACCGGGGCAGCTTGTTTGACCTCTCTGTGAAACCTTGGGCATGAATATATGTGAACTTGGGGTACTGAATGAATAAAAAGGCGTATTGTTTCAAGAACACCCGAGCACTATGAGAGACTCTCCTTTCAAAATCCCCTCCAAGCAATCTGATGATTTGAACGATAAGGGCATCGTTCACCCTGCAATACTCCTTGAAATTCCTGAATTGGGGCTGGGGATATTTGTCATAGACCTTCAATGTTTGACCTGGTTCTTCATCAGGTGCCAAAAACAATCCACCATACTACCTCTGCTCGGCCAGTGAGTAAACAAGATAAGACGTCATGTAGAACTTGGAGGTCTTCTTGAAATTCATGAACTACTCATGAAAGCAGTCAGTTATTATGCCTCTCTAGTAGAATGAGGCTTTTGTGGTGACATCTTCCTCCCCATGGAGAATTTTCTCTATGAAATACACCATCCACTCCTAAAAGTATGCAGTAGTGGGGAGGCCCATTACTCTGCTCAACATGGTGACCAAGTAACGGTAGTCCTCATGGAAGTTGCTGCAAAAGAGCTCTTGGGGGACCTTAGCAGCACTGCCCCTTTTATCTTTAAGCCAATACTAGTTTATAAGCTTCTTGCAGCTAGTCAGGTCTTCGTCCCACATTGCTTTACATTCCGCCATGGTTGGTATCTCCATTGTTTTGAAATTAGGGATGTGGATAGTATTTGTTATTGCTTCTACCGACATATTAGCAAGGATGTTTCCATCCCTATCAACTATTGTTTGTGTTGTTGGTTGATATGCCTGTCGGTAGGCCATGACCAATTCAAGGGCTATGAGGGACAAAGGAAAACCTTAGCCTTAGCAATTCCACTTTTCCTGATTAATCTTGCATTATTAGTCTTAGGATGGATCTTTTCCAGTTCGTGATGATTTTTGAATGTAAAGGATCTCCCTAAAATTGGTATATCATTTAGTCCTTTTCCTCTTTTCCATGAGGAACATTGCCCGCTTTCTTCCCTTTTTCTTTTTTTGCAGCTACCCACAAAGGTCCTACACCTGATTCCATATATCCTACAGACAAGGCACAATGAGCATAACCAATCACGAAAACACAAATGTTAGTCATAATCCCATCAACGAAGTCCAATTAGGTGACATATCATTCATAAAATCATACTTTTACTTGAAAACATCATTAGTAATCTACTGGAGGGAGTTTGGACAACCTGGGCCCGGAGGGCCGGACTTCCCTGGTGGAAATGCTATTTTAATGGGCGAACAGGGTAGGTAAATCCATGTGATCTCTCCCGACTTTAGATTTTGATGGTTTGAAAGGTTCACGCAGGAGAGGGTTAGATTTGGGCACGTGGGTTGAGATTGGTTTTTGAATTGAAGGTCATTTGGGCCACTTTGGGAGAATGCAGAGGTATGAGGTCAGAAAGCTATCAGGGGATAGCCAAAGTGGAATGGCATTTCGAGGCTGAAATCTTAGAGTTTGAGACCCAAGAGGCTGAAGGATGGCCAACGTTTCCTCAAGTTTTGAGTGTTTGGCCCTAAAGGGGAGGGAAGCTGTTGGTGTTTTTCCGTTTGAAGCGGGTTTCATTGAATGAAAGTCTGGCAAGGTTGGCTTGATGGGTTGGACCCAACATCAAGTCTGGTCGCCAAATTTCTCTGCTATGTCATTAGGTGATCAGGACAGCAGACCCTGGAGGTCAAAAAGATGAACCTAGTTCTCCCTTTTGCCCTGGCTAAGATGGGATAGAATCCTTGTGGATGGAGCCTGGTGAGGGCAACGATGCCTAAGTTCTTTGTTGGTTGGTCTCCACGGCGAATGAAGGGTCAGGACCTAGGAGACGGAAGGACGTTGCTAGACAACCGTTTGAAGGGTGAACTCGCCACAAAAATCAATGAATGGAACTCTGCACACTGGGGCCCAGGGGTGTGATGGAAAGTTCATTTTGGTTGTTTGACTAACCCAAACAATGAAAGGAGAGGCGAGCCCCAGAGGGTGGGGAGATGGGGTCATCACAATGTTTGGAACAGTGGAAGAGATGTAGAGTCCCAGGGACGGAGTCCCGCGGGAGTGGGCCTGGGAAGTAGGTGGAGGCTGAATCCAAGTTTGTCCAAGTCTAATGGCGATTTTCCGACGAAGGTTTGAGGTTGTGGGCCCTAGAGGGCATCACGCCGTTTGGTCATTTGGATGTTTGTTTGCTAAGTTTTCAATGGCGATGGGATGGCGCGGACCCAGAGGGCACAATTTCCCTATGCGAAGAACGACGGCAAAAAGGAAGAGTTCCAAATTCATTTTAGAGGATGTTTTGGAGGTTTCTTAGAATTTTAACACACAGGTTTTTTAGGTGTCATTCTTTTTTACTTAATTAAGGTTTTTGTAGACCACATTTGTTCATCTTTTAAGCACAAAATCACAAAAAACCTCATGGGATGGTGAACGAAAAACCAACCTCAAAAGCTCGGTGGGAGAAGTTGCAAAATCCACTAAGGATAGCTGAACAATGACAATAGGTGCAAAGGAAGCAGGTGATGGATGCACTAGACCCCTCAAAATCTACTCTGAACTCCTTTTTCTAACCTGACATATGAAAATGATAGGCCAAACTAGATATTTATACTCCTAACATGCATTTAATACACCCATTAATGCTTGTACGGATGAGAAGAGGGTTGGTGGGTTTAAATTCTTGAACAACGGCGGGAGGTTTGGGGCCCGAAGGTCGGAAGGACGTTGCTAGACAACCGCTTCAAAGTTGTCATGGAAACCATCGGCGAAAGGGAGTTCGGGACCCGAAGGATGGAGTGTCAACATAGGTTGGCCATTCAGAATGATGGAGACAACACAAAGTTTCAAGGATGGAAGTCCAGAGAGACAGGCCTGGTGGGGTAAAAGGCGGTTTGATTTGCAACTCAAGTTAATCCTAGCTGAAAAAGCCTTCTGCCATTTGGGATGGTGAACACCTGATGGAAACCTAGAAAGGGAAACCCGGCGGGGCAACCCTGGTAGGCCCCAAGGCTACTGGCAGAAGCAAACTGCCAAGGAAACTCCATAAGGGACTAGGGCCCAAAAAAATTGGATGGGATGAAACATGGTCAGCTTAAGATGAGACTTTGGAAGCATGTTGACCATTCAGGACACCAAAACAGGGGCACAAAAATGAGGCAGCGACAAAATGACCTGGCAAGGGGAGGAAAAAGGAGGGTCCTCATTTTGAACAGGGCGTGTGTGCTGAAGGAACAACACTACTCACCATTGTCACCTCAAACTCTCCTCCATTTAAGCCACCTCTATCACGCCCTCTGACCCTTGAGCACCAACATTGCCCATAAAGGCATCTATTGGAAAAATTGAGGTAGGACTTTCTATTAGCCACTAGTTGGAAAAGCCAATTGACATGCCAACGCCATTATTCACTAGGGCCTTTGAGAGATCATCATCATTGCTGAGTGTGATGTTGATGATACTAGGATGAGGTCCCCTACTCTTTGCACTTTAGTGAGACCGTATGTACATAGGAGCCGCAGGAGGCATGACCTGCACCTAGCTGAGCTATCCTGCAACTCAATACCATTAATATGGTACAATGATATAGTCAGACCATTTGGAAAAGAGTCTATCCTACTACATCCTTTGCAACTACCTCTTGTCTGAAGGCCAGGTCCCCATATGCCTATATAGTCTCCATTGGACATTCTCACTCCCAAGCTTATAAAAAAATTGTCTAAAATATAGTAGGTCTCTAAAACATCAATCAAACACCAATGGGTATGCATGTGCATGAGGTTCACCCTTCCTTAAGCCTCGGGGACACCCAATTTTCCACGTGTAGGTAATATGCTCAAATTCCCACACTTATAGAAACATACAGATGGTGATACTATGATACTCATAATGTACATAGCGCCTGATGTTGTTATAGAGATACACTGACATACTTTGAACCCAGGTGCAGACAACCCATCTCTCCTCCATCACACTAATGTAATGGATGAGGCCCCCATGAAGGTGAGAGCCTTTCTCATCGATCGCCATGTGCAATACCACTATCACAATAATGACGCAACATACTAGGGCATTGTGATGTGGCACAACTCTAACTACCTCATACATATATGGCTGGTGGTGTCCTCAGGAATGACATGACTGATGTAGTGCTTTTATGCCACTTGCACATCCTGGGCTATGCGCCCCTTCACATATACAACCCTCTCTCACAGGTTTGGAAGTTGGGGATGCGATAGACATTGACTAAGGTAATAGTCATCTCCCCATAGGGATATGAAATGAGGAGGTGTTTACATCCCACCTCTTCATCAATGCCATCAACATCAGTGTGTGGAATTAGATCTCAAGCAAGGTGCAGACCCACCATAACCAAACCCGTTGTAGCAATGAGTACTCTTTGATAGAAATTTATGGGCTGCGACTCTACAATAGTGATATAATAGCTCCATCACCATGCTTGTGGATCTCAAGAAACTTTTGCATGAATATAACAACACTATGTTAAGCAAATCCACAATCTACTCTACATCTAAATTTTTCTCTTTGTCTCTAAGACAACAATGTGTCACACTAACATCTGTACGGTATACCAGTGTTTGAGGCCTAATAAACTGATGACAACATGTAGGTTAGACACTACTACAATTGATGGAATTAGATGCACTAGCAAGACACTAGCATGTCCATCAAATGTCATCGTGCTAGTTAGATGCTTGCATTGCTCACCATTTTTCTAAGGCTAAAAAAGATAAAAAATTGACAAGATAGGGGAAAATTTTCCTTGTACCTTGTCTAGTGGCCCACCTCTCTCCACAATGGTTTGAGGCTGTAAGTCACATCTACAATGCATTTTGTTAAAAAATCTCTCATAAAGTCAACAAAATCCTCACATTGAATAGTGAAAATGACTTTCTGTGGACCCACATCGGGCATATATTAGAAATTTTTTGTCCATTTTTCATGGAAAAATTTCCCTTTCCCAACTTCATTTTTCACCTACCTGGATGGGGGAAAAAATAGGAGGGGGAATATACTCACTTCTTCATCTAATTTTTCTTTTGATTCACTAACAATCTTCTTAAGAATTCTTCTCACCATGGTAGTTTCTTCCATTTTTGAAACTAACCCATATTTGAGTTTTGAAAAGTTGAATTTCATGATAGATGTTGTAGGCTCTCGCTAAGCTCGAACACTCAGGGCATTGTCATTATCCGTTTGCTCAACCTCTATAACCTCTATAATATCCTTTTTTGCAAAATTGTCAAAATTTCAAAATCAACATGTATGTCTTCTTAGCTACTTTAGTGTAGCTATTTTTTTCCAAAAAATTAGCTCATTAAAGTGGGGAAAAAATTTAGTGTCCTAGAATTACACCCTATGGAAATTTTACACTTTATGCATTCAGACCTGCATCATTTATGGAAAAAACCTATAAGTTGTAATTTCATGATTCTAAACTTCATATGTAAGCACTATCAACCTGAATTCCTAAAGGCCTAAATCATGCAAAGTTTTGGTGGGACACCTACATGACACATAGAAATGTCCGTGACATGCTAGCATCCCCAAACTTTTTGAGATTCAAATGTGAATTTTCCACATATGAAACACGTCATAGTGACAACAATGTGTGTGTAATGACTCCTCCCTCCCATGTAGCTTAAAAAAACTATATTTTTTACTCTTATTTTCACATGAAGTGCTTCTTGAAAAACTTCTTCTTGCTCTCTCACTCACATAACAAAGATTTGTTGAAACTCTCAAGAAACAGTCTAAGCTTCTCTTGCATGCAAATTTATCATGTCTATCTATCCAAGAGGGGAGCCAAAAGTTGTAGGTAACACTCTCTTGTCATTCTCTTAATCTTGTCTATGCAATATTATCTTTACTTATTTACATTCATGATAGGGGTTCTCCTCCTTGCAGGGTTTATTTCTATCACATGTCCACTATATTCGTGATAAGGGTTCTCATCCTTTGTGAGGTTTGTTTCTATCACATGTCTTTGTTTTATGATTTTTTATCTATCTCGATCCTATCTGACTATCTATGGAGGTGGAAACATTGAAACATGGGTTTGATTGAGGCAAAACCCTAAACAACCCCAACATTTTTTTCATTCTATTTGTGTACAAATGAATAGGTTTTTCATGCTAAGTATTTCAAATTATGGGATCTTATTGTCTATTTCATTAGAGGCGACAACACTGGGTGCAAAAATCCCCGTGATGCATTGTCATCCATGGATGAGAGCTAATCCTCTTAAGGGTATAATCTGTAGCTTATGTAATTTCTATTTTTGTATATTAGAGATTTTAATTCTATCATTTATCCCTATAATTAAGTAATTTTAGTATTCCTCATTATTCAAACATTAGCATAAACTTGATTAAATTGTGCAAGCATTCTTTTTTTTGTTATTCCTCACCTGATCTTTGATCTTTGAGGTAATTGAGGGCTATTTTCTCCTTTATACTTTGTCATCTTGAGGGTAGTGAATCCCCTTCTTTACAATATCAATGAGGATGACTGCACAATGGGTATAAGGTCAACACTGAAAGGAAGTCAGGTGTGTGAAAAGTAGCTTCCTACATGAATCTAAGTAGGAGAGAGTTATTTTTTTAATTTTAAAATCTTAAACAATTACAGTTACAATATATATACACATTCAAAACATGAAGAACGAATTAAAAAAAATCATAACACTATGATTTACACGGGAAAACCCTTTTGAGAAAAAAACCACATTCCAAATGCACAACTCAATCTATATTATTTAGCAACAAAGGTTACAATACAATGTTAGAGTAGTGCTCCTCAAGAGTTCTCACACTACAACAAGAATCTAGAGAAATTTCAGTCACATAACAACATCTCAATAAATCTTCAACATGTCATACATCAAATGCACTAAGGCATCACATATATACTACTCCACATGAGAGGGTACCAAAAATATGCCAAACCAAAACCCATGCCTAGGTGTGTACATAAGTCTATTATGTCATGTTATCATAGTCAGGACCCATCAATTATGGCTTTTTCTAATTCTAACACCTATCTCCTCATAATTAGCTACCACTCAACATGCAATTAACATATACACTTGCAACTTCTAATGCACACTTTGGCATACCCCTATATGTAGCCTATTTATCATACTGTGAATTGGAAACTATCATACATGACTCTACAATTGTCATAACTTGTCATAGAAAGTTGTCATAGCCTATCAAAGTGCATGAAATTATAAATTATGAAAAAAGCTACCAAGTTAGCCACAAATTTAGGCCCTCCAAAGTGGGATCCAATCTTCCTAAATAATAGGGGCTTGTCATAGTCATCACTTGCCATGTAGGATGCCACCTCAATTTGGTCCCACAAAGTGATATGCCAATTTAAGAAGTTATAACATTAGGAAATATAAATTAAACATCAATTAATAATAAATTTAAATGCTAAAACTTGAAGTTTGAGATACCTTAATCTCAACATTCTCCCACTTGTCAAAGGCCTGTCAAGAGTAATCTATAATCAACTGTACATGGATTGGAGGCCAATAGAAATAGAACACCAGCTAAAATTCTCTATGCTTACTAGTTTTGTTAGTGCATCTGTAACATTCACCAAAGTGTTGACATTATACAAATTCACCTTCCCATCTTCTATTATATTTATGAATAACACAAGATGAAGGATAAAAAAAAAAAAAACACCTTCCACACAAGAGCTCTGCAAAATAGATTTGCTATTCCTCAACAAGAAAATACACATCAAATGAATAATACAAATAGAGAGAGAGAGATAAATTTATAAGAACAACCTTAAATGATAAAGGGAATAGATCATGTGACAAGTTTCATCATCCTATGTGATGAGACAAAATGATCTAATAAGCTCTTTAGTTAACAAAAAACACTCCTATGTTTAACTTAAGTGCATAAGAATAAATAAAGGAGAATAATAATTAATTAATATTTATCTAACACATGGTTACTCTAACACCCCCCATTCAATGTAACTAAGGGAGTAGCTAAAAACTCTAAAAAGAAATTCATAAAAAGAAAAGAAAGCATGAATGGGTCCTGATAACTAGGCCTAATGAGGTACCTAGTGCAATCAAAGAACTCTCTCATAACTAGAGAAAAGGAGAAAGCCTCATGTGAAAAATCCTCTTCCAAAGAGAGATGAAAGCATGCATAAAAACATGGACTTGTAAGGAGGCCTCATCAAGACCCCCCAAGGACAAATTCCTTCAGCCCAAGCATTGATCATAATTGGAGGTAATGAGGTGATGGTAAAGGTTTTGTGAAGATGTCTTCAACTCGCTCCTCTATAGGCATGTACTCCAAGGTGAGAAAACTATCCCAAATCAACTACCGTATGAAGTGCATGTGGATATCTATGTGCTTAGTACATTGATGCTCCATTGGATTGTGAGAAATATGAATGGAACTCTAATTGTCACATCAAAGAATAGTGGGACTATTAGGAGGAAAATTAAACTTAGTCAATGACTGGTGAAGCCACAAAACCTCTTGTCTGGCCAAAATTATTGCACAATTCTCAACCTCTGTGGATGATAATGCGATAGTAGATTGATTCTTGTAAGACAATGTAATGGGGCAAAAACCAAGAAAAAACCAAATCTAGAAGTGGACTTCCTATCATTAACATCACCAACCCAATTTGAGTCGGTGAAGCCAATTATCCAAGGATATTTTGATGTATAGTGAATACCATAATGTGAGGTTCCCTAAATATATATCAAAATTCATTTAGAATCTTACCAACGACTCTCATGTGGATCATCTAAAAATTGAGAGACATGACCAACCACAAACGAAAAAATAAAGACTTGAATGTGTTAGGTACAAAAGGCTACCAACTAACTTCCTGCATAATGTAACATCTACTAAAGGAGTAGTACAAGTGGAAGACAATACAAAATTGTGCCAAATCTTTGAAGCATGTCAAGAGAATACTTCTACTAAAATATGGAAATCCCATCCAAAGACTAAATAACCTATAAACCAAGAAAGTAGTGTAGAAGGTCAAGATCTATCATCTCAAGCTGCTCCATCAAAGCTCATTGAACATTCTAGATCATGGAGGATGAACCACCAATAAGGATCAAATCATCCACATATAGCACAAGGATAAAAAAAATCACCCTCTTATCTTTGAATGTACATTGTGGGATCCGAATGAAACCATGTGAAACCAGAAGAAAGTAGAAAAGTCTCCATCTTCTCATACCAAGCTCGAGGGGCCTATTTGAGACCAGATAATGAATGATGAAGTCTACAAACTAGAAAATAGTCCTAAGTAAAACCATGTGGTTGCTCCATATAAATATCCTCATGAAAATCACCATGAAGGAAGACACTCTTCATATCCATTTGAAATACTGACCATCCTTGTGAAGCTGCAAGGGAAAGTACAAGGCCTTTGACCTAATAGAAACCATTTTCAATAAGATGACCCTTATAATTATTGATAGAAATATCTACAAAATATTTGGTATGGTACACCCACTTGCATCAAACCAACTCTCTTCCCTTAGGAAGGGAAACAAGATCCCAAGTACAATTCTTCATCAAAGAAGAATACTCATTTTCCATTGCACTATCCCACTCGGGAATACCAACCATGTCTAAAAATTTCTAAGGGTCATCTAAAATGGTATGATTCAAAAGATCAACACTTGGTGTCTATGCACAAGTGCGATCTAGGAGTCTGAAGGATCACCTGCCATAGGTCCAGCTGCATCAATAGTATTGTGGGCCCATTTGGGTAAGGGTTGAATATCTAGAGGTGGAGGGATAGCTAGAGCATCATCCTCATTCTCATGAGATGAGTAATCCTCAAGATATGAGGAGTGAGTAGTAGGTGATGAGGGAGAAGCTGGGGATGGAGAATCCACTCAAGGAAAGCACTCATCAAAATAGACATCCTATCAAAACAAGACATCTCTAGAATTAGGATCACACAATCTATACACCTTAACATCCTCACAGTAGCCAAAAAATATGAGTGGTCTTGAATTTTTCTCTCCATGGCTTTCCACTGAGGTTCAAAAATGAATGCCCAAGCCTCACTACCAAAGAATTTGAATGAAGATACATTGGGCTTGACATGGGACCAAGCCTCCTCAAGAGTCATATGCCATAATTCCTTGTGAGACATATGATTTTGAATATAATTGGAATAATTAACTGCCTCATCCCAAAATGAAGAATGCATTTCTCATGACTGAATAATACAATTGGCCATCTCCCATAAAGTTTTGTTCTTTCACTCAGTGACACCATTATGTTGAGGGGTGTATAGAATTGTAAGTTGATGCTGCAATTTAACATGCTCAATGAAAAATTACTTGAAAGTTTGATTGACATACTCCCCCCATTATCTGTGCATATTTTCTTTATAGAAATGCTAGATTGTTTCTCCATGAATTCCTTAAATACCTTGAAAGAATCAAATACACCACTCTTGTACTTAAGAAAGTACACCCATGCATACCTGGAGAAGTCATCAATAAATGTGAGCACATATTTGGCCCCTAAAAATGAAGTAGTAAAAAATGACATGAGGTCACTATGTACCAACTCTAATGGTGCCTTAGCACATGTGGCTCTACCCATAAGAAAAGGATCCAAATGATGTTTTCCAAGAGCACATCCATAATAAACACCATCAATACATGAAATCTTAAGGATCCCTAACATGAATGCTTGTGCACTCATCTACTAGAGATAGCGATAATTGACATGACCAAAATATTCATGCAAAAGCTTAATCTTAGTATTTGCATGTGCTATAAAGGATGAACCTATACTAGCTAAACTCTCAAAACCATAAAATTGATACAATGAGAGGAAGAATCAACACTCCCAATGACCATAATAATATCAATATCATGAAGGTATTACATAACTAAATCATGTGGGGTAAATTTGACTACCCTATCGATGCTAGATTGGAAAATCCTATACATTGAAAGAAGGTTGGTGGAGATATTAGGAACAACAATAACTTCTTGAAGAAAACCACCTTCAAGTGTGACAATAATTGAGCTTGAAACTAAAACCTATGTAGAATCCCTAACTACAATTTGAGTAGTGCTGAAATATGAAAGGGATGAGATCAAATCCTAAGAGTGTGTCATGTGTAGTGTTGTGCTAGAATCAAGTATCCATGGAGTTCCATAAGGTAAGGCCCTTGTAGAATGAGCATGACTTTTACCTATAAAAGAAGATTTAGGTGCTGAGATGTTTTGCTACTGCATGGATTCATCCAAAGCCTCTATTTTTTTCCAACATGTTTTTGTTGGATTTCCTTCCTTACCATAAAAACTACAAGGTTCTAGTGATTTCTTCTTTGTTGTGGAGGAAGACTCACCAAACTTAGAAGATTTGTCATACCAAGGAGTGGTTTTAAGTTTTTGTTCTAACTTATAAGATGGTTTTGAGGAACACTCACTACCTTATGAATAATATGTCTTGGGATTCTATTCATTGTTGTTTTTCCCTTTAGATATTTGTGCTACAAATTCCTAGGTTTTGTAACCGAAAAGATAATCAAACCGAGTCAGATTTACCTATGCATGAGTCAAACAATCATAGAAAACCTCAAAATTTGACATGGTAAATGCATCAGCCAACACATCCATAGTAGAGTAGATAGTAGAAGAGAAGACCTGAAACGACCCTTTAAGCTTAAACAGAATCAAGAAAACACATTCTTTGTCATTTTTATTCTTTCCACAACCTTACAAAAGAGATATGAGTGACTTAAAACTCTACAAAAAGTCCTCAATGGAGGGGAAATAATCAAGTTCAAGTGATGTTAATTCTTCCTCAATATGTAAAGCTCTATACTCATTGATGGTGTCAAAAAGAACACTAAACTTCACCCACATAGCCCTAGGAGTGGCACAAGACTCAAGATGAAAAAAGAGATTGTTTGAAACATGTAGTGAAATCAATCCCATAGCCTCATTTTTCTTGTTCCTATGCTAAAATATTTCAAATTGATGAGTCAATGTTGACCGTACTTCATCCAAAGTGGACCAAAAACCCTTAGACATGAGCATTTTGGTTATATGATATTTCCAAATATGATAATTGTGTGGCATATGACATGTAAATGAAGAGGCATCTACCATGATGGTTAAGGTTTTCAAAATAATATGTGGTAAAGGATTGTTGTTCTTTGATGTATATAGATATGGAAAATGAGATAGATACCCCCACACAACAAGAAAAACCAACTTGAATGCAACTTTGAGAGCAAAAAATATAAAAAAAAAAAATCACATTAGAGGGATCTTTGTGTACCTAGTGAATATTCTATAAAAATGGACTGCATGGTTGTATAGAGCATTAAAACCCTTTCTAATGCTTATTTGTTCATAAAAATGAAGTCTACATGCCCAAGTTATGGCCCTAAAGTGCATAATAGTATATATGACTTCAAATTGTTGTAGCAAATTTTTAGAAAAACTTGGAATGGGTTTGGAACCAGCTTTCCATTGATATAAAGTTTTTGAAAAATGAAGATCGTACATTTGGAAGTTACTCCTAATTTAGTGAAAGTTTCTCAAATTTTCCCTATTTGGCCCTAAGGATGACCTAGGGGCTCAAAAAAGGGCCCTTGGTCCTATGGTGGACCAAGGGGCTAGTGGCTTGGGGATACAACAAAGTCCTTGGTCACTGATGTGACTATGGGCCTATCTTCTTAATCCCTTGGGGGCTAGTTGTTGAGCAGTGGTCATTGAAGTGACTGGGGGCTTAATATTAAAGTTCACGGGGGCTACTCAACAAGGTGCCATGATAGTGGATGGTGGTGAAAGCTTGGTGGCGTTGCCTATGGGTGTTGCTCCACGCGTGGGGCCATCACTCAAGGTGGCGAAGCGCCTTTTTATAGGCACATAGTGCTATAAGCACTGTGTGCTTATAAATTTTTATTTTTTAAAAATCCATTTGTATAGGGCCATATAGGGGTTGTATAGAGGCCCTTGGTAATTTTTTTTGCCTCTAAAACCCCTGTTACCAAAAAATAATTTTTTATGTCAAAATACATTGAATTGACCTCTTGAATGCAATTGTGAGATTTGTTTCATGCCAATTTTCTCCTAAAATTTTCCCACCTCCAAAAGTTGCAAAAAACATTAAAAATTCTAGATTTGATCCTGTAATCCTAGTTGAGAAAAAAACTCAAAAATGGAGAAGGGGTTCACTGAATCTATGCTCTGATACCATGTTAGATTTTTGAATAACATGAGATGAAGGATCAAACAATGAACAAAACACCTTCCATGCAAGAGCTCTACAAAACAAAGATTTACTATTCCTCAACAAGAAAATACTTACAAAATGAATAATACAAAGATAGAAATTTATAAGAGCAACCCTAAATGATAAAGGGATTAGACCATGACAAGTGTTATCATCTTGTGTGATGAGACATATTGATCTAATAATAGCTCTTCAGTTAATAAAAAAAATCACTCCTAAGTTTAGCTTGAGTGCACGAGAATAAATAAAGTAGAATATTAATTAATTATTATCTAACATATGATTACTCTAACATCTTCTACCATATCATGAAAAAAATGAAACTACATGTCAATGTGCTTCGTGTTGACATGGAAAGTAGGATTCTTTGCTAAGGAAATGGTACTATGACTGTCACAATATATAGTAATTTTCCCTGCATCAAAACCAATATCAGAATACAATCTCTTAAGCCAAATGGCTTCCTTGCAAGTTGTTTTCCCTTGATTTTTGACTAGCTTATTTTCAAAAATTTCACATCAAATCCATCATTTGATTGATCAACAATTTGTGTCTCCATAGTGTCCTCAAGATCAATTACCATTTGAGCATGTTCAAAGGTTTTCAATTGATTAAATCATGTCCCATCTTCGTAATTTGTCAAACTCAATTTATAATTCCTGAGACCAATTAGTTAGTATGATTGATGATGTTAGTTGAAATGTCAGATTGAAAATTGTTTAATGCATACTTCCAATTGCACTCATAATTGGCCTCACACATTGGAAAAAAATGAAAAATAATTAAATTTTGAAAACTATGAAGTTCCTAAAAAATCTTATTTAGGGGGATGTTCTTGATGGTATTCCAATAGATGTGGCCAATTTTTGTAACAACCCACTTCCCAATTTAGGAGAATTTGAAGTTTTAATTTTCCTAGCCAAAATTTGGAAAATATTAAAATAAAATCTCCATTTGCTCGAAAATAAATTATTTTTCTGGGTTTTGGTTATATCGGTGTTTTTGTTGTCCTTAGAAATTTTTTGAGGAAAGCAATTTTCTGCTTCAAAAATTATGAATGTTTTGATTTTGTAGTGTCAAGGGTGATCAAGGAGTTTACCAAAAAAGTGCGAAATCATTTTAAAACCTTTCCAAGAAAGGAGTTTTTATAGCCTTTAAAAAGTTTTAACAATTTATGTAAGAATTGAATGATATTTTTGTACGCATTACCAAGTAAAAAATGCTACTATGCTCCACTTATTTGAAAATTCTAACCTCTCTATTGCTAATATGCTCACTTATTTGAAAATCCTAACCTTTGTATTGCTACCTTGCCCACCTAAACGAAACTTCGAAACAATAAGCATTTAAAAGGAGGGAAGGCACAAAAATTTCAAAGATATGTCATCTCATGGAATGCTGGGTTTGGTAAATAGAGACAAACCAATTTGAAGGAATCAAATCTTCAATGTATACGCCAGTTGAAGACAAGGCATGCAAATTGTTTAAATTTTTTTCAAAGAAAATGTGGAATGCCATGATTGCAAGGTATGCATGAAATTGATATGTATAGAATTTTAGAAAATTTCATCCATGCACATGGGAAACTTTTGAGTACCAACATTCTCTTAGCCATGACAAAATAGAGGCTTTGGAACAGGGTATTGACATCTATCAAAGCATTAAGAATATAAGAATTTTTTCAACTGTTGTAGTTGTAAATGTGCTAGTTGACATACATGCAAAATGTGGAGGCATAGACATGTAAAATGTTTGACAAAATTCTTCAATTGAGATGTCATCCCATAGAATGAAACAATTGCAGGCTGCGTACAAAATGGATCTATTGAAAAAGCTTTTGAAACTTCTAAGCAAATGTAATTGGCAATTGTAATGCGAAACTCCACAACATCCTCCAACTTGAACTGATATCCTTTATGTCTGAGCTGAAATAGGAACTTTGACAACAATGTATGTACTTTCATCAAGGCATAAAAGATAATTTTTTTTATCAGATGATGTACTCATAACTCTTCTAGTTGACATATATGCAAAGCATGGAAACATAGACAAAGCACATGAATTGCTTAATATAGTGCCTCAGAGATATGTTATCTAATGTAATGCAATGATTGTGGAAAGTGCACAAATTAAATTTAATTTAGATACTTTTGAGAAATGGGTGTTGTTGTGCATGTTTTGCACACACGCCCCACTGTAGGCAGGGACCCCCTTTTTTTTTACTCTCGACAGGCTGCTTTGCTCCTGTCTTATTTTGTGTGCCCCATTTTCCAAGCCCAAATTGGTCATGTGCCTTCAAACGATCAAATCCCCTACCCAAATTCACCTACTTAGGGTATTCAAATCCGTGGAGAAATAAAGTCGCCCGTCCCCTTTCTTCCTTTTGTCTTGTTCTTGCTGTTTTGGAAACATCTGTAGACCCCCGTTAGTCCGGTTTCCACATTTTTGACTTTGGGGCCAACTTTTTGGTGCATCTGGGATGTGTTTGTGGTGCCTAAGTGAATTGCCAAGGTTTTGTCAACGTTCCGTTAAGTTTCGGTGGTTCCGGAGCTTCGTCCCTCTTTGGCTGTTTTGAACATCCATGGAGCCCCGGTGACTCGGCCTCTGGAGCCCGGCCCCTCCGTGGCTGTTTCCGAGACTCTGTCCGTCTTTGGCTATTTTGGAAACATCTGTGGACCCTTGTCGGTCTGGTTTCTACATTTTTTACTTTGGGGCCAACTTTTTGGTGGATCTGGGATGTGTTTGTGGTGCTTAAGTGAACTGCCAAGGTTTTGTCAATGTTCCCTTAAGTTTCGGTGGTTTCAGAGCTTCGTCCCTCTTTCGCTGTTTTGAAAACATCTGTGGACCCCTGCCAGTTCGGTTTCCACATTTTTGACTTTGGGGCCAAATTTTTGGTGGATCTGGGATGTGTTTGTGGTGCCTAAGTGAACTGCCAAGGTTTCGTCAACATTCTGTTAAGTTTTGGTGGTTCCGGAGCTTCGTCCCTCTTTGGCTGTTTTGGAAACATTCCTGGACCCCTGCTGGTCTGGTTTCCACATTTTTAACTTTGGGGCCAACTTTTGGGTGGATCTGGGATGTGTTTGTAGTGCTTAAGTGAACTGCCAAAGTTTCATCATCGTTTCGTTAAGTTTCAGTGGTTTCGGAGCTTCGTCCCCCTCTGGTTGTTTTGGAACATCCGTGGAGGCCTACTGGCCCAGATTAATGTTTATGGTCCAAATGAGCTCCAAATATGAATATTATGATCTTTTGATGATGCATGTATGGATCTAACAAGGATTTTGCAAGATTTGACTAATATTTTCCTTGATTTGTGTATGAAAGCACTTACAACACTTCATGTACGCAGGATTCAAGGAGCCTACTACAGGTCCGTCAGGAGACCCATCGAGAAAGCTGAACAAGGAATGCGCATAGCTCCTGTCACCATTTGTTTCATGCCCACCTTTCCTCGTAGCACCCATCAACATAGCTAGCATTAGAAGAGGCTTGTGCCAAGGAGTCAAGGACAAAAATGTAGGGGCTGGCCTTGAAGAAAGCATAAGGGAGCTATCTGCTCGAATCAGGAGTGACCAATCCATTGATGCCAATCGTCGATAGGCTCGTTTGATCCAAGGAAGAACATTGCAAACACATCATGTAAGAAGACAGCTTTCAAGCAGTTTCAGCTATAGTAAAAGGGCAATCAGCTAAATGACAAAATTGCTACAACACCTGGGCACTAGATGACAAAACAAAGAAAAGACAAATATGTATTTTAAATTTGCTAGATAATGAGGGGTAGGTGAAACCCTAATTTAATCAAATCTGGGCCATTCGATGTAATTCAATCCTAGCCATTCATTTGGGCTTTGGAAAACTATAAATAGGGGCTTGCCTCTCATTTATAAGGGTTGGAGAGCTGTTGTAAAAAAGGAATTTGTAGCAATAGAAGACAACATTACATGATTTTATGGATGTTCTCTTTGATTTCGCTCCTCTTGCATGCATGGTTCTACCTTCCATGTTAGTTTTAGTATTAGTTTCTTGAATGGATGTCATGATGGTGTTGCTATTATAGTAATTGATGAGCTTCCAGCCCATACTTTTAGCACTTGTTGATGACAAGCTGTTGTGCAAAGTTAGCCTGGGCTTCTTTCTGTCATTTCTGTAACTTAGTTCAATTGCATGTTCATGATGTGTATGTGTAATTTGAAAATTTGCAGACCTTAGAAGATTGCACTAGTTTTGTGTAGCTGTAGGTTTCTCTTGGTCAAGCAAAACTCAGTTTAGAAAGCTTGTCTACTTTAGCAGCCACCATTGTTATTGTTCATTCGTAGCTTAGGATTATAATAGCTTTCTTAACCCTTCTGATTTTGTTGTTTCTTTTAATCCTTGGTTATAGTAGGATCCAAAGCATCACCATGAAGCTAAATCAGATGAACTTGATGAGTTTTAGCTTGCTATTTTGAGTGGACAACCACTGTTCATTCACTTTCAGCACTTTGAAACTGCATTTGCAAACCCAACTTCCCATACTTTGTAACTCATCCGTAAGAACGCCTTGTGATTCCAGCAAATCACATCAAACAACTGAGATATTCCAAGCATTGTCAAGACCTGACATTAGAGACCTTGGGATAGTGTTCTGGAATTTGATTGTGGAAGATTGTCTTTCAAGAGAGGTAGTGCACCTACACACTGCCTGTGTTGAGAAGTGCATAAAAAACACATCAACAGAATTGGGGCTAAAAGGAGGGTTGACACGTTGGGAATACAAAGCTAAAGGTTGGAAGTGATTCATTTTATGCCCTCCTCCTAACGCCATCAACAGAACTAGTGCTAGAAGGAAAGTAGAAGCTGAGTCAAAATGGAGCAGCATGCACAAATTGACATCACTTAGCTGCATGCAAATTTGAACAAGAGATTGAAAAAGCCATTGTAACAATTTGCATTGGTAGATAGATGTTGGATCCATTGCACTCACATGCACAATGAGTTGGGGTGTCTGACTTTTTTGAACAAAATTGAAAAGGTCTTGCAAGGAGAAATCCCCTTTTGGGAAATCTATCTGCCTTTAGCCCTTGCAGACTCAGAGGAAAAATTGACAAGCATGGCAACCAAGGCATTCAAGGAGTTGATCCAAGAACATTTGAGCAGCAAGGATGGACCAAGATTGGAGGAAGTACTAATGGCAAGTTGGTGTAGATTTCACAATGCACCACATTCATAATTTATGTGTCCATCATGTGACAACATCATTGCTCAAGCTAAGGGTTGTTTGGACAAGTTGGAGTAGCCAACTCCCAATGAAGAGAAGTTATCCCATGAGACAAAACAGTTGTCAACATCCGAAGGACAAAAAAGTAAGGATGAACCAAGAAATTTGATACAAGTTGATGTTGGAGCAACAAACATTGAAGTTGAAAACTAGGAGGAAGAGGAAGATTTCACTAGGACAGCAAGGTGCCTTGGTGAAAATCTGATTGAAATTAATTTAGAAGGACTTCCCTCCACCAATCAAGGGTAGTCCTCCACTCTAGAAGAAGAGCAATTGGTAGGTGACGATGAACCAATGAAGTCTGTAGCCATGGATGTTAGGACAGCTAGCTTAGATGCTGAAAATCAGAAAGAGGAAAGGGATGACAACCTTGGAGCAACAGAAAATGATGATGAGAGCATAAGTGAAATAAGACTGGGATACCTCTCCTTCATAAATAACAGTGATTGAGAATCTGAAAATGCAGATTTGGAGTGGGAGAAACCACTCGCCATGACTGTTTACCATCAAGCTTCTTTTTCAAGTGATGATGAAGACCCAATAGCGGAAAGATATGACCAACTCGTCTCCAGATTAGCAAAGGATTGGTCCAAACTAACATGTCAAGTGGATTTGGAGGTGCTACTATTGCCAAATTGGTGCAGACTTCATGATTCATCACACTCAGAGTTCACATGTGAACTGTGCCAAGAAGCCATCAAACAAGTCAAAGAATAAGCAAGGCAATCAAGTACCCAACCTCCTCTACTTGCTGCCTATATCAAAGAAGAAGACCAAAAACCTAAATCAAGTGATGACTCAGCTGAAGGTGGACCTTAAGAGGATGCTGGGGTAGTAATAGAAGGACAACAATACAGTCTCGGACTTCCGAGCAATGAAGTAGATCAAGCGGGAATGCTGTCCACCAGTCACCAAGAAGTTCTTCCTCTTGAAGAGCAGTTGTGTGCCATGGGCGATGGGATTTTTGGCGAGTCTTTGGAGGGAAATTGTGCAGTAGATTTTGGTCCCTTTGATGAGGTGCCATCAATTGATGACTTCTTTCCATTGGGAGCTGCACAATGGAGGTATGCTCATGTCGAGGAAGAGCACATCCCAGAAGACAGTAGCGATGAAGGCATACCACTTGCCCCTCCCGCTGATGAAATACTAGAGTTTCCATATTGAGAGAGGAGTTCCTTCTCCATTTACAGCGATAGTGAGCAAGAGGAAATGAGTGAACATCATGATGAAATGCATGAACAACAAAAGGAAGAAGACAAAGGTGGGGGTGTTTTGATGGCTTCCAACAAGGCTGACAAAATTGACTAGCTACAAGATGCAGCTTGGAGTCCTTCCGCCATGATCGTTGTTGATCCTCCTTCGTATTCAGATGGCTAAAATAGGACAGATTCGTGCATGTCATTGTCCCATGACGTTGAACACCACATAAATAAGGACAGCCCTTGGGGAAAGAGATGAGACAGCATGCTGCCCCTTGAAGACATCAATCAAGAAGAGGTTTGGGCAACGGAAACCCAGGCAGATGAGGTGTACTTCCTCGAGGAACAACTAGTGGAGTTTGTGGATCCCATTGGTAGATTAGAAGAGCTATTTTCTGCCCCATCCCCCTAGCCTTATGCAAGTTTAATGTCTGAAGTGTTGCACCCTCCACCGCACCTGCTCGAGGCTACCGATGCAACGATCAACGATGTTGTGCTTGCTCTTGACTGTCCAACACTACCGCCTCCATGTGATGACATCTAGGTTCTATCCTTCCTTGCTCCAGTTAATTTTCATAGCTGCATTTATTATTTTGATTATGGGAATGAGGGAAAACAAACATGTTTATGGATTAACCATGGGTTCAATGAGCCTCCTCAATTGCTGATTTTTCATGATGACGTGATTGAACTTGAGTGCTGCAATGTTGAACTTCCTTTTTCTAAATATAAAGATAAGTTTGCATGGTTAAGAATGATAACGATCCCCTATTTGCTTGTCCATGCATTACAAAATCCAATAAACGTTAATATTGGCTTGCTCTGCCTGAACATAGTGCTTTGTAAATATCTTTGTACATAGCCCGTTTTGAGTAGTATAGGTTTCCTGTAAATACTTTGCTTTCCTGCTTTCCTTAGGTTAGTTGGTTTGTTGTAGGTTGTTTGCTTTTTTTTTGCTTTCGCTTTGCTGCTATTTTGCTCGGGGTTCCTCTACTTTTAGCTAGGCACATTTGTGTGCACAACAACCATACTTATTGCCTAGGGTTGTTCTATGTATTTCTTTATCAAACTCTAATCAATTCTTTAGAGTGGTTGATGAAGGTCTTCTGTTAGTGTCAAGTGATCTGGGTGTTTGATTCAAAGAGGATAAGTTGTTGGTTTAGTCCGACTCTGACATATTCTAAAATCTTACAGCTCTTACACATCTTAAAAATTTGATGGTCACTGTAGAGCCTTTTGTGAAGTCTAGTTAAGTGAAAAATCTAAAATTCTGCTTCAGTGCCACTGTGATTCTCAGCCTTGAGGCGAGCTTCAATGCTTGTGGGTTGAAATAAAAGAGATGAAAAGAGAAAAGAAAGAAAGAAAGAAAACATTGAAAATTAAAAGAAAGAGAAAATTCAACTTTTTGGAGGTATCCGAGCAACTCTACTAGGGCTATGGACGCCCGGCTGGTAGTAAAGCAATGTTCAGGAGAATCACAGCGACAACCTCGTCGGGGCTATGGACGCCTGACTGGCAGCAAGGCAATGTCCCGGATGCTTTTGGAGTTAGAATAAACTACATAGCTTAACTTGACGGAGCTTGGGTTCCTGTAGCAACTGAAGGATGAGAATTAACGCAACTACATACACTTGGATTTTCAGCATACTGAAGGTTGGGTTGGCTAGTGGTTTTGATTCTTTGGTTGGGAATCTGGTTTGTTTGCCCTAACGTGAAGGTCGGAACCAGAGATTCTAGGTTCGTGATTCCAGTTTGTCATCAAAATGCTCTGGAGCATTTCCCCAGCGAGTCACCATTTGTTGTGCATGTTTTGCACACATGCCCCGCTGTAGGAAGGGACCCCCTTTTTTCGATCTCGACGGGTTGCTTTGCTCCTGTCTTGTTTTGCATGCCCCATTTTTCAAGCCCAAATTGGTCATGTGCCTTCAAATGATCAAATCCCCTACCCAAATTCACCTACTTAGGGTATTCAAATCCGCAGAGAAATAAAGTCATCCATCCCCTTTCCGCCTTTTGTCTTATTCTTGTTGTTTTGGAAACATCCGTGGACCCCCGTCGTTCTGGTTTCCACATTTTTGACTTTGGGGCCAACTTTTTGGTGGATCTGAGATGTGTTTGTGGTGCCTAAGTGAACTGCCAAGGGTTCGTCAACGTTCTGTTAAGTTTCGGTGGTTCCAAAGCTTCGTCCCTCTTTGGCCGTTTTGAACATTTGTGGAGCCCTGGTGACCCGGCCTCTAGAGCCCAGCCCCTCCGTGGCCGTTTCCAGGACTCCGTTCCTCTTTGGCTGTTTTGAACATCCATGGAGCCCTGACAACCCGACCTATGGAGCTCGGCCCCTCCATCCCTCTTTGGCTATTTTGGAAACATCTGTGGACCCTTGTCAGTCCGGTTTCCACATTTTTTACTTTGGGGACAACTTTTTGGTGGATCTGGGATGTGTTTGTGGTGCCTAAGTGAACTGCCAAGGTTTTGTCGACGTTCCCTTAAGTTTCGGTGGTTCCGGAGCTTCGTCTCTCTTTGGTTGTTTTGGAAACATCCGTGGACCCTTGCCAGTCTAGTTTCCACATTTTTGACTTTGGGGCCAACTTTTTGGTGGATCTGGGATGTGTTTGTGGTGCCTAAGTGAATCGCCAAGGTTTCGTCAATGTTCCGTTAAGTTTCGATGGTTCCGGAGCTTCATCCCTCTTTGGCTGTTTTGGAAACATCTGTGGACCCTTGTCGGTCCGGTTTCCACATTTTTGACTTTGGGGCCAACTTTTGGGTGGATCTGGGATGTGTTTGTAGTGCTTAAGTGAACTGCCAAAGTTTCGTCATTGTTCCGTTAAGTTTTGGTGGTTTCGGAGCTTCGTCCCCCTATGGCTGTTTTGGAACATTCATGGAGCCCTAGCGGCCCATATTAATGTTTATGGTCCAAATGAGCTCCAAATATGAATATTATGATCTTTTGATGATGCATGGATGGATCTAACAAGGATTTTGCAAGATTTGAATAATGTTTTCCTTGATTTGTATATGAAACACTTACAACACTTCAAGTATGCAGGATTCAAGGAGCCTACTGCAAATCCGTCAGGAGACCCATCGAGAAAGCTGAACAAGGAATGCGCATAGATCCTATCACCATTTGTTTCATGCCCACCTTACCTCATAGCACCCATCAACAGAGCTAGCATTAGAAGAAGGGTTGTGCCAAGGAGTCAAGAACAAAAATACAGGGGCTGGCCTTGAAGAAAGCATAAGAGAGCTGTCTGCTCGAATCAGGAGTGACCAATCCATTGATGCCAATTGTCGACGAGCTCGTCTGATCCAAGGAAGAACACTGCAAACACATCATGTAAGAAGACAACTTTCAAGCAGTTTCAGCTATAGTAAAAGGGCAATCAACTAAATGACAAAATTGCTATAGCATCTGGGCACTAGATGACAAAACAGAGAAAAGACAAAGATGTATTTTAAAATTGCTAGATAATGAGGGGTAGGTGAAACCCTAATGTAATAAGATCTAGGCCATTCGATGTAATTCAATCCTAGCCATTCATTTGGGCTTTGAAAAACTATAAATCGGGGCTTGCCCCTCATTTATAAGGGTTGGAGAACTATTGTAAAAAAGGAATTTGCAGCAATAGAAGACAACATTGCATGATTTTATGGATGTTCTCTTTGATTTCGCTCCTCTTGCATGCATGGTTCTACCTTCCATGTTAGTTTTAATATTAGTTTCTTGAATGGCTATCATGATGGTGTTGCTATTATAGTATTTGATGAGCTTCCAGCCCATACTTTTAGCACTTGTTGATGACAAGCTGTTGTGCAAAGTTAGCCTGGGCTTCTTTCTGTCATTTCTGTAACTTAGTTCAATTGCATGTTCATGATGTGTATGTGTAATTTGAAAATCTGCAGACCTTAGAAGATTGCACTAGTTTTGTGTAGCTGTAGGTTTCTCTTGGTCAAGCAAAACTCAGTTTAGAAAGCTTGTCTACTTTAGCAGCCACCATTGTTATTGTTCATTCGTAGCTTAGGATTATAATAGCTTTCTTAACCCTTCTGATTTTGTTGTTTCTTTTAATCCTTGGTTATAGTAGGATCCAAAGCATCACCATGAAGCTAAATCAGATGAACTTGATGAGTTTTAGCTTGCTATTTTGAGTGGACAACCACTGTTCATTCACTTTCAGCACTTTGAAACTGCATTTGCAAACCCAACTTCCCATACTTTGTAACTCATCCGTAAGACCACCTTGTGATTCCAGAAAATCATATCAAATAACTGAGATATTCCAAGCACTGTCAAGACCTGACATTAGAGACCTTGGGATAGTGTTCTGCAATTTGATTATGGAAGATTGTCTTTCAAGAGAGGTAGTGCACCTACACACTGCCTGTGTTGAGAAGTGCATAAAAACACATCAATAGGTGTAATGCTAGATTCAACTATGTTTGCAGTTGTTTTTGATAGACATACATGTAGGACACAATCATTACGCTCTGGGACCTTGTCGAGGGCAAGTGACTTTATTTTCTCTATGTTGGGGACATCATCTGCTTCATCCCCAACAAGTATTGGCTCTATGCTACCATGCAACAAGACGTCAAGATTTGGGATCTCGAGAGCAAAGTCATTGTTGCTAATCTTCATCCTAATTTAATGCCCATCAAGAAATCCTAGATTTCTTATTGTACAAGATGGGAGTACATTGTTCACTGGTTACATATGTAGTGCCCCTCCGCGCTTTTCCCTGGTTGTCGTTGTGGTTGTTATTTGTCTTTCATTTCATGTGCGGTCAGATACTGCTGAATATTTTGTTTATTTTAAATTATCTGCTTGATTGATTTTGTAATAAATAAAAGGTTTTTAAGATTGACGGATATTTGGTAATTTAAACTAAATAAATATATTTTAAAAGAAAGGTAGTTAGCTTTTGTGGGGGGTGTGGGGGGGACAGGAGATAAGATAAATAAATTTTAAAATAGGAGATTTATGCTGCATCAGTTAAGGGAGTGGTCAATAAATAAAGAAGTGGAGTTAACTGAAGAGGGGCAATTGATTTATTTTCAGAGAGGAAGAAACTAATTTGGCATTTTGGGTACGAGAATTTCTGGTTCCGGTTCTTGGAACTACATGTGGGGTTTTGGAAGTTTGAGTTCTAGATCTAGGAGGCTTTGGGAGTTAAAAATTTCAGTGTTGGTGGAGATTTGGAAGGGTGTTGAAGTTGCGTTTGGAATTCAAGCCCGACAACATTTCCAACTCAGGGGTACAAAATATTCTAGGTTCCATCATTCTTTCTAACTTAATGCTTATTCAAAAAATGTTTATTGAAAGGTTAAATTGCCTGAAACAAGTAATTTATTGTTAAATTTCTGAGTGCTCTATATTTTGGTCTTAATTATTGTAAATTATGCTTCAAATGGTGTATTACCAAGCTGAAGGGTATCAACCACCGACCATATATTATTGTCTTTGTGCCTCCAATTTATCATTGCAAATAAATTCTAGAGAATAGCTTTAATGCTTGGGAATTCCATATTTTGATGAATATACCCAAGCCCTCGATGCATATACAATATGAGTGTAAATCATTGTCTATTGAATAGTTGTTCTCCGTTGATTTCAGTGACTTTTGGACCAGTAGATTTTGCAATCGATAGAGACTTGTTCTCATCTCAATCTTTACTCGTAGTTCTCCCTTTTTCATTTCAATCGATACTCTTATGTCTCCTTGTTGAGTTTGTATTCTCTTTATTATTTCTAATTTTGAATGCCTTCAAATAGTTGTCTGTGTATATTAAGCTCATAGAAGACTGCATGTAAAAAGGGTAATCGATTTGTAACAAATCAATGACCACTAATTTTGGAATGGCATTGGATATAAATTTACTTTTTCCACCTATAACCTTAGCTTGGTTTGTTGTGTTATATTTTAAAGTTTGGCCTTGGAATGTTTTATTATTATTATTGATTCATTACTTTTCCAGTGCTGAGAGTATCCCTTATCCTTGTTATGCATGATAGTATATTCGGATATGTCCAAACCAAAGGTTGTCCATAATGGGAATTTGAAAAATAGATTATACCCTTGCTCGAAAGATGCTAAGCCCTTGCAACATATTGTATCGACATTGTAGGATGTAATTGTGGACTTCTCTTTAGTGGATTCTCTATATTTGACATTCCAATGCCACTTTTCTTCTTGCATCCTCTTTGAAGTTATTATCGTGGTCTTCGCTACAATCAATATCCTTAGAATGGAGATTGAAATGTTTACTTTGTACTGGCTATTCAAATTATGAGTTTTGTAGGTCGATTCATCATGGTGTTGGGTACAAGCAGGTGGTCATAAAGCTCCTCGTATGGCACGAGTTACATTTCTAGTATATTATGTTTGTTATAGGCATTTATTTTATCCTAAGATAGGTTGAATCTTTAGAAAGGGGGTTGCCCCTGTTCTTTCCAACTATCTCTACCTGCTATCCATTTTCTCATACTGCGGCCTTATCTCCTTGGGAATTTTTAAATATTTATATTTTAGCTAGTTTCTTGCAAGAAGGTTATCACTTTCTCCTAAGGATCGAATCTTATATCCTTTATTTCCTACCTTAGTCACATACATACATTTAACTTGGGCCAGGCCGCCGCCGTCTTGTTGTTGGTTGGGTGCGCTGTCTATCACTGTGGAATCACCTTGATCAAGTCGAATACTACTTAATCATTGATCTTTGCTATAGATTTTGGTTAATTGTTATTCTAATCTTAGTCTAGACCAGTTGGATGAAACTCTTGATAGAGAAAACTTCAGTTTCGATGGCGTCGAACTATATTTGGCTTCAATGAATTAAGATTTTAGTACACCAGCCTAAGGCATTTCTTGGCATGCCTCCTTTCCTTTAGTAACTCAACTTGAATTATGTAACAATTGAGTTTGAGAATAAATTGAAATTGGACTATAACATAATGCATGTTTGTTATAAACAGAACATAGGAAGTTAAAAGAGTAAACAATTATCTTCAATGTATGTATAAGAGATAGACAGTGGCTTTCAAAAAAATGTGATATGAAATTCAAGTCTTATTTAATGTATTGGATGCTAGACTAAAGATTGAATTTCTTCTTGCTATGAACTATCAGTTTTCATAGTTATGTGAATGTCTTTTTACTTATACCGCCAGTAAAATACTTTGTGGTAGCATTGAGATATTTCTATCTTTGTTGAAATCTGTAGTTTCATGCTGAAGATCCGCCATTCCCTGTATTGGTGTGTGGCTTGTGTGGGTTGATAGGTAAGGTTTATTGTTGATTTTAGCTTTAGTAACCTCAACGAGTCACTATCTTCTCCCATTCAATGAAATGAGTAGTTAGAGTTGGTGTGTCCTAGAGCTAATCGAATCTACCTGATAAACTATAGTTTGCTTGTTCAAAACATTCAATTGTTATATATGAGTTGATGCACATAAGATGTCACTAGCTGTTCGACGTAAAAATGTAGGTGTATAGTCTTTGGAAGAAGTTCATGTTTACTGTTTGTTACTTAGAGGAGATAGTATCTCAACAACAATGTGAAAATCATTTGGTCTATATATGTATGTATGTATGTATGTATGTATGTATTTATATGTATATATTTGTGTATACCTTCAAATATTCTCAGTTATCTTATTGTATCAGCTGAAGTATGGAATACAATATTATGTGAATTGTCATTTAAATAGATACATGCACACTTATATATAATGTGTGTGTGTGTGTATGCATTTGTGTATGCTCATTTATATGCTTATGTTCTTGTTAAGTGATGTAGTTATTGTATATGATGGTACTTAAATTAATGAAAATGAGAAGAAAATGATGTAAGAATAGAATGAAGTATTAAATCCAGACTATATAAAAGATTTGTATTTCTTGAATTTGGAATTGTAGCACCATAGACCTATTAGGAATTCCATGAGTTAATTATTATTCTAGTAATAGTAAGAAGGAAAAAGAATGAGTATGAATGGTTATCTGTGCTTTTGTTAAGTCATATTGTGGGATGGTTAATAGAGTCTCTAGAGGCTAAGGGGAAATAGTTTTCATAATGGATACTCCTTGGAATCATTGTGCTAATTGTGATGTATTGGTATGAGTAAGTTGGTCATTTTCCATGCACGATATGTTCACCTTGTGATTAGAGTTTGAAACTTGTGAGCGGGAGGGGTAATGCCTCGCTATGTGATTTGATTTGGGTTTTGAATTTGTGCAAGTGGGCCTATTTTGGTTTCTTTGGATTTCATTCTTGTCTGTAGGGGAGTGGCTTCCAATGGGGGCTGACACACAAAGTGGCACATAGATAACCCATGTGGAAGTTTTGTAAACAAGAGAAAACCTAAAATAAATTAAAGGGGGCTGGGTAGCTATAACATTTAACAAGATAAGACAATACCTTACTTAGGGTTCCAATGCCTGTATAGGCTTGAGATGAATCAAGAAGGCCTGGAATGGAAAAATCAATTGCTTCATCTCCATGAGAGGTAGGTTGATTCCACATAGGTTGCATGAGGGGATGGAGATTGGTAGAGGCTACTAGGATAACCCAGGATGGGGGTTGAGGCCTAGGAAGATCTACCTAGATGATCCATGACAACTATGTGATGACACTCCTCCTACGCCAACCATGTATCCCCTTGTCCTTTGTTTCACCTTGGATATTTTTGTGCCTCTGAAAGTATAGTCTATGTTGTTTGATGTTATACCACTTTCTCTTTTGTGTCGTGTCAGCCTTGTGAAGTCTTTAGTCCTTTGTTTGTTAGTGATGGTGGGGCCCTTTGCTACCTCCTAGCATGAGGGGTGAACCTTTGGGTCCACACTGTTGGGTGGAACATGTTTCATTCTCCATTGGGTTCCCTTCTCCTATACGTGTTGTGGCGACTTCTCTTGATCCGAAGACTTCAACATTGTACTGACACTTGGGGTTTGTTACCTTTGCATTTGTATTGTACTATATTTGATGTATCTTTTACCTTGCTTGATGTACACTCCTCTTTTGTAACAAGGAGATATTATCACTTAGAATGTAATTGTAAAGGTGGAAACTGATGTAAACTCTATTATGTGATGGATCATGTAATCAATGTTGTTGTATACATAAAGTGGAATGAATGAAACTAGTTAATCTTTTTATGTTCATATTAAGGTTGTATCTCAAGGATCACTTGATTATATGTAATGTGTTGATGTGATTTTTAGTTGATGTTAGAATTGGTTAATATAATGTTTTATGGTTTTTTTAATTTAGTTAATGGGAACTACGTAATGCAGTTGAGAACCTTAGAGGACATAGGATAGTATGTAAGATTATGTTCATTTACAATCGTGTAACATCACACTTCAAAAAAAATTGTTCCATTTTCAGTTGCTAGTGTGTTGTCCTCTAGGGTTCGCGGAGAGGTGTTACAACATAGATGGAAAGATCAGGGTCTGGGGAATTGGACATATTTGAATTAAAAGCAGTAGTTAAATTCTGTAGTAGAGTTTTCTCTAATATGTAATGAGTTGTCTAGTTGATGAGCATAAAATTCATATTAATATATCTCATAACCAAAAATAGTTCTAGCCAAAAATGGAAGTGTAGAAATAGTTAATTTGAAATTATTTCCCATTGTCTATGTGAATGGGCAGAATCCAAAATAGTAGCCACAAAATCTGCTTTGCATTTTGACATTTCCTCCTGCTAATATTGATCTTAACATTAATAATGATGGATGATATAGTTGGATGTATTCTATGAAAGTTGCTCTACTATCAGTGAATACATTGGCTAGTGTAGCAGTGGCCTATACAACAATATTTTGACCATACACTGAATCCATGGTGGTGGAATAAGTCTTGATTTATTTTGTTAAAAACATTGAATTATTTGAGAGCACAGTTCCAGTTCAATTCGAGGATGATAAGGGTAATGCACTCTCAAAGATTATTCCTTTTTGAGTTTTGTGAATCTGTAAATGGAGGAGTAGGACCAGTGACTAGAGTAAATGCTAGGATGGTCAGTGGAATTGTCAATAGGCTTTCTACAGGATTGGGTGTATAGAAACTATATGCCATGACCATAGAAGAAGCAAATGTTATTCTCTCACGGATATCCCAACCAAGAAATAATGTTCGTATAAGAAGGGATTAGGTTCCTAATGCTTCAAGGATTAAATTTGATGATATTTCATCCACTTCTTTCATAATTATTTTAAATGAGCTTAATAATAAGTCATAAGAATATGTTGTTGGTTATAAGTTGTGGTACCGAGAAATTGAAGGAAGCTATTGTGAAGAACCTACATGTGTTATTTTGAGAATTGAGAGAAAATATTGAATCTCAATTGAGTATATTTTAAAGATTGTTTCATTTATAGAGAAATGTAAAGCTAGGCTTAGAAAAATTTAGTTCAATTTCTTACTCAATTTCAATGCCTCAATTTTAAAGGAATTCAAGACCATTCAAATAGTGCTAAACATTGTAGTTTACTAAGGAGTTTGAATACTCATATTATGTGGGATATCACAAATTGGAAACAATCTCAGAATTATCTTCAATAACAGGTCTAGAGATGGTAACAACTTTGGGAAGTGTTCTTCAATGAGTGCTTGGAAGGTCTTGCATGGCTATATTTCTTATTGATAACATGGATTGCATCTACTAGACATGGAGGTTACAAAATGGTTAAGGAAGCATGCATCAGATTTATGTATTATTGAACAATGCGTAAAGTTGAATCAATTTATGATGATACCAATGGCATTCTAATGGCATCTATGGGAGAAACTCATAGTGTAGGTTTTATGAATCCTATTCTAATATCCATTGAAACTGGAGAGAGCACAATTGAACTTTATTCAAGTCTCTTGGTACTAAATTGGAGGATACAAAAACACACATAAGAGATACATTTGAACACAAGGAGAAAACAAATAAGGATGGAAATGACAAATTTCCTTTAAAATGAGCAATTGTGGAGCATCCCAATGTTGGCAGGTCAACACAATTGAATGCATTATTGATGGGAGAGCATGTGCTAACCGGGCCTGAGCCAGGTCTAACACAAGATTCTATTTAGGTGCAGTTTGACTATTGGGCATGTTTATAACATTGGCATAAAGAAGAAGAGAATTCTTAATGGCTAAAGATACATATAATCCAAAACTCAAGGATTTATGCTAGCTTGAGCACACATTATAGGGAACATATGATTGGTAAGACTAATGTGAAATGGTGTGAATCTCACAAACCAAAAGGCTATACAAACTAATATAATAGGAATTTTAAATTCAAAAGATATATGTGGAGGGTAAATTTAGTTTTGTTTAAAGAGACATAGTATTGAATGGGATGAAGGTAGTGATAAAACATTTGTTAACTTACTTAAAATGAGGATATAGAGGATTTTTATGAGATAGAACTATGTAAGAGTATCAAAAACTCTAATGAAACTATTGGTTACAACGTTATCACTCAAGTTGTAGTTTTAAGTGGAGGATAACCATGGTTGAATTCAACAAACCATAACTTGGTCTTTCTTTCAAGGTTATAGGTTTTCAGTTACCTTTTGAAAAATGATTTATGTCACTTAATATAACTAAAAATTGGAAAATAAACATTATTTCTGAAAAAGTGATGTAAAATACAACCAAATAAGGTTTATTATTTTCAAAATCATTATGCTTCGAAAAGGTAGTTATCAGGTAGTGTAGACACGTAAAATGTACTGATTGACATTGCACATCTGATCTCGACCACTAACATCGTTTCATCCTAAATCATCTCGAGCGATCTAAACATTTAATTGAATACCTTTATTTGATTAAATTCATCAATGTTCCTCTCTTAATTAAATAAATTGCTTATCTAATTAAGTCATTCTCTCTTGTTAATTAAATCAATTAGTCTGATCTAATTATCCCTAATTAATTAAATAATCAATTTTATTTGATTAAATCTCTAAATTTTATCCATTAAATTAAATAAATTAAAACCTTATTTAGTTTAATCTAACTTCATCTCCTTGGTTAAATAAATCAAAAATCTTTATTTAATTAATCTTGAAATCATATTCTTCTCATATTTGATTTAAATCAATCCAATAATCTATGTCAAATTTGTCACATAAGCTAATCTCTCATTAAATTAATTAAACTTGATTAATTTAATCCCTTCTCATGTCCCATCCTCTAGCTTTTGCAACTTGCACATGAAAATAGATTTAATTCATTTATTAAATCTCTATTTTCTCTCAAAAGGCATAAAAAATGGAATATTCCTCAAATTTGAATTCAAAATCCAAGTGGATTTTGTCCTTCCAACAAGGCATTTACTCCACCTAATAATTCCTTTTTCCTTGATCCAAGTGGCATTCAATGCATGTTCTTTCCCTCTTGCATGTCATTTCAACAATTTCAAAATCCACTTAATTGCATTTATTGACACATTCTTCAAAACTTGCACATCCTTCATCCATTCACATGTTGACAAGTGGCATCTTGCCATTAGTTGATTCTTAGTCCCACATGGCTCCATTTTGGACATCTCTTCAACTTAATATTTTATAAATAAGAGGCTTTATTCCTCATTTGATCATGCAAAACTTGAGTAAACTTACTATACTCAAATCCATAGCAATCTTCATCCAATTTCATCCAACCTTAGCTAGGTTATGCATATTTTTATCTTGGATCACATTGGAAGTCTTCATCAAGTGGATCACTCTTCATCATCAATCAAAATTACATCATTAGACCAATTCCCCAATGGGATCAAGAGTTTGCATTACTTTCAATAGGATTTAATCTACTTTCTTGTTCTTTCATTATATTCTTGTTTTCATTCCTATTTTGAGTTTTGTTAATGGATATCATGGGGAATCCTTGTTCTTACTTGCATATGATCTTCTAATGTGTTTGTTTATGGTGTTTTGTAGGTATTGGGATAGGGGTTCTACATTTGGCGCTAGAAGGAGGGCACTCTTGAAAATCTAATCACATTTTTTCACTAAATTTTATGTTTTCTTTGTTGTTTTTATGCCTACTGGAAACTCCATTACAGGAATCTCAACATCGCTGTTTAGCACCGCTGAGAATTCAACGTCGCCATATCGCACTGCTAAAAATTTCAAACTGCGACGCTCCATACTTCCTGCCCAAAATTCAAAATTTCAAACAACACCATTGAACCTTTCTGGCTCGCTAGAATCTTTTCAAAATGCAAACTGCACCGCTAATCGAAATAACAATGCCTTCATGCTCACTGGTTTGGCTACAGAGTGACGCTAAACAACACTACTAGTAATTTCAAATTGTGACACCTTTGTGGATTTCACCACTGGAGGGAGGTATAAAGTGAAAATTTATTTATAACACGTGCTTTTTATCAAATTCTAGTTATTTGGTTTGTTTTCTACTTTCTTGACCTTTGTTTTTGCAGAACCTAACTAATTTTCTTATAGGTTGGATTAATCAAAGGTGAAGAAGAAAAGAAGCATGATGACCTCATTTCATGATACCAAGTGTTTGTTCAACACTCTTAGAGGATTCACTGTTCCTCTTAAGGAAAAAATTGTTATCTTTCATGCTTAGGACTTACTAGTTTCATTTTGGGCTCTAAAAAGAACTCTTTAAATTCTTGTTACAAAAGGAGCTTAAAATGAACTTTAGGACACAAACACACTATATTTTGTTTGGGGCTAATAATTGAACAAGGAAAATTCTCACATTTCATTTGGTGCTATAAAAAGAAGTCATTATTGCTTTGTGGGATTAAAAATAACATGTGCTACTTTGTTTTGTGATTGCTTACTCAAACTAAAATTGAATCCATAGGATTGTGCTTGTTCTTGGTTACAAAAACACTTTTCTTGTTCGAAAAAATTTGGAAACAAATATTTAACATTATCATAAAAAATTCAAACCCTTTAGGAAGCAAATACAATTGATCAAATTCATGTGTTATTGCTTTCCCTTGGGATTTTATCCTTAGAGGTTTCTAAACACTTGGATTATATCTCAATTTTCTTACTAAAGTTAACAATAGGTAACCCTTGCCTCAATTTCATCAAAGTTCCACATGACATACCTTGTGGAAATGAGAAGAAGTTAAGACATTGGACATCTATTTTGAAAACTAAAGAGTGTGTTTGTGATAAAACAAAATCACTAAGCAAAAGTAACAAAATTGGCTCTCACACATGTGTTAGTTCCTCATGATTTCCAAGAAAGTCAAAATCCCAAATCAAAAGTCCTTGAGAAAAAGTTCAAAATTTAGGAGTCACACTTGAAAGGTCATCAAGAAATACATTAGGAAGTGTAATCAAAAGAAACATATCAAAATAAGCAAAAAATTCACAAGGTTCTATAGACTCATTCCTTTGAACAATCTGGAAATGTATGCTCAATTTGAACCACTTCTTGGTTAAAAGGTCCTTAGAAGTATTGCATGTTCTTCAATACCGAGGTCTAGTAAACACGTGTCTTTTTAGGTAAACCTAGGATCAAAATAACACCTTTTCATCCATCCTTGAACATCAAACCAAAATCACCTCACCATCATCTTTTGAAAAATCTTGAAATTATCCTCCATGCTAGGCTTTTTGGGAAAAATAAAAAATCATCAAATCCTTGAAGCAAAATCCTTGAAATATTTGAATCAAAACATCAAATCATCTTTGGATAGGTATGTGTAGATGCATCCTTTTGCATATGCTTGGTCAAATTATCAAACCATATTTTTTAGCTAGGTATATGTAGATGCATCCTTCTTCATATGCTTGGTTAAATTATCATCTTGTTTGAATAGGTGTGCGTAGATGCATCCTTCTCCCTAAACATATTCAAAATTATCATCCTTTGAGAAAATCTATCCCCTAGATAATCATCCAACATCTTAGGGTCTAGTTGTTCATAAATCCAAAATAAAAGCAAACCAAAAATCAAATCAAGGTCAATTAAAAATAAAAAAAACATCCAAAAAAAAATCCAAAAGGTCCTAAAAAGTCTACCATCCCCTCAAGATTTCTCAAAAGATCAAACATCCACATCATCCTCATCATATAACCTTTGATTCTTAAGAACATAAATTTTCTCTTTTGCATCCTAAAAGCTAGATCGATCCAAAGAATTAGAGATTCATCTGAGCCCATATTCTTGAAATTTGATCCCTATTTTATGGTGCAAACTAGATCACAAAACAAGAGGAACATGAAAGCCAACAAAGAAACATCTATTTCAAGTGATCTAAGCCAAACAAATTCTGAAATTAATCCTGTTGGATCAAGTAATCCTTTGACAACATTTTCGTCATCATCGCAAAATCAACAAGAGGAAGGTCAAATGGAGGATCTAACCAATAATCCCTTTGGAATGTCACACGAGGAAATCACTGAAATGATTCAAAGTCCAGAGGACCATAAGATTATCAATATCATGATGAGATTGAACACTTCACTATACATGCTTGAATTAGCAAAACAAGGGGCTAAACTCCCCTCCGATTTCGACGTAAGCACTATAGTGGAGCCATATTTTGGGTCCATGCCCCAAATCTCATCTACCATCCCCATCTCATCTACACCCTCATATCAAAACATCACTCAAAACATCCCGCAAACCACATCATCTATTGCTCCAACTCAACCCACTGTTAACAAGGGAAGCACATTTCTTAATGCATTGCAAACACACCCCCTCGTAAACAATCATGATTTGGATGCGAACACCATCTTGGGATAAACCATCCCCAAAAATCCATTACATACATATCTCCCTCTCACCTTTCATGGTCCAAATGACCCATCATCATTATCATTCCATGCAACACCCCAAACCCCTCTCCCCAAGACCTCGCAAGGAGAGGGTGACATATTTGGACCAAGGGGAATTTTTGACACCACCATTTTCTTAGGAGATTACACCCCTTACATTTCCACCACTTCCACCATTTCCATTAATATCCACAACACCTCTTGGTTTAGGAATGCCCCCTTTACCAAACATCAATCGACAAAATCATATCAACCCACCGAGCATCAATCAAAGTACCATATCAAATCCTCAAAGCTTGTCATCGATATCGCAACAACAGATGGGAACTACCCCGATAACACAAACTACTACCATCACATCATCAACCAACCCCCTAACATCTCAAAACATGGTCTCTTAAGGACCAAACACATCGATCGCACCATCTACCACTCATACCCCAACCATCAACATGACAGTGCCTCTCACCACCACAACAAGCACCATTCCAAATCCACCTCCACCACCACCAATCTCCAATACATCAAGCCAATATAGTATTGTGTTGCAAGCCACTCAACAAGCTTCCTATCGAAAGGAACTCCTACAAATACAAAAACAAAAAACCACACAATTAGCTGCTTAGTAAGCCACGCAAGGTACATTACAAACACAACAAGCACAAAAAGCACATCAGGTTGCACAAGCCCAAGCCTCATTGCAACAACAACAACAAGCCACTCAGCAAGCCACACAAGCAGTGCAAGCTGCTCAATCCACTCAAGCTGCTCAGGTAGCGCAAGCTACTCAAGTCGCATAGATTGCACAAACTTCCGCATAGGCCAAAGTATAGGCTCAAGCTCAAGCTCAAGCCCAAGCTCAATACCAAGCCCAACAAGCTCAAGCTCAAGCACAAGTTCAAGCTCAAGCACAATATCTTGCACAATAACAAGCAGCACAACATCAAGCATATCAACAAGTGCTGAAGCAATATCAAGAACAACAGGAAGCAGCCCTATTAGCTGCCCAACAACAAGCATTGTTAGTACAACAACAAGCGCAACAACAAGCTCAACAACATGCACTAATAACACAACATCAACAGGACCAACAACAAGTGTTGTTGGTACAACAACAATTGCACGCATACTTGGCTTAGTAGAATATGCAAACACCATCTATCAACATACCGACAAATCCACCCATCCCACCGACCAATGAACCACCTCAAAACACTTTCATCCCACCCCCTAATCTGCAAAACAATGTGATAGCACAAATCAGGTTGCTCTCGCAACAAGTGCTCGATCTTCAATTAGGGTGAACCAAAAAAACCCCCAGCAACTTGTGCCCTTATCCGTTCGATATGAGCCTTGCAATGAAACCATTCCCAAAGGGATTTGAGATCCCCAAGTTTGACAAGTACTGTGGGACGGGAAACCCTAAAGATCAAATCAGGGAATTCTAGGTTCATTGCATGGAAGTCGTGTATGATGATACCTATCTGATGCAGCTATTTCCTTGGAGTTTGGCTGGCCACACCATGGAATGGTTCTCTTGCCTACCTACAAGCATCAAAACATTCCAAGACATCATAAACACATTCATCAAAAACTACACATGCAATATTGCCATGGATGTTAGTCTAGAGGAACTCTCAACTCTGAAACAAGGGAAGAATGAATCATTTGCTTCATTTCTACAACGATGGCGATCCAAGGCCAATAAGAGAAAATGGGTCATGCCTGAGGAACAACAAGTGTGCACTATCATATCAAACCTTGATGGCCTCTTATAATTCCATCTCAAAGTCCAAGGGATCACCATGTATGACCAATTGATTTCCAAGGTGCTCAACATCGAACGAGCCCTTATGACAACCTAGAGGATCAACTTCATATCCCAAATAGTAGAAAAATCACCCATCTACAAGCTATAATGAAAAACCTCGCACATGGGAAAGAAACAAAATTTTTACCAACGATGGTTTCGTCGATGCCAAAGTTGTCATTAGTGCCCCTCGACAAAACACACCCGCACTACAACAACAAATCCAAAACCACCATCAAAATAATCATCACACTAACACAACAACAAAACAACCAAACAATCAAATGATCAACAATGTCAACGATCAAAGGGGACCACTCCAGTGAAATAAGAAGTCCCCCAAGCAAAAGTACAATGCCCTTGGGAAACCACTCGAGGTCATCATGAAGAATTTGATAAACAAAAACCTCATCAAAGCCCCCACATATGAGAATTATCAAGAACTAGATGTGAAAACTCCTTGGTACAACAAAGATCAGCTCTGTGACTTCCACAAAATCAAAGGGCACACCACTAACAATTGCATGAGGTTAAAAAATCTAATCCAAGACCTCATTGATCAAAGAATCATAAATGTGGAACAACCAACAGGAAACCATAATATCAAAATATACACGAATCTGATGCCTTACCATAACAATAAAGGAAACAATAACACTGATAAAGGGAAAGATACCTTCAAAAATGTCAATCATGTGTACGACCATGTTGTTGCATCCTTGGATGAATACTGTACTACCATCACCATCAAAGGAGCCCATGCCAATCATGGAGTCACTACAAGAGGTGGAAAAATAACCATTGTAGGATCATCTCAGCCAAACAGAGTACCCACACCCAACCCTAGATCTGTTCCTAGTGGTTATAATGTCCTTGATCAACTGAAAAGAACCCCAACACAAATCTCCATCATGGAGTTATTAAAAATCTCATCCACCCACAAGAAAATCCTTGACAAAGCATTGACTTCATCCACCGTCCCCGCAGATCTTGATGCAGAACAATTCCAAGCTATGGTTGGAAACATCATCACTCCAAACCTCCTTACGTTCTCCAATCAGGAATTTCCCGCTCAACCATCTCACAATCGTGCACTCCATTTAGAGGTCTTGGTACATAAAAATAAAGTCAAACGAGTCTTGGTGGATGGAGGTGTAGGCTTGAATATTTGTTCCCTCAAGCTCATTAAGAACCTGAAAAACCTCAGAGGATTCCATCAAAAAAGGAAAAGGTATTACAATCAGAGCATATGATGATCAAGAAAGAGTGTCCCAAGGCACAATCCAAATCCCTATTCAAGTAGGGCCAACTATCATGGAAACCACCTGTCAAGTCCTGGACCTTGACTTGCCTTATAACATTCTCTTGGGACGTCCATGGATCCATGCAATGAAAGCAGTAGCATCAACCTTCCATCAATGTGTCAAATTCACATATGAAGGACAAGAGGTCACTATCCATGGAGATCTTGAACCATTCTCTTACTGCAAGAACCTAGAGGTCAAATATTGTAAAATACCTCAAGTACCTAAGAATGATGAAGGCCCATCCACATCATACATTGACCTAGCCAGTCTCGTTTCCACTTCTATGACAGAGACAACCGCCCCTCCCGCCATCCCCACCATCTCTAATATCAAAGTCACCATCTAGGACAATGGTTGTGGAAACTATATGATTCCCAAAAATACCTTTGTGGTAGGAGAGTTACCACAATCTCCTAGATCACGAGGACGTTCACAATCAAATGAAACCTCCACATCCCAACATCCACTAAAGAATATCCCAACTTTAGAAGTTAGGGAGATCTTGGCCAAGAAGTCATAGAGGAGGACCCATCTCATCTCCTATACCAAGATAATAGACCAAAAACTAATCTACCAATGGATGACAGAAGTAAAGGTTTGCAAATTATGCTCGAAATGGGCTATGATAGAAACCAAAAACTAGGACAAAACGACAATGGGCTTATAATACCTATCATTCTGGAGATGCGAATGAGAAATATTTTCCTTGGATGTACCCCTCGGAGTATAACCATATGTGGCCAAAATCCCCCAGTTAGGAAATTTAGAACTCCTCAGCAATCCGTAGCTGCCTTACAATTGCCTGTATCCACTGGCCTACCCTTAGCCAGCTTTACATTTGACATAACTGATGTCTGTAGTAGTAGTGATGATGAAGATACCATAACCAACCAACCTAGACTCTTTGAAGACACCACCCTTCTTATGATTAGCACCTTGTCCTTTGAGTTTGAAAATCAAAACCATGAAATCCATTTAGTCTACCCCCAACTCATCGATTATGACCAACGAGGACCACCAATTCTTGACACATTTGAAAACAATGAAGTTCTCTTAGAATTCATGGGACTCCAGGATCATATTCCATGTGGGGATCACAAAGTGGGATTCATCATCGAGCTAGATACACATGCCTATTATGGGGAAACGATTGAATCCCTCAGTTGCAAAAGTGAGAAATTAAGAATAATATCTAGGTCCTTGAGTGAAAACCACACTGTGGCACTCTTCAACCCGAAAAAATTAAAAATAAAGGACGCATCCAATGGTGAAAACCTCTCTGAGGCACCCAAGGATGGGGGATTCAATCTTCCACTTAGAGAATTCCATCAAAAGAGACACCAAACATCACCTTCTATGCAGAATCATTGTTGACAGAAGAACAAGAGCTCCTAGCTGCCTTTCTAAGAGAACGTAAGGTTAACTTCGCATGGAGCTATGCAGATATGCCCAAACTTGATCCAGAAATTGTGGTACATCACCTAGCAGTATATCTTGAAGCAAAACCTGTGAGACAAAAACTCAGTAAAATGCATCCACAAATTGCTTTATTGGTCAAACTGGAACTAAAGAAACTACTTGGTGTAAGATTTATTTGGCCAATTAACTATCTAGAATGGGTCTCTAATCTAGTACCTGTCTCAAAGCCCAATGGGGGCATTCAAATCTGCATAAACTTCAGGGACCTAAACAAGGCATGCCCAAAGGATGATTTCCCCTTTCCCAATATTGACATGATAGTGGACATGATAGCTGGACATGAAATTCTCTCTTTGATGGATGGTTTCTTAGGATACAACCAGATAATTATTGCTAAAGAAGACCAACACAAAATGACCTTCACTTGTCCATGGGGGACTTACTACTGGAATATGATGCCATTCGGCTTGAAGAATGCAGGAGCAACATACCAAAGAGCCATGACGTTAATGTTCCATGACATGATCCACAAAATTGTGGAAGATTATGTCGATGACATACTAACCAAATCCAGAAAGAGGAAGGATCACATAGCAACCTTTAGTGCCATTTTTGACACGCTGGAGGAATACAAGGTTTGATTAAATCCAAAGAAGTGTATCTTTGGCATACAATCAAGAAAGTTGCTAGGATACATAGTGTCAATGAGAGGTATTGAGGTATACCTTTCCAAGGTAAAAGAAATCCTTAAGATGGAGGCACCCAAAACATTGAAACAATTGAGAGGCCTCCAAGGAAGGCTTCAGTCCATCTAAAGGTTCATAGCACAACTGGAAGATAAACAAAATCCATACTCTCACCTACTTCACAAGGGAGTAGCATACAAGTGGGATGAAAAGTGTGAGGAAGCCTTCAATAAGATCAAATAATATTTTCTTACACCACCGATCCTCATCCCACCTACCCCAAGAAAGCCATTAATTTTCTATGTTAGGAACAACAACATCCCTCAGTGCTCTTCTAGCTCAACATGATGAAAATGAGACATAAAGGGCCATATATTACATCAGTCGCACAATAGTTGGGAATGAGTTAAACTACTCATTCATTGAGAAAGCATGTCTAGCAGTAGTGTTTGCTTCACATAAATTTAGATGTTACATGTTAGCACATAAAGTCAAGATCATTGCCAAAATTGATCCCCTCAAGTACCTACTGTCAAAAGCAATGCTCACGAGAAGAATGGATAAATGGGTTATGATACTATCAGAGTATGACATTGAATATATGGAGCAGAAAGAAATTAAAGGTCAAGTCATCGTAGATCAGCTTGCGAAAGCACCCATTGACTTAGAGAATCCAATAATCTCAGAGTTTCAGGTCGAATCCATTTTCAACCTCAACATAGCCGACCATTGGAAACTCTACTTTGATGGCTCATACACACAGCATGGATCAGGAGCCGACATATTCTTCATCACCCCACAGGAGATTGTATACTAAGATCTTACAAATTGGCATTCCCCTGCACTAACACCATTATTTAATATGAGGCTTTAACCATAGGTCTCAGAATAGCAGTGTAGTGGCACATCATGGCCCTTAGGGTATATGGAGACTCTTAACTGATAATAAACCTAGTGAATGACAAGTATCAGACAAAGGATGATAAGCTGAATCCATATAAGAAGCTGGTAGAAACTCTCAAAGAATCATTCATCGAAATCACATTTGAGTAGATTCCACGAGCAAACAAAAGAGCACCAGATGCCATGGCAACCATTGGATCCTTACTAGACATCCCTCACAACGTCATAAAACATGAATTCTTGGTGGAGAAGCTTCTCACACTGGCATTTGAGGTACCAGAGTAAAAATTTGTGTGTGAAATCATTGGTCCCGGTGATCCTTGGTACCATGATATTTACACCTACCTACGAATAGGAGTCCTCCCCGCCGACCTACCTTTAACCTTGAAACAAACCTTTGTCAAAAATTCATCCTGATTCGTCATCCTAGGAGATACCCTGTATCGTAGGAGCATAGAAGGAACCTTATTACGCTGCCTAAATGTTGAGGAGACATTGACTGCCTTAACTAAGGTGCATAATGACATCTATGGTTTGCACTCGAGTGGAATGACCCTGTCTAAGAAATTGATGAGGATGGGTTATTATTGGCCTACAATGGAAAGAGAGGCACATGACTATGTCAAAAAGTGCCTACAATGTCAACAACATGGGGACCTCATCTATGCTCCAACTCAAGAACTTCATCCCATCATCACACCATGGCCCTTTTCACAGTGGGGACTTGATCTCATTGGAAAAATCACTCCCACCTCATCTAATGGCCACAAGTTCATCATAACCACCACCAAATACTTTACCAAATGGGTGGAAGCCATACCCATGACATATATAACTAGGAAGCAGATATCAAAGTTCATCCTGAACTATCTCATTTTCCTCTACGGTGTCCCACAAGCCATTATCCCAGATAATGGGACACCATTCAAGAATCAAGATGTCCACGAATTATGTGAAAAATTCAAAATCCAACATCGCTTCTCCACCCCATTCTATCCCCAAGGCAATTGCCAAGCAGAAGCCACAAATAAAACTATTTTAAAGATTCTAAAAAAGACAGACAATGACGCAGGTCATGATTGACATCTGCAGCTCAATCCCACCCTTTGGGCCTATCAAACTAGCATCCACACACCCACTGGCGCCACCCCATTCTCCCTGGTCTATGAATCAGAAGCCGTACTACCCATTGAGATCGAGCTCCTGTCACTAAGAATATCACTACAAAACCTCATCATGGATGAAGAATACTGAATATCAAGATTGAATGAGCTAGAGCTACTAGATGAGTGGCGTATAGACACTTTAAATCATTTGCAAGTCTATCAAAACATACTCAAGAGGAGCTATAACAAGAAAATCAGAAGCAGGACTTTCCAAGTTGGAGAACTGGTACTAAAGGAGAATCAAAAGAACGTCCCAAATCCAAACAGTAAAGGGAAATTTGAACCCAACTAGTTGGGACCATATGTTATCACAACAAGCTATAATTCAGGGGCATATCAGTTATCAACACCCGAAGGGGAACCTTTGTAGGAGCCCATGAACAACTCCCATCTCAAAATTTTTTATGCCTAATCTTTCAAGGTATAGAACCAAAAAATCCAAAAAATTAGAAAAATGTCCTAAAAAAATGGTTACCTTAGCGAAAACCTAGCAAATAGGCATCTTGGTGACAACAAAAAAATTAAAAAAATTAAAAATTAAAAAAAGAAAGAAAAAGGATTAAAAATAGTAAAGGAAAAAAATCATCCTCTAGTGAAAACCACTTCGGTGGCACTTTGGACAAGTACCTTGGTGAAACTTGGAAAAAATGCGCCTTGTGTAAATAAGCACTTTCCATCCACCAGGATCTTCATGACTTGTTCTACATCATCCACCCATTACGCTTCCATCATCCATCACCCATCCATTTGACATTCGCATCATAGCTTGGTCCTATGTTCGTATCATGATCCCTCCTAGTACTACTTGACCCATCCTCAAGGTTAGTTTGTCCTGCCTTTATCAGAGTAGTCTATTGCATCACGCTAGGGGCATGTTCTCATCGGATTAGATTCGTGTATTTTATTGAAGTCCTTGAATCAAAAAATCCAAAAAATCCAAAAATCCAAAAACATCAAAAAATAAAAAAATCCAAAAATATCAGAAAATCAGAAAATCCAAAAACATTCATAAAACCAAGAAAATCCCAAAATAGGTCAAAAGGTCAGTCAAAAAGTCAAAAACAGAGTTATCTTGTCGAACTATGGGTTTCTGAGCCTTGAACGTAGGCAAGGTTGATCTTTAATCATCCCCCGAGACAATTAGGTCAGTCCTTTAGAGTCTATCATAATAAACTGACATTTCATCATGTATATCATCATTTGTAAATCAATCAAGTCATCAGTTGAACTACATGGTCTTTGTGTGTATAACATAGGCAAGGATATTCTGTTGATCAGCCCCTGAGGCCCCTAGGATAGGTCCTTGGGTTAGTCTCTTGGTCAAAATCTCAGAAAACCGCAAAACAATGGAAAATGAAAAATCAAAACATTTGTAAAATCTCAAAAAATACCAAAAAAAAGCCTCAAAAATACTTGAAAAAATCCATCTATCTCATCTCGCTTTCACCCACAATAAAATCATTCACAATAAATCAATCATCATCCCCAACCTTTGGTGAAATAGTTAGAAACAAGTCTAGTAGGTTAAAAGTGAAAAACTCAAAACGTCAAAGTCTCAAAGTCTAGGTTAGTACGTAAGCAAGTTGGTCAACTCTTTGTATCAATAGCCTATCATCCAATAAGTCCCATATCAAATCATCTGATATTATCATGTCTTAGGATGCATCCTTCCTGTTGATGGAAATTTTGGCACCACAACAATGCAAGAAGAATATTGCTACTTTGCTTCTCCTGAAAGAGAAAGGCAACACATGGATGCCTTAGCTCCCAAGGTCTTTGTAGTTGGGTCTCAACTGTACTGACGTTGCTCAGTGGCCAATGCAACAGTAATATTCAAGGGGCCTGCTAGTGTTGGGCTTTTGGATTATTCTAAGATCAAACATGAAATGAAACCTACTTTAATTGGGGTTTTTAAAGAAACACAAAAGATAGATCAGGGTTTTGAAACATAAAAGAACAATAGATCATCCAATCTTAACCAGACTTGTTAACTTCAAGGAATTACAAACTAAAACTGTAGAACAAGATAAGCTTGTGATTGACACACAACCTCTTTCATTCACAGTGCTAATTCGAATAATAGAGTTTAAGCTACCATTAAATAAAACACAAATAACCTTTCATTCCTTGGAGGTTTCACAAATCAAATGATCAATTAAGACAAATATCATTCAAGAACACAACATGAAGTTGATTAAACTCTAATTGTTTCTACTGTTATTAAAACAGATAAATAATATTTACAAAGCTGGCACAATCACCAATGTACAGAGAATCTAAGGCTTCAAATTGTTTCCAACTACACTAAGAGAATTTAGAAAATACATTACAGTCTACACTAAAATCTAACTGCTAACAAAGAAAACAAGAGAAGCTCTCATTACTAAGAATTAAGATGCAACTCTATCTCCTTCTGTTAACTTACTGACTCGTAACAGTTCTAAGTTTTAAACAATTCTCAGTCTAAAAGCGTTTTAAACCTAGCTGTTCTAATCTAGAAGTGCTTACACTAAGAAAGTTCTCACAGTAAAAGTTCTAACCTTTACAAAGAGGCAAGAATGCCTTATATATAGAATGTTACAAAGAGAATGTGTTGTCCCCTATGCTAGGGTTTACAAAATATCTTTATCCAGGAGAGTCGGCTCTCAGATCTTTCTGAGGAAAGTCAAAACTGCATTCAATGTGAATCCTTGTTGTCCATGCTGATGAGGGATTCATACTAACAGGAGAAGTCTTTTAGATCTTTTGACAACTGCAGCATTAACTCTAGCATCTTCATGTCCACCTTCGAAATTCCTCACGGAGTCGCCTTGAATGCTCCAGGATATCTGCATTAATATCAATCTGTCTCTATTAGTGGTCACCACAGGTGTCCCCCTGAGTCATGGCTTCTTCTTTCTTCGGCCTCCCCGTCTGTTCTGGACTTTTCTGTGCGTTGACCACCCTCTAGAAGTGCCATCGGGTCTCCCTATAGATCTTTGCACCATCTAATCCAATCCACTGTCATCCGTTCTCAAAAGGAATCCATCTGGTTTGTATTCTGTCAATCTTCTTACATAGGGGCGGTCAATCGGTCAATGGCCCATCATGTTTCTTCTGATTGGATGATCACATGCCACGTAGGATTCCTTGGCAGTCAAAAGCGGTTCCCCTTAATATCGCATGTCAGTGAGACACTATCGTGTCTCCTCGATGCAATTTTTCCTTCTAACAATGATTGACATGACACAAGATAGTCAGTGGGACGCTTCAGCGAGCAGGAGAAGTCTTATCGAGCTCTCCTTGCCATCGGCGAGACCATCACTTGTCACCGAGACCTTGTGGTGAAAGCATGACCATTCACCGATTCCACTTCATTCTATGTCGACGAGATCTATTTTCTTCACTGGGACCCTATACCGACATCACAACCTTCTGCCGATCCTTTTATTTTGGGGAAACCTTGTTGCTGTCATACCGATATGTTTTCTTTGCTCTACATGCGTCAGTGTGACTTTCCTTCTTCACTAAGACCTTTTGGCAAAGGCGTGATCCTTTGCTCAACTTCATTTCTCTTTTGGTGGGGTCCCTTTCTTTTATTGGCAAGACATCACATGATCGGTGAGACACATAGTGACGTAAAACCTTGGGCGAGCTCATCTTAGATATTGGGGAGACTTTATCATGTTGGGGAGACTTCACAGTGACATGATCCTTTTCTGGCTCGGAGCTCCCATCAACAGGACATTTGATGGTCGACAAGACTACAAGACCTCCTGCTTGTGGACCCCCTTGTGCCTTGTTGATGAGACACTCTTTCTTTGCTGAGACCTCTTGGCGGGGAGATAATCCTATGCCGATAGATGAATCCCCTTTGACATCAATCGGCGAGATGCATAGCATTCAGAGAGACTCTCCACCGAAGATATAACTCTTGCCAAAAGGTCATCCAGTCGGGGAGACGAGGAATGATATCTTGGCAACAGTGTATGCCCCTGCCACCGGTCGGTGGGACCCGAAGATCTCACCATGACCCCTGTCCGAAAGAAACCCCTCATGCCGATAGGAAATTGCATGTCGCCGGGATGGTGACCCTTGTCTTGCTGATAGAAAATTGCATATGAATTCCACTCGCCATGACAATCTCGAGGTCTTTCCGATAGGAAACACAGACACATATCAATAGAAAGCACTAGTAGTCGACAAGACATGAGCAAGGTCTTGCCAAATTTCATCTTCAAGGAGAAAAATGACCAACCGTTCTGAGGAAAGCCTTCCGAGTGGACTCACTTGAGAAATATCACCATGTGTGTGGCCTGTTCCAGCAAAACAAATCCTTCCATTAGTCATTAGAATGAGATAAGATATATTATCATATGATACACTTTTGCTTATGATTATTTCATTGAATACTTAGCAAGAAGGGAACAATATTAAGCTAAAATAGAACCAAAGATAACAAAACCAAAAGAGAAACTGAGGCAGAAAACAGAAGCAACCCAAGAGCAAGGCAAATCAAGGAAACAAAAAGAACCAGAAGAAAAGGGGGACCCATTTTGATCCAGATCAAAGTGGGGTGGTTATGCAAGGCATAACAAATTGCGACTCGGCTGGGAAAATGGTTTAACCATTTTCATGAATCTGAAGGATTTAGCTACCCAAAACTCCTGGTTCATGAACATCACAACTCCAGTTAGGTTAGTTAAAACTAGCAAGTTAGAGCTAAAATATCAAATGTAATTTAAACAAAGGCTACCCCTAAATCTATGTGTGTGCTTGATAGTGCATCATTCCTTTCATACAGTTCTTCATCTTTTGAATAAAAATGTGTAAAATTTGGGCTACACGAGTTGATTTCCTTCATGCAATGATATCTTGGGCATTGCTCCGCTGCCAGTCAAACATCCATAGCCCTGACAGAGATACCTCTAGTTCTCTCACAACATTTCTCTACTACCAGTCAGGCATCCATAGCTCCGATAGAGATACTGGAATCACCCATTCATATTGATTCCTCTTCTTCTTTTGATAATTCTTTTCTTTTCTTTTGGAGTTTCAGATATTTCATTTAATTCTACTTTTTTTTTTCTTTTCAATATGTTAGATGTTTAATATTTGATTTGGGTTGAAAACTAGAATGGACCTCATAACAACACTTGGAAGTCAGATTTTTCACTCAAATTTTACAACATTGTCATCCTAGGACAAATACACTACTAGAAGAGGAGATGATTTTAATGATTTGTGACAAATTCAGGAGAGCTGATGAATGTTACTTACTTGGTACCTTGTTCTCCAAAACTTTCCATAACCTTTATTGACAACAAACATGAAACAATGAATTGAGGACATAATCATCCACCCAGCAAACTTGAAAATACCTAAACCACTTCTCTCCTAATGACCAAAGTACTCTTCAAATAACAACCCATAGCTTTAGATAGAAAGAAACAGATTAAACCCCCAAAGAACAAAATAAACAGAAAAAAAAGAGGCAAAGAAAAACAAAAGGAGACAGGGACAAACTCGCAAACATAAAGCTATTTACAGACAAGAGCTACCTTATTTACACAAAGAGCAGCAGATTATTCACATAAAGGAAAGAGTCATTTACAAACTGAAGCAAAAAATTTATATGCATAACCGTAGATTATTTACAAACAGGAGACAAAAATAAATTATTTACATAAAGAAGAAAACAATGAATTACTTATATACAGAACAAAAATTAACAAGCCTCAAGATTCAAAATAGTGCTTAAGGAACTTCCCATTAATAGGCAAAGGAACCAACTCTCTAGTTAGGCTACTTAGTATGAAAGCATTTTCCCCTAAGATCTCAGCAATTTGATAGACCTAGCCATAGTTTGTCAAACTTTTGGTGGCTGCCCTTCTTTTCATTGGCTTTATCCCATAACAGTACTAGGTCTGATATCCTAAAATATTTTATCCTAGCTCTTTTGTCAAATTAGCATTTAAAAATAGCCTAATGCCTAAATAATTGTTGTAAGGCCACATCTCTCTCCTCTTCTAATTTCAACAAGGCAGCTAACCTGATCTCTATCCTATTATCATTGGAGTAAAATTTCTGCATGAACTCCAAGATAGGTATTTGCAGATGGATAGGAAAGACAAGCTCTTGGCCATATACCAGTTTGAATGGTGAGGTGTTTAAGGAAGCCTTAATCCTAGTCCTATCTGCCCACAATGTGAATCTCAGCTGGGTATGCCAGTCTCTAGGGTTATGTTCTAACAGTTTCTTAATCACCCCTAAGAGATTCTTATTGGTAGACTCTGCAACTCCATTTCCTTGGGGATAATAGTTTGAAGAATACTTCAAGACAATCTTGTGATCATACACCTAGGAAATAAACTCAACAGAAGAAAAAGTGGACCCATTATCACATACCAGAGCGAAGGGTACCCCAAACCTCGTAGTGATGCATTCGGTGAGGAACTTGATCACTACCTCTGTTGTCCTATTTTTGCAAGGTATGGCCTTTATCCACCTCATGCAGTAGTCAATAGCAGTCAAGATAAACTTATGTCCTGCAGAGGAATTCGGGTTAATCACTCCAATGAAATCCAGTGCCCATTGGGAAAATGGCCTTACCTCATAGACGAGTTGTAGTGGCATGGCTGCATGATGTTCCCTTGGTGCAAAAACTTGACATGTGTGACACGTTCTCACATGCTGATGAGCATCTTTGAATATACATGGCCAATAATAACTAGACCTAAGAATCTGGTGTGCTAGAGAATCAGCAGAACCATGACCTGTGCCATGTTTCCCATGAAACTCAGAAATCACCTGCTTGGCCTCTTGATGATCAAGGCAACTCAGGTATACCCCCTCGAAATTCCTTCTGTACAACAACCCTCCTTTGAGCATGTAATGAGAACTCTTCAGTCTTAGGGCTCTCCTTTTTGTTGCATTCATCCTTGCTGGACATCGATTGTTGAGCATAAAGCAAATGGTATCAACATACCAGGGGTCGTTAGAGAAAGACTGGGTCGTGTACTGCTGACAGATGATGTTGTCACCAACATTCGCTATGGACTAAGATAAACCTGTGCCTCTGACTAATTTGAGATGTATCTCTAGATTGAATTCTTGCAAGATGGCCATCCATTTGCCCCTCCTTTCTCCCAGAGCGCTCTGCATCAGGAAAGACTTCACAGCTACATATGGAACTACAACAACGATTTGGCTTCGGAGAATGTAATGTCGAAACTTCTTAACGGCCCGAACTAGCACGAAGGCTTGCTTCTATAGAGGTGGGTATTTGATCTTCGTGTTTTTGAATGGAGAGCTCATGAACACAATCGGCCTCTTCTCTGCCTCTTTTCCTCGCTGAGTTAGAACAACTGCACAAGAATGTTCAAATGCAAAAGAATAGATGTAAAACAGTCTAAGATAATCAGGGCTAGTGAGCACGGGTGCCTCTAAAATGGACCGCTTGACTTGCATGAATGTGGCCTTCGCCTCCTCTGTCCACTCTATTCTGGCATCCTTCTTCATCATTTCATTTAATGGCTTTACAATCTCTGCAAAGCATGTAATAAACTTCCTTACGAAGTTGATCTTTCCAAAGAAAGATCTTAAATCTTTCTTGCTCCTTGGTCTGGCGATCTTCAGAATGCATTCAACCTGATCTGGGTCAATTGAAATCCCTCTTTCAGAGATTATGTGCCCCAACAGCGTCCCTTCTGAAACTCCAAACACGCATTTGTTAGGATTCAGGGAGACGCCATATTGGATGCATCTCTCGAGAACTTTGGCTAAGTCTGTAGTATGATTAAGTCGATCATTGGAGAACACTGTCAGGTCATTTATGTAAACAATAATACATTTTCCAATAAGATCCTTGAAATCTATGTCCATGGCACGCTGGAAAGTTGCTCCAGCATTTATCAAGTCTAATGGCATCCTTCTATATGCGAACGTCCCCCACTTGGTGGTGAAAGCTGTCTTCATCCTATCCTCAAAGTCGACCATTACCTGGTTGTATCCAGAGTAACCATCCAAGAATGACATCATCTATGCTCCATTGACAGTTTGCAATACCTCATCCAAGGAAGGGAGTGGGTCATTATCCTTTTCTGAAGCTCTATTCAGATTTATGAAGTCTACGCATAGTCTAATCTCCCCATTTTTCTTTTGGACTGGGAATAAGTTAGCCACCCACATTGAATGGTGCACAGGGAAGATTATCCTTGTAGATAGTAGCTTTTGAACTTCTTTGTAGATTAATGGCTCAATCAGGGCGTTGACAGGGCACTACTTCTATCAGAAGGGTTTAACCTCAGGCTTCAAGGGAATAGTGTGTCATAACCTAAGCATCAAATGTCTGGAGGTCTTCATAACCCCAAGCAATCGCATCAATATCCTTTTTAAGCACCCTTAGTATGTCTTCTCTAATTGCTTCAGGGCAAGCTTTCCTTATGTAGACATTCCTTTCAGGGCCAGAATCAGCTAGGTTAACAATTTCATATTCGCCTCCCTTTTCTTCAACTAATATTTTCTCTTGAGCCCTTGGATCTAGGTCAAAAATTCTCTCCAAGGCCACCATTCCCTTGTGAATGCTATTGCTCTTTAAATTAAGGACCCCTTCTGCATCACATTCCTTAGGGCTCCAATCCCCTTGATCCTTGTTGGACTCATCAATAATTTTCCCCTCAAAGATATTTGAGCTGGCTAGGAAAGCCAGAATGTTTCGGTCATCATCGAAGACTTGAAAATTCTTGATATTGTCAGGAACAGCTGAGGTGGACATAAGTTCTATTGAGAATATTTTGAATTTAGAGCCTTGCATAGGTTCCAAGGTGCTTGTAGCAACAACCAATGAATCAGCTACCTAATTTTCTTCTCTAGGGATTAAGCTAATCCCAAAGGCATCAAAATCTTTGATCAAGTTCCATACCCTGTTTCTATATGCTGCTAGCCTTCTTTTGTGACATGTATACTGGCTGTGCACTTGTTTGACCATAATTTCTAAATCTCCCTTGACCATCAAGGCAGTGACCGTGTTGTGTGCAAACATCAATCCTCAAACTAGGGCTTCATTTTCAGCCACATTATTAGTGCACCCGAATGCAGCCTGTAAGAAGCAAAGAAAACTTTCCCTTTCGGGCTGGTTATTACAATTCCAACACCACAACCGGTCTTGGATTTGGATCCATCAAAGGTTAGGGTCCACAACTGATTACAAGCAGGGGTTAATCCTTTTGAAGTATTCATGGATATTTGAATAGGATTAACCAAAGGTGGGACTTCCTGATCTTTTGCATCCAACATAGGGAAAGGATTCTGTACAGGTTGTTTAGGTATACTTTGCAATTTTGGCTCAATTATGTCATCCAACCTGTGGCTATTCTTCTGATAGTCACTAGTGTCTTTGGTTAACCCCTTGGGTTTTTTTTCATTTGTAAGTACAGGGTTGTCAAGCAGATCTTGGAGTTGCTCCTCATCAATATGCTGATTTGGACATGTGTCTAGAGTAGGTTTGATCGAAGCGGGGATTTATTTTGAAAGTATTGTATCCCTGGTTAACATGGTTGCTTCCTTGGCCTCAAATGAGAAGTAGCCTACAATGGTCTCAGGGTGACTTGTGCCAGCTTCCTCAGCTTGGGAAACATGATTTAAAATGTCCCTACAAGGTTGACAAGTCAATTCAGAGTGGCTTTGATAATGTACCCTGCACCAGTTAGGGAGCAGGAGGCTTTGTAGATCTACATCTGCCCCTAAGACCAATTGGTCTTATTGCAGCTTTCTAACCAAGGCCTGTTGATTTTCATCAATGGTGGGGTCAAGGGGTTTTTATTTTGACATTTCCTTGGCATTGAGAACTGAGAAGGTCAGAATTTCCTCTCTTTTGTAAACCCTTATCTCAGTCTCAAAGTAAGCCACCTCATTGGGGCAATCATACTCAGTGATGATATGCTTGAGGCATGGCTCACATTCAATTCTAATCTGAGTAGGAATTCCCTTCCATGGTAGCCAAATGTGTGAAAATTCCAGGGAGAGGTATCCCCCTATACTATTCATCAGATCTCGGCTTAGTAGCATACCATAGGTCTCATGAATATCTACTACTTGAATGTCAATGTTTGTTAGGATCCTAGGATCAGATCCTACTTGCACATGTATGTTTTTTTAATTCCCCCACTACATTGAAATCTGTTTTGTCTAGTTGGAAAACTTTCTTGTTTGTTTGAACGGGATTCAATCCTAACTTCTTACATACAGAAAATGGCATGACATTGCCTGAAGCTCCTGAATCCAATAAATAGTTATGTAGGTTCTTGCCCAAAATTCTTAAACTCAAAAGGAAAGGAGGGGTACCTACCTTGTTTCTGTATAAGGATACATTCATGTCTGTAACAGGTACCACCTTGCTCTTTCCTTTTGACTTATCAGCTTGTTCTAGAGCCTTCAACACTATCTCCCTTTGAGTAGGGCACCACTTTAAAATGTCAAAATATGACAAAGACGTTTTTTGTTTCTGCATCTCAAAAACAATGTTAAATTCTGTATTATAGCCTGAATTACTTTTGAAAAAAGTAGAGGAATTACCCCTGTTATGGAGATCAGGCGGGCCTTGTGGTGGAGAAGGATTATTATCAGCACCTTGATTTGGAGGCATCATGTGATTAGGAGGCGCTGATGTAGTGAATGGCCCCTTGATTTCTCAGAAAGTGTCCTCCCTTTGCCTGAAAAGCTTGGGCATCATATGAATCCTCTTTTGGTTCATTCTCTTCTTGCCTTGGGAATGAAGGCTCCTCCTCGAAGAGCTCATAAGCCATTGCAATATCCACTGAGTCGCCTCCTTTGTGTGAATTCCCCTGAAATGTGTGGGAATCTTCGTGTGCCATCTTAACAACCTTTTCCATCTGAGGGCAGTTTACCTTAGAATGGGTTGCAGTATCATGCAATCTACACCAATTGGTCATGAAGTTGAGGTCAACCATGTTTGCAGTATGTTCTCTCTCCTCATTTGCTTGATAGTTGTGGGGGACTCCACCGTTATTAGGCCCTGTATTCCATTGACTGTTGTTATTTGTTCTCTAGTTGTACCCTCTGTTTTGGTTTTGGTAACCTCTTTGGTTATAGTTATTATTATTCTGATAAGTACCCTGGTTGTTACTGTTTTGATTAGGGTAGTTCCCTTGGTTTTGGGAAGAGTTCAACCAAAGTTGAGCCATGTCATTGGTAACTTGAGACAACGTTTTCTTCAGGGTTTCTACCTCATTTGTAAGTTGGACTGTATTTTTGCTTTCCATGCTCTTAACAACAGGTGGTTGATCAACATGACCTGGTGTTCCAATTTGGTTAAGATGACCATGGGAACTTTGAGGAACCTATGGTTGTTGAAAGAGATCAGAAGTTCCAGTAGAAAAGAATGAGACAGGTGGTTGGGTTTTTAGTTTAGACATAGGTCCATAGTGGGAAGGAGACATCCTTGGGACAGTGTTGAAAAGAGGAGTTGAGCTATGCATCTGATATTCCATTGAAGGGAAACCTCCTCCCAGACTTCCTTGTTGAGAACTGACCTGCTGCTGCAACTTAATAGCTAAATGATAGACTTTGGATAGAGAATCAATATTAGCTGTTGGATATGTCCTTTGCAAGAACAAGCCAAGCAAAGGGTCTATAACCCTAAAGTATGCCTAGATAGCACTGTTCTCAGTAACCAGATAGGGATCTTGCAATCTCATGTACATTCGTTGGAACCTAGTATTGAATAAAAGCAAAGATTCACCTGGTTCCTTCCTTATGGTTGCAAACTGATGATATAAAAGAGCTGGGTCCACATAAACCTTGAATTGGTTAATGAAGGCATTTTCCAAATGTGTCCAGGTCAGAATGGAACCTTGAGGAAGATTAAGGTACCAGTTATATGACATGTCCCCTAAAGAGTAAGGAAATAATCTATAGACCACATCGTGATGAGCTATTTGAGCTCTAGTACAAGCATCCTTAAAAGCTTGTATATGCTCTTAGTATTCCTTGACTCACCATGAATGTACTTAGGGAATAATTTCTTAGGGTTTTTAGGCATATCGTGAAAACCTCTAGGGATAGTCCCCAATGGAGAGGGATTATTCTGAAAGAATGCCATTGGTGGCGGTGGTGGTGGTTGAGCCAGCTGTTGTATGGGTTGAATCAGCTATGATGACAATTGAGATGAATTGGTGGGTGGATTAATGGGTATCCACTGGGGTATTGGTGAAAATCTTGGTGGAGTGAGTGGAGCTGATAAGGGTGGAATAATGGTTGCCCCAGTCTTATGATTCTTGTGTCTTGTCGGGGTCTTGAGTTCTATGAAAGATAATGGATTCCCAGTTGATCGAAGAACTCTGTGGGGCCTTTATGAGGAAGATGACCCAGTTTTATCTAGCTTGCCCTTCTAGGCCCTCCTTCTAGCGCCAGTTCCTGTTGATGGCGATTTTGGCACCACAACAATGCAAGAAGAATATTGCTACTCTGCTTCTCCTGAAAGAGAAAGGAAACACATGGATTCCTTAACTCCCAAGGTCTTTGTAGTTTGGTCTCAATTGTATTGACGTTGCTTAGTGGCCAATGCAACAGTAATATTCAAGGGGCCTGCTGGTGTTGGGCTTCTGGATTATTCTAAGATCAAACATGAAATGAAACCTACTTTAACTGGGGGTTTTAAAGAAACAACAAAATATAGATCAGGGTTTTGAAATAGAAAAAAACAATAGATCATCCAATCTTAACTAGACTTGTTAACTTCAAGGAATTACAAACTAAAACTGTAGAACAAGATAAGCTTGTGATTAACACACAACCTCTTTCATTCACAGTGCTAATTCGAATAACAGAGTTTTAGCTACCATTAAATAAAACACAAATAACCTTTCATTCCTTGGAGGTTTCACAACTCAAATGATCAATTAAGACAAATATCATTCAGGAACACAACATGAAGTAGATTAAACTCTGATTGTTTCTACTGTTATTAAAACAAATAAACAATATGTACAAAGATGGCACAATCATCAGTGTACAGAGAATGTGAGGCTTCAGATTGTTTCCAACTACACTAAGAGAATTTAGAAAATACATTACAGTCTACACTGAAATCTAACTACTAACCAAGAAAACAAGAGAAGCTCTCATTACAAAGAATCAAGATGCAACTCTATCTCCTTCTGTTAACTTACTAACTCCTAATAGTTCTAAGTTTTAAACAATTCTCAGTCTAAAAGCGTTCTAAACCTAGCTGTTCTAATCTAGAAGTGCTTACACTAAGAAAGTTCTCACAGTAAAAGTTCTAACCTTTACAAAGAGGCAGGAATGCCTTATATACAAAATGTTACAAAGAGAATGTGTTGTCCCCTGCGCTAGGGTTTACAAAATATCTGCATCCAGGAGAGTTGGCTCTCAGATCTTTCTGAGGAAAGTCAAAACTACATTCAATGTGAATCCTTGTTGTCCATGCTGATGAGGGATTCATACTAGCAGGAGAAGTCTTTTAGATCTTTTGACAATTGCAGCATTAACTCTAGCATCTTCGTGTCCACCTTTGAAATCCCTCACGGAATCACCTTGAATGCTCCAGGATATTTGCATTAATATCGATCTACCTCTATCAATGGTCACCATAGGTTTCCCCTTGAGTCATGGCTTCTTTCTTTGGCCTCCCCTTCTGTTTTGGACTTTTCCATGCTTTGACCACCCTCTAGAAGCACCATCGGGTCTCCCTATATATCTTTGCACTGTCTAAGCCAATCCACTATCATCCGTTCTCAGAAGGAATCCATTTGGTTTGTATTCTGTCGATCTTCTTACACAGGGGTGGTCGGTCAATGGCCCATCATGTTTCTTTTGATTGGATGATCACAAGCCACGTAGGATTCCTTGGCGGTCAAAAGCGGTTCCCCTTAATATCGCATGTCGGTGAGACACTATCGTGTCTCCCCGATGTGATTTTTCCTTCTAACAATCATCGACATGACACAAGATAGTCGGTGGGATGCTTCAGCGAGCAGGAGAAGTCTTATCGAGCTCTCCTTGCTGTCAGCAAGACTATCACTCGTCATTGAGACCTTGTGGTGAAAGCATGAACCTTCGTTGATGACGCTTCATTCTATGTCAGTGAGATCATTTTCTTCGTTGGGACCCTATATCGACATCACAACCTTCTGTCGATCCTTTTATTTCGGGGAAATCTCATTGCTATCATACCGATATGTTTTCTTTGCTCCACATGCGTCGGTGTGACTTTCGTTCTTCGCTAAAACCTTTTGGCAAAGGCGTGATCCTTCGCCGAACTTCATTTCTCTTTTGGTGGGGTCCCTTTCTTTTATCGGCAAGACATCACACGATCGGTGAGACACATAGCAATGTCAAACCTTGGGCGAGCTCATCTTAGATATCGAGGAGACTTTATCATGTCGGGGAGACTTCACAGCAACATGATCCTTTTCTGGCTCGGAGCTCCCATCAGCAGGACATTTGATGGTCGACAAGACTACAAGACCTCCTGCTTGTGGACCCCCTCGTGCCTTGTCGATGAGACACTCTTTCTTTGCCGAGATCTCTTGGCGGGGAGATAATCCTATGCCGATAGATGAATCCCCTTTGACAGCGGTTGGCGAGACGCATAGCATTCAAAGAGACTCTCCATCAAAGATATAACTCTTGTCGAAAGGTCATCCAATTGGGGAGACAAGGAATGATATCTTGGTGATAGTGTATGCCCCTGCCGCCGGTCGGTAAGACCCGAAGATCTCGCCATGACCCCTATTTGAAAGAAACCCCTCATGCCAATAGGAAATTGCATGTCGCCGGGATGATGACCCTTGTCTTGCCGATAGAAAATTGCATATGAACTCCACTCGCCATGACAATCTCGAGGTCTTACCGATAGGAAACACAAGACGCATATCGATAGAAAGCACTGGTAGTCAGCAAGACATGAGCAAGGTCTTGCCAACTTTCATCCTCAAGGAGAAAAATGACCAGCCGTTTTGAGGAAAGCCTTCCAAGTGGACTCACTTGAGAAATATCACCATGTGTGTGGCCTATTCCTGCAAAAAGGATGCTTCCATGAGTCATCAAGAGGAGATAAGATATATTATCATATGATACACTTTTTCTTATGATTACTTCATTGAATACTTAGCAAGAAGGGAACAATATTAAGCTAAAACATAACCAAAGTTAACAAAACTAGAAGAGAAACTCAGGCAGAAAATAGAAGCAACCCAAGAGCAAGGCAAATGAAAGAAACAAAAACAACTAGAAGAAAAGGGGGACCCATTTTGATCCAGATCAAAGTGGGGTGGTTATGCAAGGCATAACACTTCCTATAATGGACATAAACATCAGGCATCATCATATTTTAGTTTTGGATAGCGCTATTGAAGAACATTAGCTTGTTTGTTTACTGTATCATTGTCTTTTGATTTATCTTATTGTGCTCATTCCAAGAACCTCTTAATGATGTCCCCAATGAAGGGATTTAGAGAGATAGGAATGGGGCAATGATCATTATCTTTTGTTTGCTATGCTTGTTGGACATTCTTGTAATATAACTTGGCATATACCTACTTTATTAGGTATGCATGGAGGGTGTTATGGATATCTTGTTGGCCGCCTTCCTATGTTTTGGTCTGAGATGTGTGAAATACCTAAAGTGCATCCTAGTAAGGCTTCCGTATTTCAGGTGTGAACAAGATACTCCTATCTGATTGTTAAGTCAAAGTCCATCGCACTAGATACCACACCATCTTGGTCCTAAATAGCTTGATGCATCGTATTTATGTGTGTTATCAAAAATAAGATAATTGGGCCTTTGAAAATACCAACTCCATGACAGATATTCATCATCATCATCATCTTTTGTCTTGTTTAAATCTCTTCTTTCTTTCATTCCTTCTCGCTTTTCATGCTAATAGGGTACTATGACTGTTAATCACCATCATCATTAATCCTACATCCACAAATAGTCAGCATATTGCATATCATATAGGAAACAGTGATCATCTCATATGCATTGTCTCTCCATCATCATATAATATAGATTTTTTTTTCTAAACATCTCATAAATCACCACATTATAATCATTTTGCATAAACATTTCATAAATCATTCCATATCATTATAAGCATCTAGTGCATAATTAAACGAAGCATAAACAAGTACATAAGCATTATAAACAACCCATTGCATTAAGTGCATACATATCCATAATCATATAAAACATCTCATAAAAGCATTCATTATGTCATCACATATACATCATAAGGTCATTACTCACATATCATTTTACATATCATAAATCATCATCTCCATACCATTTTGCATAACATATCATTTCATATATAACATCACATCACATCATTATGTAATATCGTCATAAGTGCATATCATACAAAATACATTCATCATTGCATAGCTGCATATCAGGATCATTGCATTTGTATCATCATCACCATCATAATAGAAAAAGATATCGAAAAAGAAATCATTTCATAGCATAAATCATCACATTTGCATCAACATACATAAATCATCATATAGATCACATCATACACCATCATTAAAGCATACATAAAAGGTACTAAAAGAAAAATGCACCATCATAAACAACTATATCACATATCACAAATGCATCTCATATATTATCATTCATTAGAGGCATAATATAGATCTATTAGTCACATAACCATCACATCACACATACATCATCAGAAAGAAATGCATCCATACATAGTATATCCATCACATACATCATAATACCATAAGATTATTGCATCGCATATAGAAATAGAACCATCCACAAATGCATAATAAATAAATGGTACACGACATATCACATCAACATCATCATCTCATATATATCATCAAGTAACTGTCATACTACAAAATAATAATCGGATCACTATACATGTGTGAATGGGTACAAAAAGGCCCAACAGGCTATTAAAAATGAGCCCATATGGCACAAAGGAATAATGTCTCAATCTAAAAGGAGGTCTAACCCTCCTGCTTGCTACCTTCGCCTCTGTCTCCATGACCCTCTGTAGGTTTGTGCCCTGTCCTCTGTGAGAAGTTTGGGACTCGTGCTGCTCATGGAACAGCCTGGTAATAATACAATTTGTAATAGTCAACCTCCTGGATAGCCTCCCTGTAGGCTCGAAGAGACACTGTGCTATGAGAGGAGGAAGCTGCCATACTCTCTAGCTGCTATCTACGACCCATCTCTGTGGCCGCCTGTAACTCTGTGGCCTGCCTCTATAAAATTGCCTAATCTCTCTCAACCCACACCTGATCCCTCTCCACTATTAATGCCTGAACCTAAGCTTGCAATTGTAATATCTAGAAATCCCTCAGATCTGACTAACCCACTAGTTGTACTGGCGGAGGCTGCACGTGAGGCTGGTCCTCACCTCTGTCTCATGGTGGTGTAGCAACCTGATCTTGGTGCCCGTCATGTCCACCGTCTGGTCCCTGATCCCGGTCTTGCATGTGTACATCGACATGAGGCTAATCCATCTGAATCTGTGGTGGTTGGTCCTATACCACCTGACTTGCCGGAAGATTGCCACCTCCTCATCCTTGGCCTGCCCCCTTCCCCTGGCTCTCCGTCAAATGGAGGGTGCACCTAGAACTGTCAGCCATAGAGGCGGTCAGAAGCAGTCTCTGTAGGCCCAAGTCACCCCTAGATCCACAACCCCCTGATCATATGCCCATGGCTGGGCCACTAGCTGCCTAAAGTTGTCCATTGCCTCAGAGGCAGGAATATATCTCCTCGAGGAACCCTGTGATACTATGCAAGAAAAAATGGCTATGTAGTCATTGTTTGGCCTATCCTGAATCTTGCTAAAACTGGCACTGAACTCATCCCAAAAAATATCTCTCAATCATAGTATGCTCCTGCCCCTGCATAAGACAGTCCTGGCGGGAAAAGAACAAATCCTAAACATCATCATCCCATCCAGGCCGACTAAGCACCATGTGAACACCGTCATCTCATCAATGACCCTCCTCCAATGAGGGATCCCATGCTTTCCTATGTGTGTGAAGGACAGACCGCCCCTATAATGTAAAACCACTAGATCATCAAGCCCGACTGGCACTGAAACAACCTACGACCGAGGAATAGAGATATGCTCCCACACCCACACATGAAGGAGCGTGACACCTGCACCAAGTTCCCTTCCATTCACGTATGCGTACTCGTGTAAATCCCTGTAAAGGGAGGCAAGAAGAACAGGAACCCATGAAAAATAGACTGGCCTATCACGAACCATGCACTCCCAGCAAATCCCCCAGCTAGGACTGAAATACTAGCCCCTCCGGTCTAGAGCGATAAAACCTGAAATAATCACTGCAATCACTAGATGAAAGGGTGAGGTTAGGGTCCTGTGACACTCTAACTAGATGTGGCCCTCACAATATATAATTTCCTCTATATCCAAGACCATGTGGCAAGCATCCCGTCTGACATCCATATCATGAATAACTCGCCGACCATGTATCGACAGTCTAAGGATCTGCCACACGTCCTCTAAGGTAACAGTGGCCTCGCTAGAGGGAAGATGAAAGGATGATGTCTCACTATGCCATCTCTCAACAAGCATAGACATCGTGTCGAGATGGGTCCACATAGGTACTGCATAAGCAATGTACTATAGCCCCATTTCATGAAGTCGGTCCTACTCCCCATTGTTGATGGGTGTTTTTGCACACTTTCTCAACACAGGAAGTGTATACGTGCACTATCTCTCTAGAAAGGAAATCTCCAATAGAAAGTTGCTGAAAATATCCCCAAGGTCTCTTGGGTGTCAGGTCATGACTTGCATGGAACTCCTCAGTTTATGTTTGATGTGATTTTGCTGGTAATCACAGGGCAGACTTACGTAGTTGGATGCAGAGTGGATCTTAAAATTTGAAGTTTCTGAGATGGGAGTCAAGGTGCATTTCGCTGTAGGTTCGGACAACAATTTAAAACTTCAATGTTTTCCTTAAGTTTTGGCTTTACAATGTGAAATGAACCCTAGCACAGGTTGTTTCTGAAAAAAAGGAAAAAAGAGTAGGGAAGAGGGAAGGTTCTGAGATCTACAACTAATTGTGAATAGTGATCATGGAGGTTCTACTATGGACAACTTCCTTGAAACAAAATTCCACTTAACCAAGAAACCTACAATATCGTGAAATCTGTACTATCTTCAAAGGTCTGCAAATGTTTTACCATTCATCCACCATTTTCATGCATGAATAAAGGTAAAATTTTGAGAGCAGCTTCAAATTTTAGTCCAGACTAACTTTACAAGACTATTTACCAACAACAAACAATAAAAAGTATGGACTAGAAGGCATCAACACAACAAAAATTTCTATAAGCATAGAATAGCATTACTAAAGTCTACTCAAGCAATTTAAATCTAACTGGAACAACAATGCAAATCTAAATAAAACATTTAACAATGGAGATTGAATCATGAAACATGTGAAGAACTCAAAAAATGCAGCAAGTCAATGTATTTTCATTATAAATTTCTGCAACATATCTTTACAACAACTCAACTCCCTTTGAAAATGAGAGGAGACCCCCTATTTATAGTGCCCAAAAATTAGAATGAATGGCCAAGATTTAACCTCATTGTGTGGCCAAGATTCACTACAAACTAGGGTTCTATCTACCCCCAATATATTACAATTTAAATTATAGTTTTGTCTTCATCCCTATTTCATCCTCTAGTGACAACATTGTAGCACTTTGTCTTTTGCTGATTGCTCTTTTTGTTGTAGCTATTCCTTTAGAAGTTCTTCACTGACAGTAGGGCTACCTTCTTGCTTCTTCAAAACTGCATACTCCATGAATTTCAGGACTACTGGTTGGAGTTTTTAAACCTCTATAATCTTGGACCGCAACACTTGATAACTCCATTCCTTGGAGTTGTCTTCAAGCCTCTTCAAATCCTCATCATATTTGGCAGTGTGGTCTCTGAACAGCTGTAACTAGGTGAAGGCACGTGCAGAAAAACTCATGAAATCCATGGTTATCTCATCTGAAATCTTGTCCTCAACCCCTTTTTGGAAATGGGGCTTTATTTTCTCTGGATCAATTTACACCATGAGCATGTCATATCTCGTCATTAGCCTCAAATATTGGGTGCAATCCACTCTAACTTCTTTGACCCATTCAATATTTGGATCCACTTTATCAATTACCTGCTCCAACCTTTCTTTCCAGTTATCAAAGTCCCACATCCACACATCCACTAGCCAATGATCATCCCTTTTTAGTGAGAGCTTGTTTTTCCACGTGGCTTTGGGTAGCCAGAGGATAGCCTCAATATTTGGATAGGTGGACTCGTAACTTGCAGGGAAGTCAGTGCAGAGCTTCTTTTTGTTCTCGAGAGACTACTATAGGTATAGGAACCTGTTGGCTGTTTGAATAGCCTGACTGATACCCATGTTCCTGACGTATAGAACCTATCAGAACTAGCTCTCTGTAGTTTTGTACAAGTTTTTTCTTTTTTCAATCTTTTCAATCTGTTCCTTGGACAACAGTTGGGGTGGAGTCGCGGATGTGGTAGGCATGCCTTCAACTGAAGACCATTGTTGAATGTAATTTGTCAAGGTGAATACCTGTGCTTTAAGCTCATCCTTTGAGACTTTATCTTGTTGTATTAGGTGCACCACTATAGCCACTGACTCCTTGAGGTGTTCCACATTATGTTCTCTAGTAGCAGTTCCCAAGTTAATGGTCGAGACATTATAGCTTACTCCCTCTTGGCCTACCGCTGGCGTAGCCACTTGCACAGTTTGAGACCCAGAAGCATCCATTATTACCTTGGATCTAACTTTGGGCTTCTTCTCCTTTTTGGTTGTGATCTGTGTTCAGGCCAGGATAGCCTCTAGCCTTGCTCTTGGATCTTTTGGGGCAGGAGCCTTCTTTTCAAGCTGCCTCTCTAGCCATTCGGGTATAGTAGATTTTCCCTTAGGCAATTCTCGATCACCCTCACCTTCCCTTGTTTGGATTTTTGTTTGTTCACCTGTGGGAGCCCTTTCCTCCATTTTAGTTTTGTCTCCTTCTTCCTCATCGGAGTATTGGACGAACGTGCAACACTTGACGGGAGGCTTAGTAGGCAATCGCTCCTATGGGATTTCTTCTATCTCAATTCCTTTCCCTTTCCCTTCCTCAGTTTGTTCATCCTTGTGTACATGCTCCTTTGGATTGTATTCTTCCACATTTCCTTCTTCTCTATGAGGGGATGACACATCCTCCTGCTATTCCCCTATAGGAAGCTCCACATTTTCTGCTACCTTGTCACCTTCTTGACCTTCTTCTCTAGGCGGTGGCCTCTCTACCCTTCTTCATCGTGCTTCAATTTTCTAGCCATTTCCTCCTCAAAATCATCATCAAATGTAATAACCTTTCCACTGGCATCCTCTCCTTCGTCTCCACTTTTAGAAGACCCTGTTTCTTCTTCTTCATGGACCACCCTATCAATTTTTTGTGGGTGTTCATGGTAATCATCGGCTTCCTCCTCCATTGCCTTCGAAGCTTCTTTCTCCTGCTTCTCCCATTCTTCAGAAATTAACATTGTGGCCTCCATTGTTGGCAGTCTCGTTGGAGGTTGCAAAGGTGTAGCACTAGAGAGGATCCACACTAAGGGAACTTGAATGGTGGGATCCAGAAAAAACTGAGAAATTTTGGAGGGGACATTCTGCATGTGCCGTGAGAAAGCCTTCGGTAATGCTAGTGTGGGCGTTGGTGTTGTCATTGTTGCCAGTGGTAGTGATGTAGTAGGTGACATGGCGGCAGAGGAAAGCAAAGAAGTTGCAGTAGAGGGGGAGTCAACCATTATTATGGGCCCAGTCAGGGGAGAGGAGGCGAGATGGACTAAGATGTCCATCGCAAGTGGGGATGTGGCAACCATGGCCTGGGAAATAGGTAGAAGGGTGGCGGAGATAGGGAGAGTTGGAGGTCCTGGTTGATCTGTCTTTCCTGCCTCACCCTCTTGAAGGGGATCTTCTTGAATTGGTGGCTGCTCTGTGATGCTTCTCGTCTGTTTGGGCCTCTTAGAGGGTGAACCTCCTAAATACTTTCATGAATAGACCTTGGGATCTGGCGACTACTCTACCTCATTTCCTTTCCTCTTCTTTGATCTTGCGAGCGGAGGAGATTTGGATGTTCCTCCTATTGAAGTGGTAGCAACAACATCTTCTGTGGCACTAGGCTCACTCTTGAGCCCTTCATACATCAAGACAACCCCTTGTTGCTTTAATCAAGCTACTTGCCCATCAACCCATTCTTTGGTATGAGCCATAATCAGCTTGGTTACAATATTGAGGTCATCGACCTCTTGCTCATCCCAATCTATTGCAAGCAGTGGAAAGTTAGCGATTGCATAATATCTAGGATCCATGATGGTGCTCTCATCCTCCTTGACCTGATCTGGTATGGGAAAAAACTGCACCCTTCTTACGAAGTATGTGGTCATTTGTAAGTAATGCCTCGTGCACACCTCCTTATCATCTTTGAAATCTTCCTAGAAATCTTCAACGTGATGCAAATGGGTGAACCTTGGTCCTAATGCCTTTCTTATATGCCCATATGGGTCCATTCGTGGCTGAGCAGTGTGTAGGTGAAAGTGGCACTCTGCTAATTCTTTCTCAAAATTCATGGCACACTGGGAAGTTTGCAATTTGTATATCCCCCAGCCGAAAGCTAAGGGATAAGGGATCCTTACTAAGTGTTTTTTGTTGAGGACTGAATGTATATACTATAGCTACTGGGAAATTTCTAACAGTATAATCCAGTCGTTGGGGTACCAGGGCAGCTTATTTGTCCTTTCTGTGAAACCCTGGGCACAAATATATGTGAATTTGGGGTACTGTAAAAATAAGAAGGCATATTGCTTTAAGAATGCCCGAGCACTGTGAGAGATCCTTCTCTCAAAATCCCCTCTAAGCAATTTGATGATGTGGACGATGAAGGCGTCATTCACCCTACAATACTCCTTGAAGTTCCTGAACTGTAGCTGGGGATATCTATCATAGACCTTTAATCTTTGACCTGAATCCTCATCGGGTGCCACAAATAGTCCACTATATTGCCTCTACTTAGCCAGTGAGTAGACCAGATAGGAGGTCATGTAAAACTTAAAGCTCTTCTTCACATTCATAAACTACTCGTGGAAGCAGTCACTTATGATGCCTCTCCAGTAGAATGAGGCTTTTGTGGTGACATTTTCATCCCCACGGAGGATTTTTTCAATGAAATACACCATCCAATCTTGGAAAAATGCAGACGTAGGGAGGCCCATTACCCTACTCAACATGGTTACTAGGTCATGGTAGTCCTTGTAGAAATCACTACGAAAGAGTTCTTCATGAACCCTTGCAGCGTTGCCCCTTTTCTCCTTGAGCTAGTACTGGTTTATTACATTTTTGCAGCCCATAGGGTCCTCATCCCATGTTGCCTTACCTTCCTCCATGGTGGGCATCTCCATCTCCTCAAAGGTGGGAATGTGGAAAGTTTTAGTAATGGCCTCAATCGACATATCAACAAGGATGTTCCCGTCCCTATCAATGATGGTTCTTGTCTGTGGTTGGTAGGCTTGCCGACAAGCCATGACCAATTCAAGGGCTATGAGAGACGGAGGGAAGCCTACAAATTTTGCAATCCCACTTTGTCTGATTGATCTCACATTATCGGTCTTTGGGTGGATCCTGACCCTTTGCTTAAAATCATCAACATTGACATGGCCGATATTGGTGTCTGAGATATCTTTCCAGTCGGTGACGATTTTTGAATGTAGAGGTTCACCCTAGAACTGGTACTTCATTTGGTCTTTGTCCTCTCTTCCATGAGGAGTCTTGCTCGCTTTCCTTCCTTTGTCTTTTTCTACAGCCGCCCTTAAGGGTCCTGCACCCGATTCGATATATCCTGCAAACAGAGATGTAATGAGTACAACCAATTACGAAAGCATTAACATTAGTCAAAATCTTGTGGACGAAATCCAATTAGAAATCATATGATTAATGAAGTTAAATCTTTACTTTTAGATGCCGTTAGTCACTTCTTGAAGGGATTTTGGACAATTCGGGCCCAAGGGGCTGGATTTCCCTGGCAGGAATGTTGTTTTGAAAGAGCGAACAAGGTGGGGCAATTTGGACGATTTCTCCCATCTTCATGCTTTGATGGTTTGAAAGGCTCGTATCAAAGAGGGTCAAATTTGAGCACGTGGGTCGAGGTTGGTTTTCAAATTTGAGGTTATCTTGATCAATTTTGGAGCTCCCAGAGGTTCAGGGTGGGAAAGTTGTCAAGACTTTGCTGTTTGAAATGACCAGGAAGAAATGGAGTTTTGGGGTAAGAACTCCAGGGTTTGGGACCCAGGAGGTCCAAGGACGGCTAATAGTTTACTTTGGACTTCAATGTGTTCGGGCTCGAAAGGGCGGGAAGTTGTCAGGGTTTCGCTGTTTGGAATGACGATTCTAGCATGAAAACTCAGTGGGAGCGGTCCGACAGACTGGACCCATAATAGCATTTGGCTGCTAGGTTTTCTTTATAAAGTTTCTTGGCAAACAAGGGGTCGAAACCCAAGAGGCGGGGAGATGTCACCACACGACCGTTTCAAACGACAAAGACTCCACGGTGGCCCGTGGACGAAATCCTTTGGACCGAGACCCGGTGACACGACTGTAGAGCTCACTTGAGTTTGAATCTTCGGATGGTGAAAGGAAATATAGAACCTAGAGGGTAGAAAGGCGCATTCTCTTCACCGTTTGGGAATGACGAGGGTGATGCAGAGAGTCGAGATGGAAGTCCACTGAACCAGACCCATAGCAGACAAAAGCAGTCTAAAATGTTGCAATTTTGAATGGACGAAAATTGAGGAGCTGGGGCCCGAGGTTTGGGAAGGTGGGAGCCTTCCGCCATTTGGAATGGTGAACACCCTAGGGAAATCCAACAAGGGAGACTTGGCAAGGTGGGACCGGCTAAGATGGAGGTCGGACTTCAAGGGTTTGCTAAGTTTGACGATGATCAGTTGACGGATGTTTGGGCTGGCTGGCCCACAAGGGCATCCTGCCATTTGAAAAAGGTTTTTTTTTTTGTTTTCTAAGTTCTAAACGGTAGGACACGGGCCCGAAGGGCGCGAACACCCTGCACAAAGAATGGCACCAGCATAGTTTAGCTTCGGTTTGATCTTAGGAGGTAATTTTGGAGGTTTTTCGAAATTTGAAAACATGGGTTTTGTGGGTTTTGTTATGTTTTATCAATTAATTGCATTTTTAGCCCATTTTTTTCATTATTTTAAGCGCAAAATCATAAAAAACCTCTCGGTGGAATGGACGACAGACCTACCTCACAATTCCAATGGGAGAAGATGTGAAATCCACTAAGGATGGCTGAATGATGATCACGGATGCGAGGGCGACAGGTGATGGGTGGACTGATCTCCTCTAGCAAGCACTCTGAACTCTGGAAAACCTGAAAAATGAAAATGACAGGTTGGGCCTTATATTTATACCCAAAGATGCATTTAATTCTCTCATTTAATGCCTATATGGTTGGCCAGTGGGTTGGTGGAGTTCAAATTCATGAACGACGACGGGAGGTCCAGGGCTTGGGGCTCAGAATGACGCAACTCGACGGTCGTTTCAAATTTCATTTTGGAAGCCATCGGTGAAGGGGATCTCAAGGCCCAAAGGGCGGAGTGCCATCGCAATTTGGCCATCGAGAACGACTAAGTTAGCAAGGAGTTCTGGACATAGAAGTTCAGGGGTTCGGGCTCAAAGGGCGCAAAAGTAGTCAAAATTTTTCAAGTACCAATAGGGTGGCAAAGAAGGAGCTAGGTCCCAGGGCTCGTGAAGGTGGAAGCCTTTTTCCGTTTTGGAATGGAGAACACCTGGAGGAAACCCAGGGAGGTGGGCCCGTAAGGCCCCAAGGCCGCTATCAGGAGCAAATACCCAAGGAGAGTCTGCAAGGCACCAGGACTAGCCAAAATGGAGGGGGTGAAACATGGTCTACTCAAGATGAAATGTTGGAAAATTTTAGACCACCTAGGACACCAAAATGGGGGCACGTAAAACGAGACGGTGATGACCTGGCAAGGTGAAAGAAAAGAGTGTCCCCATTTCGAACAGGGCATGTGTGCTGACGGCACAACACCTGCCAGTCATATCTTGCAAGTAGCCAAATATATTTTGTGATCTGTGCTCACAAGAATAGAGCTCCCTTGCTACCTCCTACATTAGGAAAGGTCATTGTGTTAAAATCATCAGGAAAAATTTATCCCGAGCATTCAAGAAACCAACCCAGCATTGCAAACTATGAAGGCGTCACAATTTAAAATTTGCAAACCACGACATTGTCACCATCAAGTCCCAAAATACACCGTGACAGTACACTTTTCTTAAGCATCCCAAACCCTAATTCTAAAGTTTGTCGCAACGTTAGAGTTTAGAATCCAACACTGCATTTCACATATGCATCGAAGTTTGAAGTTTGTTCCCAAACTCCAAACTCCACCATGACAATCCACCTTGTAGTGGCGGCTTAGTTTGAACACCGAGCGGTGTAGTTTAAAATTTTGAGTGGCGCTATATAGTATCGCACCTAGAAAACTAAGTTTGGAAGCAATAAATGTGTGCGAAAAATGAAAAACAAAGCTCAAGTAAGGATAACTTACCGGTGCCCTAGTGATGGGAGGTCACTGGTATGTTTAGACTTGGTTGGAAATGTGCATCGTGAGCTGTCATTGGGCCATCTTGTTAGGGTATCATATCTAAAATTCTCAAAATCGTCAAAGGCTAAGTGTGAAAATGAATTGGAAGTGGCCCCCCGAGGCCTATTTAGCCCAAAAAATTAGGGGTTGTTGACCCCGTTTAGCCATCCTGCTAGGGTTTTGGTCCCTCGATCATGTTGTTGTTTGTCCAAAGGTCGTCTTGCACCGCTTTTTACACTTTACCTCATTTTTTGACCTTTGGGAATCTTTTTGGACCTGTCGGGCACCTTGTTCTCTTTTTTCGCGAGATCACCCAAAAATTAGAATTTTCGTCCGATCTCTCATGGGGGCAGTATATCAACATGTTTCATTTTCCAAGGTAGCAGTGGGGAAATTTTTAAAATTAATTTTTTTTTGGCTTTTGATCGAGACTGTTTATTCTTTGAACCAACACAACAAGTGCATTGCTTCAAAGAGGGGCAAAATGTAGATACGTAAAATGTATTGATTGACATTGCACATCTGATCCTAACCGCTAACACCATTTCATCCTAAATCATCCCTCGGTCTAACCATTTAATTGAATACCTTTATTTGATTAAATTCATCAATGTTCCTCTCTTAATTAAATAAATCATTTATCTAATTAAGTCATTCTCTCTTGTTAATTAAATCATTCAGCCCGATCTAATTATCCCTATTTAATTAAATAATCAATTTTATTTGATTAAATCTCTAAAGTCCATCCATTAAATTAAATAAATTAAAACCTTATTTATTTTAATCTAACTTCATCCCCTTGGTTAAATAAATAAAAAATCTTTATTTAATTAATCTTGAAATCATATTCTTCTCATATTTGATTTAAATCAATCCATAATCTAAGTCAAATTTGTCACATAGGCTAATGTCTCATTAAATTAATTAACCTTGATCAATTTAATCTCTTCTCATGTCCCATTCTCTAGCTTTTGCAACTTTCACATGAAAATAGATTTAATTCATTTATTAAATCTCTATTTTCTCTCAAAAGGCATAAAAAATGGAATATTCCTCAAATTTGAATTCAAAATCCAAGTGGACTTTGTCCTTCCAACAAGGCATTTACTCCACCTAATAAGTCCTTTTTTCCTTGATCCAAGTGGCATTCAATGCATGTTCTTTCCCTCTTGCATGTTATTTCAACAATTTCAAAATCCACCTAATTGCATTTATTGACACATTCTTCAAAACTTGCACATCCTTCATCCATTCACATGTTGACAAGTGACATCTTGGCATTAGTTGATTCTTAGTCCCACATTGCTCCATTTTGGACATCTCTTCAACTTAATATTCTATAAATAAGAGGCTTTGTTCCTCATTTGATCATCCACAACTTGAGTAAACTTCTATACTCAAATCCATAGCAATCTTCATCCAATTTCATCTAACCTTAGCTAGGTTATGTAGATTTTTATCTTGGAGCACATTGGAAGTCTTCGTCAAGTGGATCATTCTTCATCATCAATCAACATTACATCATTGGAGTTGGGAAAGGGCCAATTTTTACATCAAATTGGCACCAATTCGCCCATGGGATCAAGAGTTTGCATTACTTTCAATAGGATTTAATCTACTTTCTTGTTCTTTCATTATATTCTTGTTTTCATTCCTATTTTGAGTTTTGTTAATGGATATCATGGGGAATCCTTCTTCTTACTTGCATATGATCTTCCAATGTGTTTGTTTATGGTTTTTTGCAGGTATTGGGATTGGGGTTCTACATGTAGTTACTAGTTAGTTATCAGGGAAAGCCTATAAATACAAGACTATTTCAAATGTAAAGGGGGACTTGGACAAAGGGGAAACTTCTTATAAATACAAGACTATTTCAAATGTAAAGGGGGACTTGGAAAAAGGGGAAACTTCAAAAGAATTTTTTGACTTTTGATGACTTTTGGCTTTCAATATTGTACAGAAAGAGTTTCTAAAATTGTAGAATTTCATAAAGATAATATAAAATACTTTCGGTTTGTTTGTTATGAAAATATTTATGAGTTATTATTACTAGTTTTTCATATGTCAAATTGGTAATCCTTTTATGTCTTGGTGGAGAACATTTATTATCTATTTAAATGCTTATTAATCTATGCAATTAATGCAATGAAACACAAGAAACCTTTGGTATCTTAGTTTTAATTCATTGGAGTTACTCACCTCTTCCTATATCAAGATTTGTAACCCTTCTTTCATTTTCATTACATATTGAAATATAAATTATGGTGAAACCCCCTTGTAATGGTTGTCAGTCATGAAGTCCTATTTGGTATTCATATGTCTACTAGTATGGTCTTTGTTATTTAGTTATCTTTCTTTTCTTCTTATATACTTTCAGGTTAAAAGTACAAAAAAACTATAAAACCCCAATCATACGAGGGAGCTACCCCTCTTAAACATAGAGGAAGATCATTATTCCATAACAATCTCTCCAATAGTTGGAATGATTGTCACTGCTCCTTGGGAGAACATGGTCATTTCTAGAGAAACAATTGTAGTGATAAATCTATTTACCAATAGATTTTTGGTGACTTTGTTGGGGAGCAAAGTGCTAATGCATTTTGCTCCTTAGAAATCTAGAGGTTCCTTCCCTATAATAAAGGTTTTTGACTCTATCTAAAATAGGAATCCAAAATAATGGTTTAGTATAAAGGAATTCAGATTTACAACTCATAGTCTTTTGAATCAGAAAGTGATAGTGACAGTGAGTGATGAAGATTATTCTTCTTCTATGTATTCATATAAAAAAAGACAAGTCCTTGAAGAGCCCAATAAATTAAATTCTTGAAGAGATTCTATGGTGGCATGTAGTTTTCTTCCAATATGATGCAAATTATGGTTTGGATAACTTCTACACAACCTCCAACAAGCAACCTTTCAAGGTTTCAGACATTCTATGGTGGGTTTTTGCTCACTAACCCTCAATCCTTTAGTAGTACTTCCTAACTGGTTTTTCCATCACAAATTTTTGCACAGACCTCAAACCCATATTTTAAAGGAATTTTTGAGTACCCTTTATGGCATTTGAAAAAATATCTAGTTTTTAGGTGGTGGTGTTTTGTAACACAAGGGTCTATTTTTTATTGTCCCGTTTTGCACAAGCTTCATTAGGCTTGAACAACTAGGTAGCAATAAGGTTTTCAATCTCCATGCCTTAAATATTCACACAAACACCTCAAAAATTTCTTATGGGGTTTTCAACATCCATCCCAATCAATAGAAACAACTTCCCAAGAGTTTTTTTTCCAAACCCTAAGTCCTATGCAACTTCAATGCCTAATTGAACAAACTTGGTAGTACGAATTTGTGATTTTTTAGCCATAATTTTTAGTGCAGACATGATATTAAGAATATAAACATCATTTCAGATACCCATTTAGGATTTATACAACATATCCCAAAATCAGGAGTGGTCACTTTGTACAGAATCTTTCAAAAATTGGTTTGTTTTCTCACTTTTACCCTAGCTAGGGTTTCAGACCTATTTGCAGTAAAATGAACACAACTCCCTCAAAACATAATGAAATTGAGTGAAAAAAAAAGTAATAGAAATTAGATTCAATTATCTTTCAATTCTAATTAGTTTGAGATCAAGATATGGAATATCAAATCCGTACCATGTGCTGCAACAAGCCAGTTACAAAAAAATCTAGAAGTGGCAATCACTAATTTGATCACAACTTTCACAAAACATGATGAAAACCAACCAAACAAAAAGCATTAGAAATCTGAAAACATTCTACCACTTTTCCAACAACTTGTAAGTTTGTACAAGGAATTAATAATCCACACAATACAAAGGAACATGCGTGTAATGTTAGAAATGCATAAAAAATGATTGTTTACATTCACCTAAACTCCAAAATCAATGCCTCCAACTCCCCATTCAAGTTTGAAGGGTGTTCTTATACATTCCCAATTAAAACCAACAACTTTCAGGTCCGTACAACTTTTCTACCATTCTACCACTTTTTTACCACTTTTCCAACAACTTGTAGGTCCGTACAAGCAATTAATAATCCATACAATACAAAGGAACATGCCTACAATTTTAGAAATGCACAAAAAATGATTCCTTACATTCATCCTAACTCCAAAATCAATGCCTCCAACTCCCCATTTGAGTTTGGAGGGAACTCTTATACATTTCCAACTAAAACCAACTACCTTCAACCAATTTTGGATTAGTTTACTAACAAAACTCAAAATTGACACTTTTTGCAAAAGTTGTTCGACAACTTTTTGAGCAACATTGACAACTTTTACAATTTTTAACCCATTACTTTATAACTTTCTAAGATGGATCCAAAATGATCCCAAATGGTCATAAATTACCTTACTAGACCAAACAAATCAAAACAAAACATAAAACCAAAATTTGATTGAATTTGACCATATGGCCTGAAGGTGCCCCTGCACCATACTCCTAGGAAAGAGAAAATTTGAGGTCCACCTCAAATAAGAATCTTCTTTTTTGTCTTCCAATTCTTTGCATGCATGCATTATTTCCTTTTTCCTGGATCTCACATACATTTGTATCAACTGGTGCACTTGTGCGTTTTGGTCCATCAACATGCTTCTTGAGCCAATGCCAACTTGGTATAATGTAGCCATGTGCTTTCATTTTGGTTCTTGTTCTAGCTTGAATTTGGACTGCAATTGTAAATTTACTTTCCCTATCATCCACTTTGTCTTCTTTACCTGCACAAGAAACAAACATATTAAAGAAATCATATTCTTCTTCTTCATACTCCACTTCTTCATCCACCTCATGTATTTTGCCACACATTCTTTTCTCTTCATGATTCTCCAAAATATTTGGCTTCACCTCAACCTTAAGAAGCCATTCATTTTCATTTTTTAATTGCTCATCCATTCTTCCATTCTCCTTGACATCAACATTATCAACTCTCGGTTCTTCTCTTGAGAACCATGCCATCTCCTTATCCTCCATGACTCTCTCCTCTCTTTGGACAATCCTTGAGTCCTCTGCAACTTCTTTTTCTATCTCTTCTTCTTCTTTCTGAACATCACCCACTTCAACATCAATGTTACCATTACTTTCATTGGTTTGAGAAAATTCAAAATAAAATTCTTCCATTTCTTTTTCAAACAACATGTTGCTTTTAAAATTTGTTACCTCATCCATTACCTCATTTGTCCTTGCCTCATACTACTGTACTTTCTTCTTCTCACTTAACAACAAACTTTCAATTTCTATGCACTCATCCTTCAAAGTTGTTAATACATATTTCATCCCATTGTTTCGCAACTCATAATTGTTGTTTTTTCTATTATACTTTTCTGACCTATTATAATGCCACAACCTACCAAAAACAATGTTACATACATCCAAATGCATAATATCACAAACTATTTCATCCTTATAACTGCCTATATGAAACTCAACTTTTGCATGGTTCACATATGGTTACCTGATCACCTATTTGAAGTCAAGTCACTGAATAGGGTGTGGGGTGTTGTACTCTTTTCAAACCCAATTTATCTACCATATATTCAAAAATAATATTATCCATGCAGATATCTGAGATCACAACTTGACAACATTTACCTTTATACTTGTAGGTAGTCTAGAATAAGCTTTTCTTTTCCATATTGCTTGCTTTCTTAGCTTTCATTTATTTTCCTGTATCATATTTTCTATTTCTTCCTCCTTTATCTTTTTTTCCACTTTGAAAAATTTATTTAATAATGATGATGCCCTTTTCCCATCTTTCTTATTAAGAGTTATCCTGAAATATATAATATCACTAAACCACATTAGCCAAAATAATAGATCATTTCTCAAAGATATTAAAGCTTTGGTACCAATTTTATACAAATTAGGGTTTGGATAACTTCTACACAACCTCCAACAAGCAACCTTTCAAGGTTTTAAACATTCTATGGTGGGTTTTTGCTCACTAACCCTCAATCCTCCAGTAGTACTTTCTAACTAGTTTTTCCATCACAAATTTTTGTGCAGACCTCAAACCCATATTGTAAAGGAATTTTTGAGTACCATTTATGTCATTTTACAACATATCTAATTTTCAAGTGGGGGTGTTTTGTAACACAAGGTTCTATTTTTGACTGTCTTGTTTTGTACTAGGCCTAATTAGGCTTGAACAACTAGGTAGCAATGAGGTTTTCAATCTCCAAGCCTCAAATCTTCACACCAATGCCTAAAACATGTATTATGGGGTATGCAAGATCCATCTCAATCACTAGAAACAACTTCCCAAGAGATTTTGTCCAAACCCTAAGTCCTATGCAATTTCAATGCCTAATTGAATAAACTCAGTAGCAACAATTTGTGGTTTTTCTGCCATAATTTTTAGTTCATACATGATATCAAGAATATAAACATAGTTTCAGATACCCATTTAGGCTATATACAACATATCTCAAAATCAGGGGTGGTCACTTTGTACATAATCCTTCAAAAATTGGTTTGTTTGCTCACTTTTACCCTAGCTAGGGTTTCAAACTTGTTTGTAGTAAAATGGACACAACTCCCTCAAAACACAATGAAATTGAGTGTAACAAAAAATAATAGAAATTAGCTTCAATTATCTTTCAATACCAATTAGTTTGAGATCAAGATATGGAATATCAAATCCATACCACATGCTGCAACAAGCTAGTTATAGAAAAAATCTAGAAGTGGCAATCACTAATTTGATCATAAATTTCACAAAACATGATGAAAATAAACCAAAAAAAAAGAATTAGAAATATGAAAACATTCTACCACTTTTCCAACAACTTGTAGGTTTGTACAATCAATTAATAATCCATATAATACAAAGAAATAGGCCTGCAATGTTAGAAATGCACATAAAATGATTACTTACATTCACCCAAATTCCAATATCAATGCCTCCAACTCACCATTCAAGTTTGGAGGGTGTTCTTATACATTCCTAGCTAAAACCAACTACCTTCAACCAATTTTGGATTAGTTTACTAACAAAACAAAAAAATTGACACTTTTTGCAAAAGTTGCTTGACAACTTTTACAATTTTTAACCCATGACTCTATAACTCTCCAAAATTGATCCAAAATGATCCCAAATGGTCATAAATGACCTTATTAGACAAAAAAAAAGAAAAAAAAAATATAAAACAAAAATTTTATTGAATTTGACCATATGGCTTGAAGGTGCCCCTGCACCACGATATCATTCATCCTTCTTTGTTTCAAACTTTATGAAATATTAAAGAAAAAGATGGAGAAGAAACCCATTTTCTTACACATGATCCTGAATTCTTACCAATTTTTTTTTTTATATCTGAGGGTAAAGAATAATTTGATGTGATATATCATTCACCTAAATTGGTAAATGACAATAATGGTGTTGCTCAAGAAAATTAGATTCTTGATGATCCTAAGAAAATTTAACTTTTGAAAATCTTCTATGGTGATGTGTAACTTGCTCTTGATAAGGTGAATCCTTATCCACTTCAGATGTTACAAAAGATTGAACCAAAATATGAGAAGGAGAATTATCTTCTTGAAATTCCTATTCCTCAGGTGGAATCAACCACTAAAATGGATTCTTTGTATGATGAAGGCAACACTATAGAGGATACATTTTTCCTAAAGATGAAAACCCATTTGATGAAATTCCATGCAACAAAAATGTTAAAAGTGGTTCATCAGAAAATGCATGTGTTGAGGGAGATGAAGTTGGTATACCTACTGATAATGATGTGTGTCTGAAGAATGATTAAGAAAAAGTGGTGGTGGTAGAAAGAGGATATTCTACCGAAGTATGCAATAATGAAGAAAGTTTTCACTTGTTTGAAGACAAAGATGATGATGAGGCACTAAGATAAAATTCATGAATTTTTCATTCCCACTTAGTGTCTTGATGCTTCAGATGATGAATTTCTTTGTGAAGAATACCTTTTCATTCATTCATCACTGATTGTCAAAGTGGAAATTCTTAATGATGAAATTGAAGGTATGAATCATCCATTTCTTCTTTTGTTCAAATCATTAGAAAATGAAATTTTTGGGTTGGTCATATCAAAATAAAATCAAGTTTCATCTCAAGAAAATTATCATATGAATTTAGAAGAAAATTCCCATGAAGTAAATGTTAGACACACAAATATACTGAGGGGGAGGGGTGAATTGGTATATGCAAAAATCTAGCTTCAAACTTGTCTTTCCTTAACATCATTTCGTAATCTTACATTAACATGAAAAAATTAATCCAAATGATAAACATAAACACACATCTACACATGAGAACACTAGATATACATGGAAACCTAAGATGGAAAAAACCATGGTGAGAATAGCTACTTGGATCTACCTACCCAAATCTAGCCTCACAAAATAATGAATCGCTTACAATCATGAAGTAGGCACCAACCTAATAGAGACACAATTCCCCAATTGTGTTTGTAGGCAGCAACCTACTGGAGACACCAATCCCCAATACAAATATCTAAGCACCAACTCAATAGGCAAGAAAATAGTCCTATCATATTATAGATATATGATTTGCAGACATTCAAGAATGATAACACAACTTGTACTTGATCTAATCAACCTTCAGACACTCTACCACACAACATATAATCTTCTGATAATGACACACAATGATTGGAATGCAACTCACATTACATCACTTTGATATTCACATTGAATCCATAATTACATAGCATTTCATCAACCACTACAACAACTTAGGACAAATCCTAGACATCTATACATATGAATTACATTTACAATTACATTCATGTGTCAACCCAAAATAGTAATAGTATCCATAAGTAAACCACAATAAAAATCCTTAACCAAACATGTCCAACATGTGATACGATAGGTCCAACAACCCACACTCTACTCCAAAAGATAGAACACACTAAATAATTCCCAATATAAACTTCTCTAGTCTCAATGGTCATCCACACGCTTCTTCTAGAGAGCATAGACTACAAGCCTCTATCACATCAAACTGGAACATCGACCTGATTAATTGACCAATATAGTGACCTTTTTGTCACTTCAAACTTTTTGTTTGATGAACATCAATTCCAAAAACCCTTAAATAAGATAATCATGTGTAGACATACCCTCCTTTCAAACTATAGGACATAACTCACATCCATGAAGAAATACAAATCAAAACATGTTACCAAAATAATCTCACTATTTAGATAACTTACCTCAAACATTCCAAATGAAACTTCCATTGACATGAATATATGTAGAATGATACTATAGACTTTCCTCAACTAATTCCATCACCATAGCTAGCTACATATACACCCACAACTCAAAATGTTCTGATATGGAATGAAATTATTATGCATTCTCTAATCATCTGGATCTCACTATATTTATGATAGAATTGACTAGAATAATTGTGGTGCAGGAGAACCTTCACATCACCATGATTCTATTGTGTAAAATATTCCATTTCTCCATTTGTAGGGGTCATTCAAAGTCATTTGATGAGTAATTACAAAAGAATGTAAAATTGTCAACAAATTTGTAAAAGTGTAAAAGTTGCCTAAAAGCAACATTAAAGGGCTAATGAGGTTTTAGTTGGTTGTGGGTAGTTAGGAAGTTAAAAACTGAGTAAAGGTGTTGCAAGTTCCTTTAAAAATGCTTTTGGAATCATTTTGTGGTCATTGGTGATTGATACCTTGAAGAAAATAATGAAAAAACTCTGTTTTTATGCACATTTTCCAGAAATTTGACTATTTCAGGCTTGTGTACAGGTTTTTAATGGTTCAAAACTGGTTTTAAGTTAAAGATAAATCAATCACCTTCCTTTTAAAATTTATTTCATGCATTTTAGTTAAGATTTGTGGAAGATACAATCATTTTTCTCAAAACTGTCTAAATCCTAATCTAGGGTAACAGTTTTCGGTAAAATTCATGTTTCTCAAAATTTAACCGTTGGATTTTTCTACAAATTTGAAAAAATTTCCTTAATGATATTATCTAAAGTCTCACTGGAGGGATTGAATTAATTTTTTGATTTGTGAAAGTTATAGGTGACTGTTTGCATACATATCTCCTTATTTCGACCTAATTCGTAACAAAAAAGTCCAGACAGAAAACATGTGTTCCAAAACAAGTATACTTAAACATGAGATATGTTTTTAATGGCTGAAATGGGTGCTTAAAAATGTATTTAATTTTTTGAGATTCAATCTGGTTTGAAAGTTACACCCGATTTAGTGTTTTGATTCCTTACAAGCAAAATTTGGGTTTTTGGTGCAAGTAATTTGTAAATTTAATGAAACAGAGGAATAAGTCTATGTAATTGGTTTATTTCTGTCAAAACTATGATTTTGAAGATGTATTAGGGTCTTGTTTGAGTTTGATATAGGTTTAGAGTCATGTTTTGAAGAGTTGGGCTTTGTAGCCATGAAGAAATTCAAAGAAATTGAAGTGATTTTGGTAAAGGATTGAATGAGAATTGTTTCAAGTATTGTTGTTTCTCTCTTTGCTCTGCATCAAATTGAAACTCTTTTTACATCAAGGAGAATAATCCTTTGACATCAATGATAATATATGTTCAACAATCTCCCCCTTTTTCATTGATGGAAAACAACAAAATGCTGCTAACACATCAACACAAATCTAATATGTCAGGATCATGATCTCCCCTATCTAAAACAACTAAAGCCTCTTCAATTTGAGTTTCAATTTCTCCCCTTAGAATATTTATCATTTTGAGTTCCATTTCTCCCCCTTTGACATCAATGGAAAAGGATAACTACTCACTGCTCAATCCAAAAGCCTGTCTCCCAGATAGACTCCACCTGAGCCCATACTTCAACTAGTCCTTCTGATCACTCTTCTTTTGGTCAACTAGGTTTTGAAACACTCTACAATACCACCAATTTTTCTTATGACAAGGATTAAACACTCCCCCTCAACCTATGCTTCCTCTAGAACATCAAATAGGAGAGGGCTCTCTCTCTCTCTCATCTTTTGTCCAAAGAACTCAAATATATTATCATATTCTTCATTTTTATACCAAGGCCTATTTTCATCCTTATTTCCCAAAAGAATTATATCTCTTTGATCTCAATGAGGTCATCACCTCCTATGCTGGAATTTTCCACAACAGGCTCACCAAAACTTCCTTTTATGGTTTCACATTCTTCCATACCAAATGCAACAATGTAGTTGTTGTCTTTATATCTAACACATATCTCAAATTGATCATGAAATGTAGTATGAGGTATTATTAATTTTTTAGAATCTCGAAACTCCTCTTTCTTTATTTTCCAAACCTTCTTAGACTTATTCCTCTGATTAGCAAAGGTATTTTCCATTTTATCTGGTTTAGAATTATTCACAAAATTACTTCTACAATGTCTTGCAATATGACCAAAATTATTGCACTTGTAATACATGATATCAAAATCAACCAAATGAGTAAATTTATTTCTGCTCACAAAATTAATTTTATTGTAGGAAACCTTTTCCAATCTACTTCCTTATTTCCATAATGACTAAAATTAAAATAATAACCAAAAAAAGAATGATTAAACCTGGTATTATATGCTTTTCTTCCTAGATTTTGTCTTCCAGATCTTCTCTTTTGTCTCTAAATGCGGATAAACCCCTCATCTTCTTCCTTACTTTCCTCTGTCACCTTGGACTAATCACATCCTAAACTTTCAAAACCATGCTCATTCGTATCTTCTACACTTTTCTTCATGGATTCCTCAATAACCTTATTGATATGTTTTTCCTTAAATCCACATCAATCTTGATATGTGATGCCCTTTGACTACAAATAATCTCATATAATATCTCATCTCTTTTCAATTTTTTTTTTTCTCAATTGACTATTTTCTTTCTCCAAATCCTTCCTCAGGGATACTACTTTTGATTCAAGCCTTTCACAATCCTTGTCTCTTGTCTTTAATTTATCAGTCAAAAAATCTTGCATCCTTCTTTCTTCTTCCATCTGGACTTTCAAATCTACAATCATCTTCTTTGATTTCTTAAGACTTGTAATAGTTCATCTTTAGCTTTGATTTCCTTTGTAACTATCTTCTTAAGATTCTTGATCACTCTATGAGCACAATGAAGCACTTAGATTCAAAATCTATTTTTGTATCTTCTTAATTTCTAGAAAACATATTTTCAACATTACCATCTAGGGATTCCAATGCCATGAATAGAGCCTTTTCATTTTTGAAGGTATGCTTCTCATACTCATTAGATGAGTAACCTTCTTCCTCATCATACAAACCATTCTTCTTCTCGGTGCCAGTTCTCAGTTTACACTTTGAAGCATTGTGCCCAATTTTACCACAATCGAAAAATTTAAAAGTTAACTTACCTTTATACTTTCTAGTACCTCTTTTTAATCTCCTCACAAAATTCAGCTTCTTTCAGGTCAAAATATTCACTATGATTTGAATCCTCATTCTCCACCAGGATGCCTTGAAATCTACCTCCCTTCTTGAAAAATTGTCACTCACAATTCTCATCTCATATACAATTAATGTCCCATGTAGTTCATCAGTAGTCAAACTATTCAAATTTTTGGCTTCTTCTGTTATAATTTTTTTTTAATCAAACGTAGGGAGAAGGGATCTAAGTAATTTTTTGATAATCACTGGTTCTTTGACTTCTTCACCAAGCTCTCTTATGGTATTTCCAACTTCATCAACCCAGAGTAGGTATGGAGCGATATCTTCTTCCTCCATGTCTAGGCCTTCAAACAATCCCTACTAGGTCTAAAATTTTGCCTCCTTGGCTTTATCATTACCTTCATAGATATTGAAGAGTTGATTCCAAACTTCTTTTGCACTCATGTAATGTGTTATTTTCACAAACTTAGAGTTAGATAGACCACATAAAATATAATTTCTTGCCTTTGCATTTGCTTCACATTCTTTCTTCTCAACATGATCTCTTGGGGGACTTTCTAGAATCTCTAAACCATCCACAACAAAATTCCAAACATCAAACCCTAACACCATTAAATAGGCTTCCATCCTTACTCTCCAAAATGCATAATTGGATCCATCAAACAATGGTGCCTTGTTTTAAGAAAGACCTTGAGAAACTAAGTGTGCCATCCTAGATCTACCTCAAGTTGTTTAAGCTTCTTCAAGGAACTTGTATTTGATACCAATTACTAGACACACAAATATACTAAGAGGGGGACGAGTGAATTAGTATATACAAAAATCAAGCTTCAAACCAATCTTTCATTAACAACATTTCCTAATAATACTTTTAAATGAAAATAGTTATCCAAATGATAAACATAAACAAACATCCACACATGAGAACACCGGATATACGTGGAAACCCAAGATGGGAAAAACCATGGTGAGAATAGCTTCTTGGATCTACTACCCAAATTCAACCTCACAAAATAATGATCACTTACAATCATGAAGTAGGCACCAATCTACTAAAGACACCAATCCCAAATTGTGTTTGTAGGAACCGACCTACTAGAGACAACAATACCCAACACGAATATCTGAGCATTAACTCAATAGGCAAGAAACCAATCCTACCAGATTACAAATATATGGTTTACAGACCTTCAATATGATAATACAACTTGTACTTGATTTGATCAACCTTCAAACACTCTCCCACACAACATATAATATTTTGATAATGGTGAATAATGATTGGAATGCAACTCAAATTACATCACTCTGATTTTCACATTGAAGCCAAAATTACATAGCATTCCAACAACCACTACCACAACTTAGGATGGATATTATACATCTATATAGATGAATTAAATTAACAATTACATTCATGTATTGGCCCAAAACATAGAAATAATATTCATAAGTCAGCCACACAAAAAATCCTTAACCAAATCTATCAAAACATGTGATAGGAAAGGTCCAATAGCCTACACACTACTCTAGAAGATATAACATGCTAGGTGGTTCCAAATGTAAACTTATCTAGTCCCAATGGTCATCCACACACTACTTTCTAGAGAGCACATGCTACAAGCCTCTGCCATATCGAACTGGAACATCAACACGATTAATTAACCAACACAATGACCCTTCTATCACTTCAAAAAATTTACCTAATGAACATCAATTCCAAAAAATCTAGAATAAGATAAAAAATGTGTAGAAGTACCCTCATTTAAAAGTGTAGGACATAACTCACATCCATGAAGAAATGTAGATCAAAACATGTTACCGAAACAATCTCACTGTTTGGATAACTTACCTCAAATATTCCAGATCAAACTTCCATCGACATGAATATATGTAGAATGATACTATAGACTTTCCTCAACTGATTTCATCACCATAGATAGCCACATATACATCCACAACTCAAAATTCTTTGATATGACATGAAGATATTATGCATTCTCCAATCTTCTAGATGTCGTTGTATCTATGATAAAATTGACTAGCATAATCGACACTCTTTTGACATCAAGGATAATACTCCTTTGACATCAATGACAACATATGTTCAACATTAGACTTATCTTCTAAGTTAGGACAAATTTCTTCATATGAAAGGCTACACAAAAAGGATAATGACATTCAAAATTACCCTATGGATAATGAGGATAGTAATATGGATGCAATAGAAATTGCTTGTGGAGATGGTGCAATAGGAGGTGTAAATTTTTTATATGCAAGTAAAAATTTTGAAAGCCATTTTGAACAAGTGAAATACACATTTGGATTGATATAATGAGGTTCAAAATAATTATCAACTCAATGAAACTTTTTCTCTTGATTGTTGTGTTGAAAATTCGGACATTGGATTTCTATGTAATGAAAAAGCTTCCCATTTTCCTGTTCATGGCCTTGAATTATTAATAAGGGAAATCATACATCCAAAGGATATTTTGTATCAAATGAATAAAATCATGTAATATTATATCATTCACATAAAGAGAAAAATAATATGAAGGTATAATTTTATCCTACAAGGAATTGGTTCTTGAAGAAATGTGTTGTGATCTCAAGAAACTAAAAAATTTGGAAGATGAAGCAAAAGAGATCTCTACTTAGAGTGCACATATAGTCAAAATATGAATATGAAGAAATTAACAATAATGTTGATGCAAATAGTTCTTTCTCCCTTGAGCATCAATCTTCAAGAAATATTCCTTATCATGTAGATTCATTGTATCATGCATGCACCGACAAGGAAAAATCTATTACAGGTTCTCATGATAACACATGTTGAATGTAGGGTCATAAAGGAGTGGAAAACAAAAATCCTCTTATGCAAGTTGAGTGTGATGGGAATGCATCTATAGATCCAAATCATTGTCTACCATACTGGGATGAAATTTTGTCTGTGAAAGCAAAAGTATTTCAAGTTTCAACTTGGATCAAGAAATCAATAATGATCAATGTAGAGAAATATAAAAAACGGGTTTACTTCATGGTATTCCTACTTGTTTCTCTAAGATATTAGATAAATATTCTTCTTTCTTTGAAAATCTCTAGTATATTGATCCATTGATTAAAAGGGGATATTCAAGCCATTCAATTATGGATCTAAATTGTTAAAGACATGTTAACAAGCTTGAAGTTGTAATACTTTATCTTATTCAAGAAGTGATTTCTAACATGAAAGAGGAGGTTAAATTGATTCCACATTCAGATGTTTTCAATGGAAAATGGATGTTTGGATATGTTGCCTCACTTGGGGAAGCTGCATGTACCAAAAACCCCAAGAGTAAAAAGAAAGGGACAAAGTTACAAGTGAGTGCATAGCTTCTTCAAGATTGCCACTAGTTATTTCATCATGGAATTTAATTTCCTCATCCAATCAATGGGTTCATTATTTCATATTTATCTTTTTTCTTTCCTCTTCTCATGATCAAGTGGATGATGCTTAGAGCTCTAATGGGAGCACTTAGTTAATACTTCTTCACTTGTTATGTTCAATGCATTATTTTTTGGTATTTTGATATGTATATGAGATTAGTGCCATATTTAGGAGCTTCTTGCTCAATAAATTTTATAAATATTATTTCATATAAGTATTTTATGGGTTGTTTTTTACCTTTTATCAATAAAAAATTTCTACGACAAATAAAAAATAAATAATATTTTTTAAATTTAAACTTCTCTAATTTATGTTCTATAGTTGGGGACTAATAAATCAAATGTTTGGATGCTAATATTTTATTTATAATAATTTTCCTCAGCCTTCTTATTCTACTTCTTAGCCCTCTATTCTTTTTTTAAAAACTCCCTTCAAGAAAAATACTAGACTCACATCTTTCTTAAAACCCAACAACAAAGTAAAATGTTAAGTCACATCGATTATGTTGAGTCCCAAAACCACTTCTCCACAATCTTAGAAATACTTTTCACCTTCAGTGTCATGGGTTTTTCATCAAGAAGGTAAAACAAGCTGGGTTCATCAATATATTGAGGAGGGCTAAAGGTCGATTGATGAGAATAGGTAACTTATCCTACACTTCAAGCTTAGCTAGACCTAGGAGAGTATTCCTTGAAGTTTCCTTAATAAGTTTGCACATCAAGTAAAATGTAACATGACTACAAAAATTACTAGCTATACCGAATGTACTCTTGACCCCTATAATTTTCACTAGGTCAAAGACTAACTAATTGCATAAAACCTCTTATAAAGTTGATAGAAAACCTTATACATGCACCTATATATAACACCAATATTTTAATCAATTTAGATGATTTTATTTTATGATACATACATAGTGACAAGGTGTAGACATGGATGACATGATTCTTTGATAATTTAGCTATTTAAGTTTTCTTGATATTATTCCATGGTTTGTAATATTGAATCATTAACATTTATGAATCCCTGATCTACTCCTAATCTACCAAGATAGAGGGATTTATTAAATAAAAAGTGATTTATCCATCACTAATATGGATTGATACCTATTCCATTAGGCAAAAAATTCATGAACAACAAAGAGGAAGGAGATAAACCCAATAAAATATCAATAGAACTATATATGTATTTACATACAAATAAGAGATTATATATCATACAATGGACATACTTAATGATCCATATCAAAATTATAGAAATAAATTAATGAGCATTAGAAAGCATTTATAATGCATTATATTCTATCAAAAATGTATTATAGGAAAGACGTGTGTAAAGGGTATGCTTAGGTTGAAGGCATAGACTTTGAAGAGATGTTTTCTCCAGTAGCAAGACTGGAGGCCATCAAGATGTTTTTAGCTCTTTCAACATTCAAGAACTTCAATGTATACTAGATGGATGTGTAGTCAACATTCTTAAATGGAAAGCTAGAAGAAGAGGTTTACATTGAACAACCAGAAGGATTTCAATGTTCTAACAATCTAGATTATGTTTTCTGATTTAAGAAGGCTTTGTATGGACTCAAACAAGCTCATAGAGGTTGGTATTCAAGGTTGGATGGATACTTTTAACAATAAGGGTTCTAGAGGAAGTACAAATAGTAATCTATACATAAAAACAAAAGGAGATAAATTGTTGATTGTTGTGGTCTATGTAGATGGCATCATTTTTAGTGGTAGCAGTGATGACATGTGCAAAGAATTCTAGAAGGAAATGCATAATGAACTTGAAATGTCAATGCTAGGAGATTTATCTTTCTTTCTTGGGCAATAAATTGCATAATCAGAAAAAATAATTTTCATCTCTTAGCACAAGGACATAAAGAAGATGCTAAGTAAGTTAAAGATGGAAGATTGCAAACCAGTGGGAACACCTATGGTTACAAGATTTAAATTGAGTAAAGATGATGAATCTGTTCTGATAGATCAGACCTTGTATAGATCCATGATTGGCAGCTTGTTGTATGTGACAACATCTAGATCAGATATAATGCAGATAGTTGGAATGATTGCCAGATTTCAAGTTGCACCTAAAAAACTCATGTTAAGGAAGTGAAGAGGATATTCAGGTATTTGAAGGCTATTGAAGATTTTGGACTATGGTATCCAAAGAGTGAAAATTTCACTTTAACTGCATACACAGATGTAGATTGAGCAGGATGAATCGATGACTAGAAGAGCACAAGTGGAGGAGAATTCTTTCTTGGTGATAGTTTAGTGTCTTGGTTGAGCAAGAAACAAGAATCAATTTCTTTATCTACAACATAAGAAAAATATATTATTGCAACATCATGTTGCACTCAAGTGCTTTGGATGAAGCAAAATTTGAAGGAAATGAAGATTGAGTTTGATGAACCTATCTCTATCTATGTGATAACACTAGTGCCATAAACATTTCAAAGAATCCAAGGATGCATTCAAGGAAAAATACATTGTAATCAAGTATCATTTTATGAGAGAGAAGGTTGCAAACAAGGTAAAGTTGGAGTATGTTGAGACAAAGGAGCAAGTAACAAATATATTCACAAATCCACTTCCTAAGGAGACATTTGAGTTTCTCCAGTAGAAGTTGGAGTTGTTGCCCACTCCTCTTGAATCAAGAGGAAGCACAGGTTGAGGGGGAGCTTGGTTTCCCTATTGCAAGAAGGTTGGGTTCTCTTGCAGTACATTTTTAGAGGTAGTTAAGCATGGACTCAGGGGAGTCTATCTAGGAAATGAGTTTCTAGATCATACAAAGTACCGAAAGTGAAGAAAGGAGGAGAAATAAGTGTTGTTGTAGTCAAGGAGGTTCAAAGAAATGCTTCGCATTTATCCGCATGTGAATCTATCGTCCTACAGATTGAAGGATATATTTTCAAAAGTTAGTATTAGTGAGGGAAAAGGTGAATTCAAAGGGTGAAGATTGTTTACCCTTTTCCATTGATGTCAAATGGGGAGAGAGTGAACTCAAAGTGTTGAATTGCTTAGAAAGAAAGTGGACTCAAAATGATACATCTTCCTAAGGGGGAGAGAGTGAACTCAAAATGCTACAGAGAAGAAATAATTCAAAAAGGGAGAAATATCTTCGTGTGTTGTTGGCTGGTTTGCCGGCCTAGTATTCCTTTTTGGTGACCCAAAATTTTATTGTTTGCCATCAATGACAAAGGGGGAGATTGTTGAACATAGGTTGTCATTGATGTTAAAGGCTATTAGTAATATCATTGATGTAAAAGGATGTAGTCAAAATTTTGATGTAAAGTTGGATTATCATTATATTCCCCTTGAATTATCATTTTGAGTTGTAGAAGATTTGCAGATGCATGTTGTATGTCAGAAATTCAAACTGTTCAGCGAGTAATTTTACTATCAGGATGCAAAATCAAGAAATATATATTACTAATTGTTAAGGAGTTTTTGTATGTCTATTGTATGGGTATGTGCAGGATCATCATGGAAAAAATAGGACCTTAAGTGGCAAAAAATTTAGAAAAATCAGAGTTAGGCAATTTGACATAAAATTTGAATAAGTTATCTATATTATTTCAAAAATATGTAAGAATAGAATTTGTAGAAATTGAATGTTTCTAAACTACTAGGTTTATTTTTAAAAACAAAATCTATTTGGTAAAATTTGAAATTTCAATGTAGTGGTACTTAAAATTGGGAAAAAATAAGAAGTAGGTGTTTGTCCGACCACCCTAATCACAATAAAATGATAATATTTTTTATAATATTTTAGATATAAGTAGAGGACTCATGTCCCGATGTGATGCATATTTTTTCCAAGTATACAATTAATTATGATTTTTTTATTACAACTTTTAAAAAATATAAAAACTCGATCTAACCACCTTAACTTGGTCAAAACTTGAAATTCAATTTTTTTTTATCCTTCTAGTATACGAAGCATAGAATGTGACACATGTTTCAGATTCAAAAAATGTGATACCGTTTGAAAGCTATAGATGTTTGTCAATCAGCCTATCAATCAAGACTTTAGTCGTAATTCAAATAGAAAATGAATAATAATAATTTATTAAATTCAAAGTAAAGTCTAATTTATATTGGTGGAAAGCTGAGAATCTCTTTTAAAAACCCTTTTCGTTTCATTAATTTTGGGTAAAATAAAAAGTCGTCAGCCACATACCTTACAAATACCCATCATATTGCCACTTTTTGGCCCATCATGATCCTGCACATACCCGTATGCTTGTAATATCTTTCTTGCATCTATTCTATATGTTTGTGGTGGTCTGGAAGTCTATATCAGTATGTTTTTGTTTAAGGATATCTTTTGGGAAAAGAGATTTCTCTAGCAATACAATCATGGTTCAAATTCTTTCAGAAATGTACTTTTGATTTGTGGTTTTAGATGAGAGTGTTCCTACACTATTTCTATCACATTCTTGAGTTTCTAGAGGATATGTTCAACATGCAAAAAGATTGAAATGACAGAAGGTTCTTTGTGTCTCTCTATCAACCAGTTGAAGTTCAAGGTGTGTGCGGTAATGGCTAGTAGTGTGCAAAATTCAAATCTTGTGTGTGGTGTTAATATAGGTCTTTGTTAAGGCCCCTATGGTAGTGCATATCATCATGTTCTTTTGGCGGAAACTAAAAGTCAAATAGGACCGATCTATTACATGTTTCATGTATTTTAAATTTAGGTCCACCTTATGTTGTCTTGGCTATTTGTGGATCCTTGGTTGACATAGAATAGTGTTAATGCAATGTCATGCATATAATTCAAATGTTCATATGTGTTGTTAAGTATCTAAGTGTGATTGCATGAATTAGAATTACATATGTGTGAAGAAGAGCATGTTGCTGGTGCAAATTGAAGAAAAGTTGGTGAAGATAAAAAGGAGAATTGAATTCTAGTGTGTGTGCCTATATTAGATCATATGTGGTGAGGAAGAGTGTTAGTTGTAACTCTGACACATTTTGAGTTACATTGAATAACTGCAAGCTTTATCATTGTAATCCGGTATGACTAGTATTCTACTTGTTGTATTGTTTCAATTAGGGATTGGTGCCTCCTGTAGGTTGGTGTGTACAAGCACAATAGAAGATTGTTGTCTCTGGTATGTTGGTGTCTACTTCAGTGTGTAAAATTCACTTTTATATTTTTTCATTGTGAGGTTGGATTTGGGTAGTAGATCCAAGTGACTATTCTCACCATGGTTTTTCCCATCTCGGGTTTTCCACGTATATCTGTTGTTCACTTGTACATATGTGTGTACTTATGTTGTTCCGTGATCATTAGAATTCTGCTTTGATTTAAGTTTCATTTGGTATGTGAATTTGGGTTAAGAGTTTTAAATGGATTTGATCTACTAGTTCATCCCCCTCTCAATAGATTATGTTCCCTTTAGGAGGTACCTCTTGCAATTGTTATCTCCCACGAAATAATTCATCTATCATATATTGAGGTTTTGGTTTAGTATTCTAAGAGGCTATGAGACCATTAATGCAATATGAGTTTATGAGATGTGAGACATTCAACTTGTAGGGAAGATCTTTGGAGAGGGGGTGGAAATGAAGAGGGAAAGTGTGGTGAAAATGGGAAGGTGGTAAAGAAGATTGGTTGATATTTCTAAAGAAACAAGATGACCCAACATGTGAGGGTAAAATTAGGCAATTAGGAGAGATATAGAAGCGATTTAGTCGACTCATTTTATTAAGAATCCTTTCCAAAATTTATTCCAAGTGAATCACTGATTAAAATCCCTGCAACAAGTGAAGCTTGGAGTAACTACCAAAGTCCAAGCTTCAAATTTGGAATAAGAAAATCTAATAGAAATGTTCAAGTTCTAATTAGAAGGGTGTTCCGCCATATTAATCACCTTGAAGATCCACTCAACATTAGGGAGGTGAATACAGATCCACCCCGAAAGGAAGCTTCTTTGTGTGAGAATTAGGAGCATATATAGAAAAAAACCAAAAAAATCTGCCATTAATGAGAGCAGTAGCCTAAACATAATGATTTCCCAAATCAAATCTAGTAGCCATAATGTGTTTCACTAACTAGAGGGTAAGGCCCAAAACAACACCTCCACACCTGTCATCATGGTTGGTATGGAGGAAGAGGGCCTCTTGCAAATGGATGCAAGGGTATTGTATAGTAGCATCTAGATAAATCACACCAAATTTCACTTCTTGAAGTTTGAGGACATTAATTTTTTTTTTTTGGATATAAGGTTTAATATGATATTTATGATCAAGGATTGTTAAGCTCCACATATTCTAGGGTTGGATATGGCATTTCATTAGGATGAGTCAAGGGGAATTTCCTCACCTATCAACAACATATTAAATTTATTCTCTAGAGACCACGTTTGAAAGTCCATAAAGTGATCTTGGCTAAGGTATTCCTAGGATAGAAGTTGGTATTGAGTCCTTACGAGGTTGCTAGGTTGAGAGTGGGATTGTCTTAGATGGGGAATTTTTTCTAAGGAGAAGAGTTTCCTTTTTTATTTAGAGGCTCTAGATTGAGGCACAACAACTACATCTTTGGAAGATGGATCCAAATGGGGAGGGTTGATAATTAGAGGAGTGAATGGAGGGTGGAGGAAGGGTATTGGAGGAGGATGGAGCATTATCAAGGATTAGAAGAGTGGAGTGAGAGTGCAACATATTTTTGTAATTCTTCATTAGAGGAAATGTGGTAGAATGGTGATTATCTGAGGGTGGTTGTGTCATTGTAGGTTTATAGATAGGACAATTATAGATAAAGTTTCCTTCCTAATGGAAATAAAACCATGCATTGAATTTTTTATGATATTTAATATGTTGTTTGAAATCAAAACTAAGCCTAAATAATTTGATAGAGTCAAGGAGGGTTTATGCCCATCTCAATGCAAGACCTAACTCACATAGGATAGCCCCTTTGACAAGAGTGTTGTTTACACCATAAAACGTTTCCTAATTAAGATGCGATCTATTGTAAGAAAGGGTAAAATAATAAGGTGAAGAAAGATAATTCAACTCACATAAGAGACTTTGATTTAGTTATTCTTTCTCAATGGAAATGAAGGCCCTAGGCTTGAACATAGCAAGTTTGACCATATATAATCCAAAAGTCATATTGTAGAGTATCATGAACATGGTCTTGGTCATTAAAAGTACATGAGACATAACCTCTATCCAAATCCCTAAATGATTCTATGGTCTAGCACTTTAGTTCCTAGTTATTATGGGCCCACATAAAAATATCTTGTTCATATGATATATCTCTAAAAAATTAGAATAATAATTTTTCCTTATAATCAAAAATAACATCAAAGATTTCCTTAGGTAACTAGAACGAAATCACTTTACCTTCAAATTACAACTATCAAAATTTTTTGTGTGTGATGTCAAAGCTAATTTGTAAGCTTTGACTACTGCAAGGACTTTAATCAATAAGTGTACAATGTGTTGAGGCTAGGTTAGACAACTAGGCTGCATGCTTTGATAAGATATCTAAAGTTTTTGTGCTAGCCATTCCATTTATTATAGTGTCCATTATCAAACCTCATCTGGCTTTATCTATTTCTAAATTGCCATGATCTTTGCCTTTTTATTAAAGGAACAATATCAACCTTATGAACCTTAATCATTATTTTATTTAAATTTCATATATTTATTTAAAATAATGAACCAACTTTTTTTTTCAACTTCCTCTTATTAAGCCTTATTAATTCTTAAATTTGACGAATACTTATGTAGTCACCCAAAATAATATTTAGTTAAATAAATAATTGTTATTTATTTAATTTAGCCTATTATTTATTTAATTAATTTCCCCATTATCCTTACATTCTACCGCATTTAATTAAATAAACCCACATTTATTTAACTAAAACTAATCTTTTTTCACTTTTCTCTAAATCCCCTAACATTTTCTTAAGTTTGAATAATTAATTTTATCCCTTTCCTAATCATTATTATCCCATTCTCCAACTTTAAACTCCACCCAAGTTAATAAACCCTTAGTTTATTAACTCAACCTATCCTCATTAATCAATTAATCCTCAATTAATTGATCTAACCCTCATCCCTAATCCTCATTACCATTATTTCCTAATTTTAAATTCCTACATCTAATCTACCCCCACTAACCTCTTACACAAGCCACCCTATCTCTTACACAAATTTAATGTCTCTCTTCCCAATGTGTGAGCACACCTCCCCATTTCACCCTTATCCATCTTTTGACACTTGTCACACAGCTAATCAATCTTCATTCCTTGATCCAAACCCTATCTTTCTTTCAATCTCAACCCTCCATTAATCAATCAATCCTAGCCCTTGATTCATCTCACCAAATTTCTATATAATGAGGCCTTGGCTCTCATTCCTACAATACACATTCATCTCATCCTTGTGTTGTCAAAATGTCCCTTCAATATTGAGCAACCACATTCATGTCAATTATTGGAGCAAATCTACAAGAAATGGGTACTTCTTGTGAGCTCAATCCATGAAGAAGAGAAAACTATGAAAGTATAACGTCCTTGTGTTTATATCTTATGCATTTCTATTCATATTCATCTTTCCCTCCTTCAACTTCTTATCTCTCTAAAAGAGAAAATAAAGTATTCAATTTTTTTGAAACATACCTGCAATAATTGTATAAGAACTATCTTTAAAATTATGATATTGCTATTAGGATTCAATCATGTAGTTTTACGAGTCAAACTCATTGACCCATGTTTCATGAGTAGTGGTTCACAAGAACCCACCTCTCATGATAATGAATGATCCAATTAGCACTCATTGCATCTTGGTGATGCTCATAGAGGTGAAGCACTGGGCTTTCTTGGGTGGTCACCCATCCAAGTATTGCTCCAGCTCAAACGCACTTAACCAAGGAGTTTTCCCCAAGGTTAAACCCACTTAGCTTGCCACCCCATTTTCAAAACCTTTAGCAAGTGTTGTGCCTTATGAACCATTCATTATAGAGCCCCTTTAACTCATCAATTGATAAGTAGGAGGTATTTTCCACAACGTGTCAAATTATGATATTGTTATTAGGATTCAACCATGTAGTTTCACAAGTCAAACTCATTGACCCATGCTTCATGAGTAGCGGTTCACAAGAACCCATCTCTCATGATAATGAATGATCCACTTAACACTCATTGAATCTAGGTGATGCTCAAAGAGGTGAAGGACTAGGCCTTCTCGGGAGGTCACCCATCCCAGTACTGCTCCAATTCAAGTGCTCTTGACCAAGGAGTTTTCCCCAAGGTTAAGCCCACTTAGCTTGCAACCCCATTTGCAAAACCTTCAGCAAGTGTTATTCCTTATGAACCATTCATTATAGAGTCCCTTTAGCTCATCAATTGATAAGTAGGAGGTATTTTCCACGTGTCAAATTATGATATTGCTATCAGGATTCACCTCTTTGAGAATCACCTAGATGCAATGAGTGTTAAGTGGATCATTCATTATCACGAGAGATGGATTCTTGTGAACCACTACTCATGAAACATGGGTCAATGAGTTTGACTCATAAAACTACATAGTTGAATCTTGATAGCAATATCATAATTTGACACACGGTGGAAAATACCTCCTTATCAATTGATGAGTTAAAGGGGCTCTATAATGAATGGTTCATAAGGCACAACACTTGCTAAAGGTTTCGAAAATGGGGTGGCAAGCTAAGTGGGCTTAACCTTGGGGAAAACTCCTTGGTTAAGCGTGCTTGAGCTGGAGCAATACTGGGATGGGTGACCTCCCAAGAAGGCCCAATGCTTCACCTCTCTGAGCATCACCTAGATGCAATGATTGCTAAGTGGATCATTCATTATCATGAGAGATGGGTTCTTGTGAACCACTACTCATGAAACATGGGTCAATGAGTTTGACTTGTAAAACTACACAGTTGAATCTTGATAGCAATATCATAATTTGACATGTGGTGGAAAATACCTTCTACTTAACAATTGATGAGCTAAAGGGGCTCTATAATGAATGGTTCATAAGGCACAACACTTGCTGAAGGTTTTGCAAATGGGGTTGCAAGCTAAGTGGGCTTAACCTTGGGGAAAAATCCTTGGTTAAGAGCACTTGAGCTAGATGGGTGGCCTCCCAAGAAGGCCCAGTGCTTCACCTCTATGAGCATCACCTAGATGCAATGAGTGTTAAGTGGATCATTCATTATCATGAGAGATGGGTTCTTGTGAACCACTACTCATGAAACATGGATCAATGAGTTTGACTCGTAAAGCTACACGGTTAAATCCTAATAGAAATATTATAATTCATAAGGCACAACACTTGTTGAAGATTTTGCAAATGGGGTTGTAAGCTAAGTGGGCTTAACCTTGGGAAAACTCCTTGGTTAAGTGCGCTTGAGTTGGAGCGTAGGATGGGTTGCCTCTTGGGAAGGCCAGTGCTTCACCTCTGTGAGCATCACCTAGATGCAATTAGTGCTAAGTTGATCATTCATTATCATGAGAGATGGGTTCTTGTGAACCACTACTCATTAAACATAAGAGACCTAAAACTACATGGTTGAATCTTGATAGCAATATCATAATTTGACATGTTGTGGAAAATACCTTCTACTTATCTATGTTTACAAATTTTCTATTCTTCAGTTCATTCGGCAGAACATTTAATTTGCTATGGGGTTTCAAGCTTAGTCTTATTTTGGGATCTTTACATTTTTCTTGGTCTCATTTTGGCATCTTCACCTTTTTCTTTACCTAATTCAAAGTTTACTTGTATTGTTCTTTATGATGATTATGTTTTCTTGTGATTCACTTCTCATGAAACATTTAATTTACTCTCATTTCCACGTTCACCTTTTCGTTTTATATAATTCAAAGTTCACTTGTATGATTTTCTAAGTGTATTATGTTTGCTAGTAGATTGGTTTCTCCTAGAAGGTTTAATTTACTCTCGTTTCCACCTTGACATTTTGCTTTTACATTATTCAGAGTTGGCTTGTATCACCTCTATGAACATTATGTTTACAAGTAGATTAAATTCTCATAAAACATTTAATTTACTCTCATTTCTACTTTCACATTTTCCTTTTACTCCATTCCTAGTTCATTTCTTTTACATAATTTAAAGTTCTCTTCTATCCCTCTCTCAGATCATTTGTTACTCGTAGATTTAATTCTCATTTCAATTTTCTTTAATTTGTTATTTTATCACTCTCTAAGAACATTATGTTTACAAGTAGATTTTTCAAAGTTCCAAGTAGATTTAATTTGTTATTCTAATATTTAGATAAATTTTCAAGCTTAATGATTCATGCTACTCCAAAACCTCATGCATTAACTTTGAATGTCCCAAATGCTATATGATAGTACCCCTTCTCACGTGATAGAAATAACTTATATAAATATTAAGCATAATAACATGTCACCAATGTTTTCTAAATAAAATAAAATATTAAGCATACTATCATCTAATCAAAATAAAACTTAATCATCACCCCCGTTCTCACAAATCACTCCCTTCTCACATGGCACTTAAATTAAATATAATATTTTTACACTGCCATGCCAATCAACCCTAAAGCCTTGACTTCGAATGTCCCAAATGCTGTTGAAGACTCTCTCACATCATACAGAATTTAAATTAAAAAATAAACATAATCCAGAACTTAAATTAAATAAAATATTAGACATAATCTAATGCTGATCAAAATACTAATCTAAGTTATTCAACTTCTGTTAGTTAGATCAAATTAATAATTATTAGAAAGTGTGCAATTATATCCTTCGTAATAAGAAAGTCAGCAAATTAATATCACAAAGACTATGAGACCCCAGTATTTTGTAAAGCCTAGCTCCTTCGTTCAATAAGAAAGAAAAAGACAAGCCCAGCGTTGGATACGAATAAAAAAGTCCAGCGTAGTACAAAAAATACGAACATACATTTCCAACTGCCATTTAAAATCTTTTGTTAATTAGGGAAATACAAAAAACACTGTTGGCTTATGAGTGTGCACTCTCCATGAAACACAGAAGACTTTCCTTTGAACATCATCTGACTTCAATAAACTCAAACTTACCCTCGCTGCAAATTTTTTTGGTATCGCCTACAAAAACATCTGAAAAGCTTAAATTCATCTTCCACAAAACAAGTGAATTCGTCTCTCCCTGCACTTTTCTCTACAAATAGAGAGACAACAATGACTGTTATTGACACAAACCCTTGTTCAGCCAACGGAAATCTCAATCGTCTTGGGTTTCTCAGGCACAATCCTAGGCACAGTAACAGACAGAATTCCATCCACGCAGGCAGCCGAAATCCCGTCGGCTTTAGCGTCGCCAGGTAACGTAAATTTCCTGGTAAACCTGTGATTCACCTTTCTCTCCACTCGCAGAAGTTTGCACTCCTCTTCACCTTCGTTATCGCGTTTCCGCTTACCGGCGCATTTTATGACCAATACTTTCCCGTTCTCCACTTGAACCTGCAAAATATCCTGTCAATTAACAGAACAAAACGCTACTTCAAATTAACAGAAGCGGAGAAACCCTAACCCGAGACGAGGGCAAATCGATTAACCTGAATGTCGGACTTGGCGAGCCCGGGAACGTCGGCAATATAAATGTACTCTTTCGGCGTTTGTTTAATATCCACAGGCGCGGAAGCCACGCCCTTGCCGTATTCAAATGCTCGGGGGCTTACCAGATGTTCATATGAGCGGGGATTTAGCAATTTCTCCATAACCTCGTCCTCCGGAAAGTTAAACAACTGACTAAAGCTCGCTTCATAACCGTCCTCCATAGCGCGTTCTCAGATCTTCCTTTGCTTTTTTCTCTGTTTATTTTACAGAAAAATCCCTTTGATTCAGTTAAATCCCGTACTAATAAAAAACAGAAAGAAAAGCTACAAAAACAAAAAAAACACAGCAGTTACTTACCAGAAATTTTCTTCAAACGATATTCTTTGTACAGATTCCTTACCGCTTTTGAAGTTTTGTTCAGTTGAATTCCTCAATTTGTAGTGTGTGGAAGAAAATTCTAGAAATCTGTTAGAAGACGGGAGAAGGCTCTGGATTTTTTTTTTGTCTCGTTGGTACAAAAAATGAAAACTGTTTTTGACTTTCATTTGAATAGGTAAAACATTTTGTGGTGGGGATACACTAGAATTTGAACACGTACATGGCAGAGTGGGAGGAGTGGACGCGTGGCGTTTTGTGTGGCATTGAGATTTGAATTAACACATAATTTTATTAGCACATATATGCCATAATTTTCAATAAATGGATTATGTAAAGAAAGCCTTTGCTTGGTCAAAATAATAGAATCAATGGACACCACAAGAATGGGGATATCAAGCAATGCGATTATTTGTCTATATATAAATAATGCAAGCATTATAAATCATATGGTAATTTGCGTGTCATAAGATGTAACATGTATAAAGTTTGAATTCATATGTGCCGAAAGAATGTAATGATAGAATTGGTACAACATTGGAGGTAAAGTTGTGACATTAAATGATTTGAAACTTTGCACTAAATGCCCTCTATAAGGGACCCATTGAAAATATGATGATAGAAGAACATGACAATTGGTATATTTGATCCAAAGGATAGCGTTAAACATGTGAAGAAGGGGTAAAATTTATGTTATTATACATAGAAAAAGTGTAAGGTAGATGTCACTTTTATTTGTTCACACATTCTTGTGACATTGAGTTTTCATTAGTGATGTAATCACATTTCATTAATGAGAGTTCATAAATCACCATGTCATGATGGTTAGGGAGGTGATTTCCATGATGGTTAGGGAGGTGATTTCTATTCGTCATTTTAATTTTTTGGGGGGAAATTTTATGATTTTTTTTTAAATATTCACTTTTTGGAAAAATGTAAGATGATATTTTAAATTATTTTATGGTTATGCAATTATATTTTTTATAGAAATCATATTCTTTTTACTAAAATTATTTTCCAATTCATATGATCACAATTTAATTGATATGCTTATGTCACACGATGTTTGGTTCAATTGGTACAATTCTATCTAATTTAATGGTACTTTTAATTAATGTTGTAATTAAGTATTTTGATCCTTTTTGTTTGTACTATTTCCATGTAAAATGAGACTAATATTTGTTGTTTTCTATATAGAACATCACTAAGGTACATGAGAGGTCACATAATGTTATGTTTCAAACACTGTATACCCTAGGTTATGGTACCACTACTAATAAGAGGTCTTTAATTTATATTGTTGGACTTAGATTCATGCAAGAGTTACCCACAATTTGATAATATTATATGGTTAGATGTTGACTTCACTACTAGAGTGATGGGACTCTAATACATGAACATATCATTTTTTGATAGGGGAGATACCATTACTTCAAGAGTTGTATGGATAATTTTTGAGACTTCTAGTATAAGGCCAACATTTGATAGATATGACGATAGTAGAAATTGCGACTCAAGTGAGTGCCTTCAAGTGTTGCATAGGGCCTATATTCTATAGTATGTAGGGACATGCTCTTTGTGTGCATATTGATTGCAATATTGAAAATGCTAAATAGTAGAGACATAATATTGACATATTTGATAGTCCAAATGATTCAAACCATGAATTTTTCCCACATACTTTATTTTTGTGGGGTATATATATGATAATACATTTATATGACAATATGCATAGACTCATGTATGAGTATGGTGAGACCATGATGGTTAGGACATTGTTGCATTGATACACATTCGAGCACATAACTATTATGACATCATTGAGTATTTCCTTAGAGGAATTAAAGGATGTCCCCCACATAGTGGTGGAACATGTGCATAGTTAGAGACTAATGAGTTGAGATTAGAGTACTAGGAATAGGCAATCAATGGGTTGGTAGATGTAGACATTTGATGGAGACCCTATAGATTTCTACCTAAATTATAAGTAGTACAAAATTTAGCTTGCCCATGTATGTGCTCACTATATCCTCTTTATGGTAATACCTAATATGTTGGGAATTAAGACATGCCTACACTTTGACAATTCCTAAGTTATCTATTTATTATTATTTTGTATTTTCCAATGGTTATTTCACATTTATATTATTAATTATTTGTGTTCCATCAAAAGGGGTGTGAGATTTTGAGTTGGCACTTTTGCCACATGTCGATGCCTTGAAAAATAAGTTATCAGTTATTAAAAGATACTCATTTAGTGGTCTAACATGAAAACCCTATTTTTAAAGATGTTATGACAAATTCTATGAAAAATGTAAGGGCTAAAGTAGGGGGATTATTTTGGACATGAGAATCAGTTATGACATGCCTAAAAGAATATTTGCATAATCTATTGATGATCTATGATGCATGTAAAGGCATATCCTATTTTATAGGGTTTTTATGACAACCTATATGAGGATGTTAAGTCATGTAAGAGACCATATTTAACATGTAAGGGTCGTATGGATTTTTACCATGGTATTTTGGAATCTTATTTTGACCCATAGTAATTTTTTATGGTGGTATTTTGAGCTCCCATGAGTCTATATATTGAGGGGTTGAGATAAAATATGGAATGTTTTATAGGTACACAAATTTTGTTGGATTTGATGTAAGATCGAGGAATTTCTATGTATTCTAATCTCTTTGAAGAATAATATAGATTTTCTCTCTTTTATTGGTGGAGTTTTTTTACCCGAAAGGGTTTTCTTCATGTAAATCCTTGTAATATGTGTATGGCTCTTGAGTTGTGCTAATCTCTTTGTTGTTAAAATAATTTCGCCATTGATATTATATAGTTTAGTTTTAAGATTTGTGCAAGTTAAATTAAAATTTTCACTTGAACTCTCTTCTTCTCAATTTCTTCTGTCATAATAGATGTCTATTAGGTGGAAGTGTGAGGGTTTTTTGTTCTATAGTTGGAGTTTTATTTTGCATATTTGTGTTTGTAAGAATCATGGTGCACCTACATCTCAGTTAGGCATTGGGAAGTTTAATGGATCTAACTATGAACTATGAAAGCTAAAAATGGAGGATCTCCTTAAAGAAAGAGATCTATGGGTGGCTGCAAAAAAAGAAAAGAAACCTAATGTAATCGGTCAAGATGATTGAGAGAAGATGGAAAAAAAGGCATAAGGTACTATCTAGTTATGTCTTACAGATTCAATCCTCCTAAATGTGTCTAAAGAAAAGATTGCATTTACTTTATGGAAACAATTGGGTGAGATTTAGCAAGCCAAGAGCCTTGCAAACAAAATCTATTTGAAAATAGAAATTGTCTTCTCTTAAAATGTGGGAAGGTGAATCTATTGTAGAGCATTTAAATGTTGGAACACAACAATCTACTGAGTGGGGGGTGAATCAGTAGATACCTATATTTTAGCCTTCTTGTTTTAAGTACAGACACAACTCTTAAATCTAGATGTGCAAAATAAAAAAAATAGATATGTCAAACACATGCACATGAAAGATCAACACATAACAATAGATATACATGGAAAACCCAAGATGGGAAAAACAACGGTGAGAAAATGCTGCTAGGAGCTAGTGTCCTAATCCAGCCTCACAATGAAATCCTTGGTTACAACTTTTAAGGGCACCAACCCTAAGGAGACACCTATCCCATGAACTGAGCACCAAGTCAGTTATTTAATGGCACCAACCTATCAGATTTACAATATGCAAGATAATTACAATTTTTTCCTAAGGAACTCTAATCAATGTTACATCTTGCTCTATAATTGCTCAACTATTTGTTGATTCCACAAGAATTCTCTTCACTGCTCTGCACCCAACTTCATCAGCTTGTTCCTCTCTTTCTTCTTTAGTGCATTCTCGGTCCACCTTAATGCACCATTGTACCCTCTTGCATCTCTCCTTTTCTATTTTTGTGTATTCTTAGTTTGTCTCAGGAGCTCATAATAACTACAACACACCACTATATCTTCCTTTTTTTTTGTAGTCTCCTTTTTACACACTTCTCATGTGTTCTGAGTAGTGCCAATCAATCATAATTGCCTCAAGATATTCCACCATAATTTGACCCTTTGTTAGAGTTGTGGATATCTTCTTCACTATCCTCCAATTGCAATAAGTTGCACAACATTAACTCCTTGTACAAAGAATTTTCCTACATCTACCAAACCCTAAGATCTAATATACAGTTAATGCTTTCTTCTGAATCTTTGATCTGATCTTGATCCTTATCTTTGTGGCCATCTGTACCACTATTTTGTGCATCAAATCACATTACACCTATTGTTGAAGCAGGTAGGGGTAAGTGCACCAAGATGGTTCCCAAAAAGGGGGCTTAAGTGGCCACATTTTTTTTTCTTCTGAAATAAGGAAATACTGACCTTGGACATGAAATTGAGGATAGTTACACTCAAAATTTTGAGATGGAACAAAAAAAAGGATTGAAGTGCTCCGATTCTACTTTCTAAGCTACTAATTTATTTTGAAAATGGTTGAGATTAAGGGGTTGAAAAGAGGGATGTACAAAAATTGGTGCTATTTTTGTCAGAAAAACATAACATAGCAACTCTTGTATGACCCTAGCATGGTGAACTTTTTTGTAGTATTTTTAAAATCGCTACGGTCAGAAGTTAGCTAACAATATGTAGTTGATGCATGATTTTTCTGATAATTTTTTAATGACTATTTGTTTTTTTACTAATTTTCTAAGTGGGCACTTCCTAAAAAGAAGAATTTTGGTTGTGCTCCCCCTACAAATTTTGGAAAGTAATTGATTTTTTTTTAATTTGTAGAATGGAGTCTAGTTTCTAAAAGTGCAATTTATTTGAAATTTTGATGAACAGTTTATTTATAACGAAAAACACCAAACATTGCTTTTTGGCAAAAAAGAGACATACAAACAAAATAAATTATGGATGAAAGGCTTAACATTGTCAAAAAGTGAAAAAAATTACATCGTTGGATAGCTAAGAGAGAACTTAACATTACTCATGTGTTCGATTTTGTCAATATTGACCCAGATGCAATCCTGACAATGAGCACGAACTTGATTATGTGAAAAATTTAAGAATTTGCAAAAACATGTCTTTGGTCGTTGGGAATGCCCTCCAAGCCTTTGGGTTGGTATTCCAAGGCAAATACAAATCCTAAGGCTTAGAGATTCCCAAAGAAAAATATAACGCGAGCGTGTTATAACACGCTCGTGTTATATCTTAGTTTTGACATGGTTTTTTGCTTCTCCAGGAAACATGTCAAGCAAGACACAATTCGAGGGCATTATAACACACTCACGTTATGTCTTACTTTATGTTAAATGCCACTCTATTGAATGTATGTTGATATATTTGTATGTACATGTATGCTGGTGTGTCATGTATGTATGTATGTATGCATGCCTGTATGTATCAATGCATGTATATTGTATATATGCTTGTATGGATGTAGGATTGTATGTACATATGTATTTATGTATGTCTTTAGAGGGAGGGAGAATTTTAAGAGAGAGAGAGAGAGAGAGAGAGAGAGAGAGAGAGAGAGAGGGGGAGAGGGTGTGGGAGGGAGTGACCTAAGAGAGGGAGAGAAAGAGGGAGGTGGAGTGAGAG